>CM052813.1:28486862-28512368 GCA_028533885.1 Nasua narica
CCATCTTGGCTTTGGTCCAGAACAAGAACAGCTAAGGAAGAAAAAAAATGATCTTTTTTTTTTTCTCCGGTTGGACAAAAAAAAAGGAAAAAGAAGAAAAAAAAAAAGAAAAAAAGGAAAAAGGAAGAAGAAGAAAAGGAAAAAAAGAGGGACAGATGGTACGCTGTGACTGGTCTGTGGTCTTGAGACCTGGATATGCTTTCTTTGAAGCATATCACAACTTAAATAATCATTTCCATAAAGAAAGAAATGAACAAAACAAAGAGAAAAGGAAAAGAAAAGTAAAACTCACAATATGAGAATCACTGATCATAACCAAACAGTACAAAGGGAAAAAAATAAAGTGGATGGACATATTATTGGAATGATGTTGAAAACAGGACAAAGATGGGAGTGATGAGAGGACAGAAAGAATGAGCAAGATCATTCTGTGAACGTTAGTTCAGCACTCTTACCTCTTATTGGTGTACCACCTGGGTGGATAATATGAATGCAAATAAGATTAGAAAGAAGAAGCATTAGTACGAGAAGGAGGAGGCTAGGGCTGGGGAGAAGAATTAAATTAGATTTACAGAATTAAATAAGGTCTTAAAAGAAACTTGAATTACTATACTGGTAAAACAGGAATATATTAGATAGTATTATTAGATTATAAAAGCAAGTTGCATTATACCACAGAGGGCAAAGACCACAACAGGCATCGTTGCCTTTCTCAGAGAAGCAACTGAGTTCTTAGGTCTGGGGTCATATTGGGTTAGAATTATATCTTATATGCCTCATAGTCTTAAAAAAAATAAAAACTAAACAATACTTTTTAAAGACATAGTTTAGGAAAAATACTGGCTAATCTATTTAAGTATATATATAGATACACATATATATATACTGTTATAGGAAATACTAATGACTAACTAGAAACAAACACTGTTGGTTGAATATCTTATGCTTCTCACTATGCTACATTTGTGTGATACAACTTGTGTACTATTTAATTTTTCTAGACACTGTTCTTACAATACAGTTCTGTGGATGTGTGGGTGTGCGCGCCACTACCGAGGTCTGGTGTCTACACTGACAGTTAGTAAAATGCATGCCATGCATTTTATTAATAATAATAAAAATAATAATAATATTCTGGATATGGAAATTAGTGGGGGTGAAGTGCGCTTCAGAACTAAGCACTTACCAATAGATTCTGGAGATTTAAATACGGAGAGAAGAAAGACAGCATAAAAATATTATTATATTCCTTATAATTTGGTACAAATTTTTCAGAGTTAAAGCTTTATATACTAAATCATCTATGTTACATGTGAATAATTAATTCTTTATTTACAATAACAGAATGCTAATCTACACAATTCTGCTGACAACAAGCAAAAGAGGCAGTTAACAAGACGCTTTAACATCACAGGACAGGTCAAAAGCTGAGAATTCCGGGAAGACAGGCAGTTAAGTTCAACAACTTAGAATTCTATATCAATATTACTCCCAACGTCAAAGTAAACAGCTTATTACTACTTGTCCCAGGGAGATCACCTGGGGACAGGATCTAAAATTTAAGAAATTTAGAATTATCTCTATTTTTTAATCTAAAGAGAGCAAAGGAATGAACTTGGGATGGGGATGGGAAAGGGACAAAAGGGCAACAGGGAGAGAGAGGAGGAAGCAGCAAAAGCTGGAGTCTACACCAAAAGCAGACTTCTGTAGATCCAGTCACTGGAGGGTTCAAAACTCTTTAGTGTGGGCGCACACTACTGTGGCTTATGTGTAGAAAATGCTCACTCACAATAATATAATAATAAAGTTAATAAAAATCCCCTCCTTTTCATTGGTACTTGGTAAAGGACTTTTGCAAAATACATCTGGTTACTCAGGAGATAACATTTCTGTGGTTTATGTATTAGTGAAAAGAAAGCAGATGTGACCAAACTTACTAAACTTTGGTACTTTGATGAGTTCAAATGCAGAAAAGACAGAGAAAACACACTTTAATAAAACTGAATCATTTTAGTGTTTAATATGAATCTTTTGGTTTGTAATGGATACAACCATTGGAGCTCCTTGCAAGTTCTGAATGAAGTCCAATGTTGAAATAATTTTTTTTCAAAAGAAAACAGAGAAAGAAGAAAGAAAGAGGAGAAAATGGATCCATCGAATACTGCAGAAAAGCAGTAAATTAAAAAAATTATCAAATATACAGTCACAGCAGTGAGCAATGTGGATTAAACAGAAGCTGCAAAACACAGAGAGAAAGACAGACTCTGAAACAGGCTATGACATCACAAACATGGACAACACATTAAATAACAGAGAAAGAGAAGAGGGAGAAAAATCAATACCTAAAAATTAAAATAAAATTAAATTAAAATTAAAATAAAGAGAGAGAAAGCTAAAAAAAAATTCTCTAAGAGTTAGTGGAAACAGTAACAAGACCCTACCTGATCGTAACTGCTTAATTCGGCCATTGTTGTTGCTTGTGTCAACGGGTAAGAAATCTTTAAACCAAGTTATTTCTGGATCCGGATTCCCACTGGCTGCACAAAGCATGGTGGCAGTGCGTGTACGCTCCACCACCTTCAACTGTGGGCCCATGTCAATGGTAGGGAAGCCCCTGGGAATTTGATCCTCTGCAAGACAAAAGTTGATACAAACATTATGTTAACAAGTCAGATGGCCAAGATTCAAAAGCTATTGCCCATTTATCTTTCTCCTTTCCTTACTCAACATTTGTTGAGAAGCTAATACAAACCTGACAACATTGCACTATCAGATTAGGATACAGTCACAAAGTTGTTCCTGGCCAGAAGAATGCACCATCTGCATAAGAGACCAATAATCTAACAAAGAGCAAAGACACATGTGCTAGAGACCATGATAAAAAAAAAAAAAATGCACCTAGTTCTTTGGCATGATGGGGGGAAAAGAAATTACAGAATGTGTACCTGAGGAAGTCAGTGAGTACCAAAGGAGGCTCTGAAATGGGCCTTTAAGATCAAGAGGAAGTATATTCCTCAGATTTAAGAGACTATTTTCCTCTATTCCAAAGGTCTACACCATTTTCAGTCACTAAGAGTTAAAATTTCTAAATTTTGAATCCTCAACTCATCCAAAGTTCACTTCTCCCTAACCTACACCAAAATTGTCCCAGATTGGGAGACCTGGGGGGCTTAGTCAGTTAAGTGGCTGCCTTCCACTCAGGTCATGATCCCAGGGTCCTGGGATTCAGCCACACATCAGACTCACTGCTCAGCGGGGAGCCAGCTTCTCCCTCTCCCACTCCACCTGCTTGTGCTTTCTCTTTTCCTCTCTGTCAAATAAATAAATAAAATCTTAATAAAAATACTCTCAGATCCTAGATCTTGCAAAATTAAAGTCCTCTTAAATCCCCTAAGCATGATGATCACATTACTAACTTGCATTACCAGCTCTTCCAGTCAGCGTTAGAAAAGTGTATTCTGTCTTGAAGAAATTTTGATTTGAAGGACTTTTATTAGTTATATGGGTGATGATTATCCAAATTAGAACTTGGCTGTTTGTTTGAAAACTATTATGAAACATTTTAAATTTTCATTGGGTCTAGCATTAATTCAATCATGTTAAATGATTCTTCATGACCTCTGATTAATTTTCAGCAGCCACCAATTCCAAAATTACTCAAAAGCATAAACACCAGTAAGGGGAAAAAAAAAAAAGAAATCAGCAGATGTGGCACCTCACTTTTCCTTGGATATAGCCTGCCATTTCTGGTATGATCATATGAGTCTTGCTGAAGTCTAAGTTATAATTTCTAGGGAAAATGCTCCATTTTGATGCTTTCACTGTGTTGTCAGTCAGATCTATGTGTTCTCTACTGCCCCCCCATCATTATAGGATAAACTCAATCTCCTAAATCTAGCTAGCAAAATCCTTTTAAATCAGGCCCCATTTTTCTCAGCCTTTCATGGATGATATCCCCCACAGGAAAATTTCTTCTGCTTACACTATAATTCTTAACTGTTCCCCAGACAAATCATGTTCACTAAGTATTCTGTGTCTCTGAAAAGCCATGCCGCCAAAATCACCTTCTTTGTAATAAAAAGCCTCTCAAATATATTTAATATTTTCCTCCTCAGAGCTATTGTGTAGTAACTAAAATCCATTTTCTTGTACTTATTATCATCAGTTTATCTCCCTACACCATGAATCCCTCCATGTCTCATTTATATCCAAATCCCTTGCCATCAAACTAGTCTGGATTACTTGACTTCTTGACTTTTTTTTTCCCTCTTACTTTTTTTTTTTTTGAAAGAAAGTGAGAGTGGGAAAGAATCTTAAGCAGGCTACACACCTAGCACATGAATCTGATGCAGAGTTTGATCTCACAACCCTGAGATCATGACCTGAGCCGAAATCAAGATTGGACCCTTAACCGACTGAGCCACCCTGGAGCCCCTGGGTTACTCAAATTTGAGTAGAACCTCCAATGGTTCCCAAGGTTAAATATAAATATATCCTAGTGATTGAAACTGAAAAAAATATAAGTTTTTCTACTACATATAGTAGAAAAGTACTTCTGGTAAAGAGTTGATCAGAGAAATAGCTCAGGACTACAGAGAGAGATTTTGAATGAATGAAGGTCAAAATATTACTAAAGAATAAAGCTCCCAATAAAGGGAAGATTTCCCTCCACAAAAACTCCAGATTATTTTAAGAGAAATTTTGGGGCTAAGAGAACAGGGAAAAGTGTGTACCCTGGCTCTTCTGCAGGGAGATTTATGAAAGAGCACTAGAAGCTACTAAGGCAAGTTGGGTTTGACATCTCACCTCACTAGAGAATATTTTCCTGTCCCACTAGCTAGTTACAGCTAAGGAATAAAAAAAATATAAAAAAAGTTCACTTCAATGAGCTACATTTTACTTAACTTGAAAGCTATGACTGTTTTGAGAAAGCAGGAATACAATCTGCTTATTTGAATGCTCACACATCATCAGCTAAGCAAAAGGCTATGGTGGACTAGTGTCAGAAACAATAGTTAAGAATGAAATTTCAGGATGATTTTTCAGGGTTCCAAGTTGGAATGTTAAAAATTGCAAATGGAACAGAGAATTTTGCAAATTAGACTAATTTTGATAACCTACTCCATTTGAGTTCCATCAGGCTGTCCTTTATGAGTTTAAAGGTTTCATCAATATGACATATTTATATCTATAGCATTGTTCTGCTGTTACTTGAAAAACAAAAGCAGAAAGATCAATAGCCATTGTACCACACACATCACATTAAACATCTCACTTGGCAGCTATTGGTACAAAATGCTTCAAAAGAAAAAAATAATGTACTTCAAGTGCTCCAAAGTAAACTACAGTAGCTTAGCTACCTAGAAATGAGTTTTTTAAAAAGCTCTTAAACTTTATTATTATTTTCCATATTTAAAGCCACCAATTTAGGTTAATAAAAAATCGCCTTGAGATTCTTGAACTGATTCTGCATTTCCCAGGGCATTGTATTTACCCTCAGGACTTTGAATACTAGTTATGTTAGCATGCATTAACATTGACCTACTAGTCATTTATTTTCTTCTACAGGTTCATCTCTCTAAAAAAACAAGCCAATACTTGGTTACTGTCAAGTATCAAAGACTTAAGATTATTGTGCCATTTACTAAAGGCTCTTACTAAAGAAATCTGGAATTAATAACCATTTATAAGAAATGAAGTCCTCACGTTGGGGAGAGCTGATGAAATTGACTTGTGCCCCACCAAAAGCAGTCTAATACATTTGCATGACCTTTTTCTTCCTTCCTGGCTCATAAAGAACACTCCAGAGCCCCCTTTTCATATACACAAGTGCACAACAAAGATAATCTTTCTTGCATACTAATCGGACAGTGGATGTAAAGAGTGTTCCTTTCTTATTTTTAATAGGGGTAATTAAATTCTATCCATCCCCCCTTTTCATAGAATCTCTTTGAATGTACTTTCTTCATTAAATTTTCATGAGAAACATCACAATGTAACAGATTCAAATAGCCAGAACTCTTACACATTGACAGTTGTGGCTTGTTTCCAATTTGACTGTCAGGTATTTGGCAATAAAATTCAGTATTCCACATAAAACGAACTGTAGAAATAATGAAATTTCTAATTGGAATGCTTATCTCAGTGGGTGTAGTTTAGAAGATGTTAATTGCTTTTTTTTTCACCTTCTACATTTATTAGTGATTTATATAAAACTTCCCTGGCCATTTGATAACATCAATTTTGACAGCTCATCAAATGTGTACTACCAGGAACTTAAGGGGAAAAAAAATCAATACTTTTTATATCTTAACCACATAAACTTTTAGAGAAAAAAAAGCAGCTATCAAAAATTAACAAATTGTCAATATGTTAGCAGCTTTAAACTTTTGCATGAGGTGAAAAGAAAAACATTCTGTCCTATTCATTAATGTGCTCATTAAGCTTTAAAGTGCCTTACTTATCACTGTTCCATATTAACATTCAATCATGCAGAATTAGCTATTAATTCATCAACAATTTAAATCAGACTTGACCTTCGCGAAGCCATTTGGTCTGTCATTTTGAGAGGCCATTAAAGGGCAGATTACTACATACTTGTGCTTAGTGAATCATGGAAGTCGTACATATTTTGTTTGGAATGGCAACTGTAATAGACCTGGAAATGCAGCCCATTCTTTGAATCTGTTTGGTGTCTTAATGAAATATGCTGATATGGAGCTTACAGTTCCATTAAAGAAAGAGAAACATGAATTTTCGAGAGTTAACTTCCCATTTCTGCAGAATTTGTGTTAATAACACCCGACCTACCCAGGGCCTGAATGGAAGGTATAGGGAAATAGTCTGATATTGTTTTGTAAGGAGTCATGCTTTAGATATCTGTGACTGATCAAATAAAAGCTTTTGCATAATTTACTCGGTTAAACTATTTTCATTGTTCATCTATAAATAATTATGATGTTTTTACTTGCACTCCAATTCCGCAAACCACCCAGGGCATTGTATCTACTGAACCAAACGCTTCAGTGCAACCACTGAACCTCTCTTATTTGATAGGAAACCACAAAACTAAGTTGCCTGCTAAGACCACAGCCTCCTTCCAAGGTAGCCCAAGCAGTTTAGCTTGCCGAATCTCGGTGAGACTCTGAATGAATTCAAATAGACACCCAAATGATTTAAAGAAGTTTTCATTGAAGGACTGTTTGCCATGGGGCTACATTTCCAATTTACCATGTCAATTACACCAACAGTATGCTTTTACAAAAGCAGTATTAAAAGATTTGGCAAATACACCTAATCATTTAGGTATTATGGATAATGTAGAGGTTCTGATGAGAATGGTAGTGCCATAAAGTGAAATCAGAATCTGGAGGAATAGATAAGTAGTTTTTTTTTTTTTTCCTCAGAGAATTCAGCCCCTGAATCATTTCTCTGAGTACCAATCAATCACAGTGGCTCCTTGTTTGAAGCCCACAACTACTGTTATCGATCAACTCCTTAATAAGTCAATGAGTATGCTTGAACTCAGAAGCTCATGGAGGGCAGGGCTCTGTGTTTTTCCTTTATAACCATGACAGTGTACAATAAACATTTGCAAATACACAGGTTTAGAAAGTTGTGGCAAACGTTTCAGGGCTTACTCATATGGCATCTCTAAATTCTTATTGGGTTATTATTTAATGTTATCCATTTAAACAGTTAACTATTCTTTTTTTAAACATTTTTATTTAAATTTAATTAATTAACATATGCCGTATTATTAGTTTCAGAGGTAAAGGTCAGTGACTCATCAGTCTTATATGGTACCCAGTGCGCATTACATCACATGCCCTCTTTAATGTCCATCACCCAGTTACCCCATTCCTCCATTACCACACTTTCAGCAACCCTCAGTTCATTTCCTATGATTATGAATCTTTTATGGTTTGTCTCTATCTGGTTTCATCTTATTTTATTTTTTCCTCTCTTCACCTATCATCCTGTGTTTTGTTTCTTAAATTCCACATATCAGTGAGATCATATGTTAATTGTCTTTCTCTGATTGACTTATTTTGCTTAACTTAATACCCTCTATTTCTATCCACATCATTGCAAATGACAAACAGTTAATCATTCCTTGTTTTGTGGCTATACATGTGGCCTCCCCAATTTGGTTATAAGTCTAAGAGACATAAGACTATCTTATAACTTCTATTTTTATAGTGTCTTAAGTAGTATGAGACTTACAGACCCACAAAAATAGTCATTAATGGCTCTTTATTTTTATAGTCATAAGTTTTATTTAATTAGTAAGCAATTTTCGTTGGTTGAGATGTGCAATTCATGCCTGGTTCCTTTTATAATTTAGTGTGGTCGTTGCCCTGGAAAAACACAATTCAGTGCCTGCTTTATCTAATTTTATAGAAAGCTCCCTCCACATACTGGTCGTAAATTCCTACAAGTCAAAACTGCAGCCATATAACAAAAACATTACATGTAAACACAATGAAACTCAAAAGAATACAAAAAAAAATGTGTATCTATGCTCTGTTACATCATCTTTAGAAAAATGAAATTACTGATGTTCAAACTAATGATAAAACCCAAATGAATCACTCAGTTGTATGTTGAGGCAAACACTCAGGGTCATCTTTCACTGACAGGAGCAAGAATTCCTCAATGGCTAGATATCCTAAACCTTTAGGCATTCACAATGTAATCTTAGAGAAGCTCTAAAGTTTTGTTTTTGTTTTGAAGGATGAAGGGATTAAGGAAAGTTTTCATTAAATTAGAAAAGTCAAATGTTAGATGGATCATATAAAGAATATTTCCTTAATAAAAGTGGTAGGCCCTTTAAATATATTGAAAGGCATCTTTACCTGTTAAAGAAATAATACTAATCTATGCCCCACAAAGCCAGTATGTTTTTATACTTATGAAAAAATAAAAGTTCTCTGGAAAAATTTAAATAAGTTGGTGTTCAGGTGGTCATATAATAAAATAATTTCATATTTATGAAAATTGCATTAAATTAAAAGAAAAAGAGCTTTTGAACTATTAGCTTTAAGAATCTACCAGGTAATCAATAGATGGCATCATTCATTCTATAGACATATATGAAATGTCTCTGTTGTGCCAATTGTGGGCCAGGCACTGGGTATGAAGTAATCTAGAGAATCACTACACTCTTGTGATTTATTTGTATCTGCAGAATAATTAGATTCTTTTGGAGTGAGAACAGTACCCAGTTCATAGATAGGAAGATTGAATGAGATAACACATTAGGTGTGGCTAGCACTGCCTGGCACTAGTGTCTGGCATTTTGTAAAATATTAGCATATATACACTTACTCAATCCCAAGCTCCCACAATAGATTTAAACAGAGTAGAGTCATGCAACTCTAAGTACTGGTATAACAAAATCTGTAGCAATAAACTGCAAATGGGAAATATTCTATGAAAATCACAAAGAAAAAACCCACATGGATTATCTAAACATGCAAGTGAACTTAGAAAGCAGTTCCAGTATCTGTGTCAAGTAACATTTTCAAAGCTCATAAAAGCCTTCATTTCTCCCTTTGAATGAGGTTTTACATTCTTTGATTAATCAACAGCAGAAAGAAAGCAAATCCATATTGTTATATGACTTGTTCCCAAAAGGAACTAAAAAAAAAAAAATAGCCCAAATATTTGGGACAGAAAAGCTTTGCCATGAATGCCTGAAAACACTGCAACAATTTGAGCCTTACTGAGGTTCCCTGATATAGGCAAAGGTGTATCATAATTACCATCTTCTGTAAACACAAAACAAAGACTCAGCAAAATTAAATTACTTGTTCCAGGTCATAACTACAGCAAAAATTTTTAAAAAAATCTTTTAATTTTAATTTTAGATTTGGTGTATTTGTACTTCATCATGATTCTTCTTTGCCAATAGCTGTCCTTTAAATAAATATTCATCATGAACAGTGAGAGAACTCTTAATCAAAGTCAAACTATAATGGAAAGCACAGAGAAAATAATTTTAAACCCAGTCATTTTTTTTTATATTTTAAAATATTTTATTTATTTGTCAGAAAGAGAGCAAAAGAGATAGCATGAGTAGGGGAAGAGGCAGAGTGAGAAGCAAGCTCCCATCTGAGCAAGGAGCCTGATCCCAAGGCTCAATCCCAGGACTCTGGGATCATGACTTGAGCCGAAGGCAGACCCTTAACCAACTGAGCCACCCAGACATCTCTTTTTCTATTTTTTTTTTAAAGCAGAAAGAACTAAAGTTCCATGGAATGTAATAATAATAATTTTAAAAACTGTCCTACATTGTTTTTAAAGATTTATTTTTATTTTATTTATTTGAGACAGAGAGAGAGAGAGAGCAAGCATGAGAGGGGACAGGTCAGAGGGAGAAGCAGGCTCCCCGCAGATCAGGGAGCCCGATGTGGGACTTGATCCCAGGACTCCAGGATCATGACCTGAGCTGAAGGCAGTTGCTTAACCAACTGAGCCACCCAGGCACCCAAAAACTGTCCTACATTTTTAAGAAAATCCACCTTTTGATGTATATCAATTGGCTTCTCATTTGTTTAGCATTGGTTCTAGGTTGAGACATAAATCTGCCATGTGTCATAGCCAATAAAATGTGCACAAGAAACGGAAGAGTGTGAAAAGGATGGTGAATATCAAATAATTTCCCTAGGGAGCTCAAGTTCAGCATTGTGCCTATGCCTTTAACCCTTCTATAATTTCTGTTTAATTAGCTAGGAAGGACTGTAAATGGCAGGTCTTTCGTTCCGAGCAGACACCAAAAGACAGTACACAGAGCAGAGAACTAGACATCAGTAGACTCAGCATATCAACCAATGACCTTAGGCCACAAAGAGGTCTCCACTCTAATAAGGTGCCAATAATGACCATCCCAAACAGCTTTGTCTGGGAGAGGAGACAGATCAGTGTCTTGGTGGCTAAAAGGTCGAGGGTTTACTGGTTAGAGTATTTGCTACTTTGTTGATCGGCAAATGAGTTTTCAAGTCATTATCTTTCAGAATAAACCACCGTATCAGGCTACAAACAAGAACCATTTCTTTTCAGAATATAGTCCCTGAAGAGGGGGAAAGCATTTATTATTCTTTTCTTAAAGAAAACAGTGTAAATAAAGCTTTTATTTTCACCATTCCAGATGGCAGCAGGGTATAATTTGTACTGTTTTGACATCATGACTGTATTATTCAAAATCAATCTTCCTACAAGTGTATTGAATAAGAGACCTAAAACAGAAAAATAAAAAGAAAAGAAATAAAAGCTAAATCAACATTTTCCAGCAAAGTCGGACTCCTGGGCCATTATCAAAATGATATTCATATGAATGAAATTGAGAAACTATGTATATAAATAAAGTGGTTTCTAATTATAAGTCAAAGGCTACTCTAAGTCAGAAAGAAATTATATAAATCAGGAGAAAACTGCCCGTTAATAAATGATATCCCAAATGGAATATTTAATAAATATAAGATCTGGTCCCCAAAAAGTAATTATGAACAAGATGTGATGAATATTTAGTCCAAGTTTCTCATAGCAAGTTATTATGTACAGATGGTATGCGTGTCTTAATATGGCTGTAAGTCAATCAGAGAAGCTTTTATTTCAGAGAGGATTTAGGCATCTCTTAAGGGCAGTTACTGGGCACTAGCATCTCTAATGATTTCTCATAGAATTATGCCATGCAAGAATAGAAAATTGGACACTGATAAGCTGATAGGAGCTTCATTAGCAGCTTCTAAATATTCAGCATACTAACCAACTACCCACAGAGCGTTCCAGAGCAAAGTCCATTTACTGAAATACTCTTCACACGTTGAAGAGGTTGTGAGGCACTCTTGGTACAGAATAAAGCAAACTTATTTAGAAGTAATGTATGTAATTATCCTACAAATCACAAAGCAATGTCTACATAGAAGAACACAAACCCAGTTAGATAATATTATCATTCGTATAAATGTGATGGCTGCAATTTCACATGCTTTAAGTCAGCTATTAGTTATCAGTGTTTGGGTTCAGCAAGTGATCACACTCTTTGTGATTCAAAATTAGATAAATCTATGGGGTTACTGAAGTATCCTTTCCTAACTAACAACACTGTTAGTTCTTGGCATTTAACCAAATATTTAGGAATCAGGGTGATGCTTTTATTCCTTTCCCTCTAATGCAAATCTGATTAAAATAACAAAATCTAATGCTTACCCACTTTCACAAACCTCACTGCATTCTATTAGTTTTACTAATAAGCTGGTATCCTGATACTCTGTACATTATCCCAAGGTTTGACCATATTTTGAATGATAAAATTTAAAAAATATTACATAAATTCATATTTAAATCAAACAAACAGTTCTTTTTGTTTCTGTTTTTAAGAAAAAAAAGCATAAATGAATGATGGAGATGAAGTACAAGAATTTAGTTCCTGCTTCTTTAGAAAGAGAGATACAAAGACAGAAATAGTAAACACTGAAAGAGAACTTTCTATAGGTTTGGCTCTTGTCTCCATTACTTGTCAGCCCTATAAAAGTCAAAAATTTTAAGGAGCTCAAATCAAACAAGGCCAAGAAAAACATTCATCCTGGCCACTCCACTGTATTGTGGTGAACAGAAATGAAAATAAGATGTTTAAGCCATCAATTGTTATATAAAAAAGAAAACTAGAATAAGTGTGTATGGACTGGAATTGAAGGCATTGGTGTGAGCTCATGCTTTCATAAAGATGCACAGTGATATAGAAATGAATATAATTATAAATGTAAGTTATATAAACTTACCAAACACACTTGTCCTATCTGAGTCCAGGGAGACTAGAAGCAGCAATACCTCATAGCAGTGGCCAAACCAGATCTTAAATATGACTCTCTAAATACGACTCTCTAGTAAAAGGAAGCACAGCTCCTTGGGGAAAGGACTGCTTCCATTCAGTACCAGGACAAGAGAAAAATACAAGATACACCTGAAATATCTATTACATAGGAAAGTGCTTAAAATGACAAGAACATGTTAAAAAAGCAAAGATGCCAGCTTGATGGGGCTCTCATTACCTAAAATTTATATATGTATATAGAAACAAATTATAATATATTAAAATAAAAAGGCACGACTCCATACTGATATAGATGAATAAATAGAAAAGTTTCAGGAGAAATGATGTCTTTAAGTATTCCCAAAGTAACTCCTCACAAGCATTAATTAAAAAGAAAGGAAAAGAGTAACTTTACAATTGAGAAGACTCACAAAAACAACCTTTGGATAACAAAGTTGACATCAATAGTGAGACAAATTAAAATCATGTGTTGAGAAAAATATAATATCACTTCCATGATATTTGCTATAGACTAAATGTATACCACAAAATTCATGCTTAGTCCTAATACCCAATGTGATGGTATTTGGAGGTGGGGCCTTTGGGAAGTAATTAGAATTATGGACATTGGGGATAGGATGCGCTATGGTAAGTGCTGTGAAATGTGTAAGCCTGACGATTCACAGACATGTAACCTGGGGCAAATAATACATTTTATGGTAATTAAAAAATTAAAGAAAAGAAAAAGAGGGCAGGGCCCCTATGAATGGGATTAGTGTCCTCATGAAAGAGATGCCAGTGAGAGCTCTTGCCACTTCCATGTAAGGACATACATTCAAAAGAGGACCCTCTATGAACCAGAAAGCAGGCTTCACCAAATGTGCTTGCAACTTGATCTTGGACTTGCCAAATTTGATAACTATGAGAAATATCTTTCTGCTTGTATGCCACCCATTTATGGTATCTGGTTATAGCAGCCTGAATAGATTAAGAGATTGCCAAAGATTCATTCTCTAGATATGAACAAATTAAGCATCAGCAAAACCCAAAATGAAACATTTTATGAGATAACAAACTCGTTATCTTCAAAGCTATCAAAAGAAAACTTGAGAAGCTCTGTCAGATTGACAATAAAGGGCATGATATAGTTCTGAACTGGAGCTTCTGGGGGCAATCAGAGCAACCCAAATAGGATATGTGGTAAAAGCCAAATGGGAAAACTGCTGAAATGTAATCTGAGGATTACATGGTTATGCTGCATCAATATTTACTTCCTGATTTTGATGATTATATTGTAGTCAAGTAGAGAAATAGAAGTATTTGAGGGTGATGGGTGTCAGGTCATCAATTTAATCTCAAATAGTACAGGAAAAGTTCTTTGTATTGTAGTTTCCAGTTTCTTATAAGACTGAGATTGTTTCAAAATTCTAAAATTATAACAAAATAAACTACTATAAGTATATTATTATAAATAGATGTGATTTTACACATCTTTAGGTTATCTTATTAATATCTCAGTTGTACAAGAGTTACCCTCAAGGCTTCTGAATAGCTGGATGTACTCAAACATTTTTAAATAAATAATTTTTTAAAGATTTATTTATTTCACAGAAAGAGAGAAAGAGAGAGAACACAAGTGCAAAGGGGGATGGCAGAGGGAGAGGGAGAGAGAGAGAAGATGACTTTCTCCTAGTGCAGAGACTGATGTGTGACTCAGTCCCATGACCCTGAGATCATGACCTAAGCCAAAATCAGGAGTCTGTCACTTAACCAACTGAGCCCCCAAGCAGCCCCTAAATAAATAAAATCTTAAAAAATAAGTGCAAAATAATTAAAAAATAAATGTAGAAATGTATTCAGTACATTTTGATATGTCAAAAATATTAACATGCTACCTAACAGGAAGTCAGACATTTAGAAAATAACCAGATAAAAGAAAATCTACCAAAAATTACCAAAATCACCACCAAAATTCACATGAATAAAATTCCATATCCTTTGCTGCTAGGAGAGATACCAGGCCTGCATACATAAAATTCTAAAGGCTAGATTTTCTTCAATAGTAGGTTAAGCTCAGCAAATGACGAAAAGGGTTTTAGGCAAAGCCTGGGAGGATTACATAAAGGATTGTGGTCTTTTTCCTGAAAACAAATAGAAGGTAAAGAAAAGTTTTAGTGTTAAAGATAAGTGTGTGGACACTTAAGTGCCTACAGACTTATGTGTTAGAAGGATATATGGCTTATCAAATTTCCATTTTAGAAAACATCCTTTTAACTACAGTGTGAAAATGCACTGCATAGGGGAAGAAAGAAAAGAAAATTAAGTATATAGGAGGCCAATTTGGTGAAATAAGGGCAAGACTATACCAGGTAAGTGGTAGAGGAGGTGGGAAGAAGGAAGTGAAATTAATTTCAGCCTTATTGACAATACATAACTGACAAGTTTATTTATCATATAACTGGCAAATAAAACTGTAAGATATTTAAAGTGTACACTGTGGTGACTTAATATGTGTCTATGTTGAGAGTTGAGACTAATTCGAAGGTTAATTTTACATGACTTGATGATATTTTGAGGGTGGAGAATCAGGGAGAATTATCAGGGATGGTTTTCTAAAAATACATCCCCAGTCCTGTCTGCCCTTAGGGAATAATGTCACACATCTGAGGCACCTATGTAGTAGACAACATGCTCCCCTGAATGCTGGACTCCACCTTTTCCTCACCAGGGTAGCTCTCCCAGAGTGGAGCACAGCACCAAGCACAAATTATCTGCAAATATATACTGACCCACATTTACTTTCAGGGACTGGCAGAGTGGGCTGGCAAATATACTATTTCCTTCCTTATATGGTTTTCTCAGGGTGAAGGCAAGAAGGGCCTGGCTCTGCCTGTACAAAAGTGAGCTCAGCATTCTTGCTGTGGATGTGCTAGGGATTCCTCAGACATCGGCCTAGAATGGTATGGAGACATCCAGGGATTTGCATCGATTTTCCCCACCCACAGTTAATTCCCTCAATCTGAAGATAGCTAAATGTGTCAGGGTATTTTTCTCTCTATTCAGAGAGGAAGCTCACTAAACATCAGGGTATTTCAGTCAGTGGCCTCCGGAATAAAAGGGAAATAAACTGAGTTGTACTCCTATGAAGAAATGCCATTCAGAATCTCCTTAAAGATATCTCATGGCTGTTACATTTTAATATACTACATGCCAATTAAATAAAGTTTCCAATGACAAGATATTCAGTAGTGATACAATAAACTTTTTCCTTAACATACTGAAAACAAACTAGAGTTGTTCATTTTCATTTAGTTGCGATAGACTGACATATTGTTATAAATTTAGAAAACATACAATCTCTAATTCTTAACAAAGTGACAGCAACTTGACAAGCAAAAAAGTGATCTCAGCCTTGAATTCACTGGCACAGAAAGCCCACATATACCTCTGTTCTTTCCACAGCACAAGTGGATGGTTTTTATGTTTCCTACAAGATTAATGCTGCTTCAATTGCTCAGTGATGATGGCTATGAAGCTGCTGAGTAAATAATCTGCATTCACTAAAGAAAGCAAGAACTTGTATTTCAGCCACCGATCCCTAAAGTAACTAATGTTATTTAAATGTTTATTGTTATAAAGATAAAATAATATGCCATGAAGCTTTGTAAAATGTACACGGCAGGTTTCATGGGAAAATTATAATCAAATGGGCACATTTTATAGTTTCTCAGGAATTAACTCAGAAGAACATAAAATATAATCAAGGACATTTACCCAGTGGGAAAAAGACATTTTCAATTTAGTTTTTTCTAATGGCTTTAATATCTGCCCCCACCTTCTCTCCCCTCCTCGGTGCTGATGACTTAGACATGAAAGCCCATAAACTTCCATTTGCTGAAAAGCTGTTGGGCACATCATATGAACTCAGTTGTTTGAATCATGACAGATCTGTTTCTTTGGTAATAGCAGTTAAGTCACACAATAAAGCCAATCAATCCAGCCTCACTACCAACCCTGACCTTGCTTCTCCCTTCCCTTCTCCCCAGGCCTTTGCTGGTAATTTTCAGGTGACTCTTAGGTATATGCCCTCCTTCCAAAGCCTATTCTACTTTCCTGATCATAGTTAAGTAGGGTTCTAGTAAAATAAAATAAAAAAAATTAAAAAAATAAAAAACCTTCTTGGGATGTCAGTTTCCCTGATGTGTTTTGATATGATAGAGATTTAAGAACATTCTAGCTATATAATCCTAGTTTTGAAATGTTTATCTCTTCAGTTGTGAGAAAAAAAATGCAGCAGAAGATGTAAGGCTAAGTTGGCTCACCCTTTCCTCCTTCACTGTCAGACATAATTTTTTCCTTCATATTTTGAATCCATTTCCTGGCAGGGAGGATAATATTTATCTTATACTTATATTCCACCACCATCAAGGAGCCTACTGTTTGTTCAGACATACAGTGACACATTTCTGATCATTTAACTTTTAGTTATTCTATCCAACCCACAGCAGAGTTCATCAAGGGTACTGGGTACTCCGGGATCCCTACTGTGTTAATGAGTAGAACTGTTTCCTGCTGGGTTAGTCTTCAAAAGGTAGATATTAAATGGAAAATGTCTCACTAAAATTATTTATAAATTATAGAACATGAAATAATTCTGAGAGGAACTAGGGCATTCTGATAAAAAAAAAATATTTGTAATAATAGACTAGACCCTAGAACAGAGTCGATAATAGATAATAGATAATTTATCACTGATTTTAAGAAAATAGCTACGCAGATCAACTAAAGTGAAAGTAACACTTTTTGGTAGATATTCTGAAGTGCTTAATTGTTTTCAGTAACAGAGTCTATACAGACATTACCTCATTCAGTTACCAAAGTTCAGATATTGCAACTCATTGATCACAGTTAAGTGTTCACATGGTGTTTTATAGAAGCCTTTGTTTTACTTATTTATTTTTATTTTTTTAAAGATTTTATTTATTTATTTTACAAAGAGAGAATGATCACAAGTAGGCAGAGAGACAGGCAGAGAGAGGGGGGAAGCAGGCTCCCTGCTGAGCAGAAAGCCTGATGTGGGGCTCGATCCCAGGACCCTGAGATCATGACCTGAGCTGAAGGCAGAGGCTTTAACCCACTGAGCCACCCAGGCGCCCCAGAAGCCTTTTGTTTTAAGTGTAAAGAATGAAATAGATTCTTACTTTTAATTTCTTAATAGTTTTTCAGGTTTTAATTATTATATCTGTACTTTATGGCATAGATTGGTAGTTCCTTAATTTCCTATTAATCCTATTTGAGAAGAGATCTGACATTTTCATGCAAACTCAAGCTGAAATTATGGGTTCTCACTTGGTCCACCTCAATTTTGAGGGTGCTGGTCTATCCAAGCACACATTATCATTCTCCTTAGTTTCCTTACAGAGATGTACAAACTTAGCCTTAACACAGATCATTGCCAAAATATAAAACTCTCCTTAATCAGCTACGCAGTTTTGCTTTACTCTCTCCTTATCAGAGATCTCAACCTCAAACTAATGATAAAAATCTATCACAACTTGGCAAGACAAGCAATAAGTATGAATAATTAGCTGAACTAATGCAATCTCATCCATTCCTCCATATAACATAAAAATAATCCTTTGATTACCTAGAGGATCAGAGACAGGGATACCAGGGCTATGTTCCGTTGTTTGCTAGTAAACAGGTATTACTGAATTTTCTTTATGTATAATTCCCCAGTTATACAGAGAGACTTAAATAAGCAGCAGTCCTATGGAGCTGGAGAGAGTTAAATATGCATATGATGCAGAGGATATTCTTTACAAAATGACAGTGTCTTTATTTCTGAAGAACTGTGGGAGAAATACTTTTTCCCTGGTTTTGTCTCAGGAATAGTTATGATTTTTCGGAAGAACTGAATTATTTCCATATTATAGACATTGTGCACAGGGTTGCTCTTTCTCACTTGCACAGCTGTTAAGAGATTTAGAGCTAAAACTGTGTTCTACCTGAAGCACAGACATAGAAGCTCATGGCCTGGGTTGTGTGTTCTAAATTCACTGTTCCACCAACACAATGTTTTATCTCATCATAGAGAACATTTCTCTGTAAATTAATCTTATGTCCCTTTAAAGCAAGGTTAAAATAGATGGGAATGAATAAATATTCAGTCCAATCTTTCAAAAAATACACAGTTAACAAAAGATATGCTCTCCAACATGTCAAGAGACATCCAGACAAATCAGTCTACATTGCCCACCATGGTCTATGAGAAATGTTAAAGTTACCTGCGGTAACAATAAACCAAAAACAAACTCATTAAAATGAGCTTCTGAGACAGTATGGCATAAAACCTTTGATCTGGTGAACACTAACTTGAAGAAAGGAATTAAGAAAGAAGAGATGGAGAGGGGTATGAAAGGACAGAGTGACTTCAGTATTTTATTTCTCTTTCAGGTAAATCACTTTAATTAAAATATTCACTCCATGATAAAGCTGAATGAATATATCTCCTGAAGACACAGAATATATTCACATGTGTTTATATAAAGCACATTATTATATTATCTGCAGAAAATTATATTTTCATTTTGCAAACATTAAGTGGCTGTACTATTTGTTCAATTTAGTAAACATGTTGAACACCTCTCAGATTCTCCACGTGAAACATTGTTTAACACTGGAGGACTCTGAGACCAGCTCCTCCGAAGTCTTAAAATATAATGGTGGGAACACGCATGGGAATAGAAGGAAATATGTGATAGAATGAATTGCTAAGGGAGAACAAATGGGGTGAGTAATGAATTTTGCTGGAGATCAGAGAAGCCAGGCCTAACAGCATGAATAGAATCTTGACAAACATGAATATACTAAGATCTTGCCTTCGAGGTACAGGGAAATGATCGATGTACAGAGGTTAAATAAGTGATATATTCAGGGTGAGTGGGTGTGGCTACTGCTTGGGTACATTTGTCAGAAAGGCAGTGTGACTTTTTTTTTAAAGATTTTATTTATTATTTATTTGAGAGACAGAGAAAGTGAGAGAGAGCATGAGAGGAGAGAAGGTCAGAGGAAGAAGCAGACTCCTTGTGGAGCTGGGAGCCAATGTGGGACTCCATCCCGGAACTCGAGGATCATGACCTGAGCCGAAGGCAGTTGCTCAACCAACTGAGCCAACCAGGTGCCTGGCAGTGTGACTTTTTTTTTTTTAAGATTTTATTTATTTATTTGACAGAGAGAGATCACTAGTAGGCAGAGAGGCAGGCAGAGAGAGAGAGCGGGGGAAGCAGGCTCTCCACCGAGGAGAGAGCCTGATGCAGAGCTCGATCCCAGGACCCTGAGATCATGACCTGAGCCGAAGGCAGAAGCTTTAATCCACTTTAACACCACCCAGGCACCCCGGCAGTGTGACTTTCAAAGCATGTTGAAGCAGGATGTAGAGACGATCAGCTAGTCCCACCAGTGGAACCTGGAAGGTGGTAAGGTGGTAAGGTTCAGGTACCAGAGAGCTGAGTATTTTTTCTTTAAAGATTTTATTGATTTATTTGACAGAGAGACACAGCAAAAGACCAAATACAAGCAGGGAGAGTGGGGGAGTGGGAGAGGGAGAAGTAAGGTTCCAGCCAAGCAGGGAGACTGATGAGGGGCTGGATCCCAGGACCCTGGGATCATGACCTAAGCCAAAGGCAGACATTTAATGACAGAGCCATCCAGATGCCCTAGAGCTGAGTATTTTTTTTTTTTTTTGAGCTAAGTATTTTTTAACAGAGAAGCAGCTCATATTCTAAAATACAATCTTTGTCAAGCAAGTTTAATGGTGGGGGACAAAGAGCAAGAATAGTTATAAAGTTGCCATATTCATTTTAATTCAAGATGATAGTCTTTAGATACAATGCCTGGGAAGAGAATAGAACAGATGTGTTAGCTGCACAATGGAAGAATGTCTGACAGGTTTAGGAAGCATTCATTTTACTTAAGAGGAAAATGTGATAAAAGTATGTCTCAAGTTTCTAGTTTCTTAGTTCTTTGGTGAACAGTGGTAGTTGGGCATGGATGGATATGACCAAATATAAGAGGTGGAGGAAGACATAAGGAAAGCTCAAGATTTGAAATACGGTTTTTGAATGTCAATCATACAAGGAAACATTGGAATGATGTGAACAGATGAGATGACACAGAATTCACTGGGAAAGGAGTATGGGAAATAACCATACTTATGGGGTTTCTCATGATGAAATAATTTCCTTTAGAAACTCTAATTTGTTGTGAATATATTTTACTCATTATATCATGTGGAACACTTTTCCATGCTGTGTTTGTATATCAAGTATTCTGTTGGCAAATTCTGCAAGTATTTTTTCATAGAGTAGTATCTTTGCTTATCCTATTACATTATAAAAATGTGATGGGTAATTATAGTTTTTAAGAGTCATAGACTTTAGATCTTTGTAGACATATGTGAATTCAAAAATATGTGAATATTTACTTTGTGGGGAGGGGCATATGAGAAAACACAAACTTGGAGAGAAAAGACAAAGTAAAAGAAAATAAGTGAGAAATAGCCCCCAAGAAAATTACTTAATTAGGCAGTAGAATATTACTGAAATTGTAAATTAGCCAGGAAAAAAGAAAAAAAAAAAGCACTGTGGTGTTAACTTATCAAGTCTACTGTTTTTTTTAAATCATTCCAAAAGAAAGAAGATGCTATTATAAGCTCTTGCCTTAAGCCGTGCAATCATCTAAAGAAGATGCCAATGTTTTAAACACTTCCATTTATCTATATTCAGATTTCTATTCATGTACTAATCCCATATGAAGCATCCAATGGAAGATTAGGAAGGTCTAGTCAAGTCAGTGTAGGAATACAAGACTAATCAAACATCACTTGAAAAGAACTTGAAAAGTTGAATTCAACTTGAAAAGAACCAAGCTCAGAGCAGAAGCCATATTAGGGAATCATTCAGAGTTTAGAGAAACAAACAGAAGACCTCTCCACTTTTTATTCTATTTTTAGGAATTTGAAAATTGAAGGTCCAATCTTTTATTAAAAAATAATAATGGTTTTCTATACATGTGTTCTTCATTTCTATGGGCTTGTAGATTACTCCACTATTTAAAATAAGAGGCCTACATTTCAATATACACATAGTTAAGTCTCTAGTATTACTACATGTAATTTACATGCATATGATACCTCCCATATCTGGAGTGTTGAGTATTAAATGATTTAATTTGTATATGATGCTTAAAGTAGATTTGTCATATAGGGGATACTTAATATTTACCTCTGTACTACAACATTGCATTAGGTAAAAAGCAAATCAAAAATATATTCCGGGGAGAGGGGGGCAAGATGGCGGAGAAGTAAGAGATCCTGCAGCAACCGGTCCTCAAAAGTGAGCTGGAAATCTACCAGAACACGCTGAACACCCATGACATCACCCTGAGGATAAAGATTTCTCACTCTGAGAGCTCTCCGAGAGCAGAAGACAGCAGTGGAGAGGTAAAAGCAAAGTGGGAACACTCACACTGATATCAGAGGATAAACAAAAGGAGGAGGGGGCCACCAGAAGCTAACCAAGGACAGTAATACCCCAAAGGAAAGTGCCTGGTGGCGGGGGACCAGCATTAATGTAGAGTACAGTCCCTTAAAAACACTTAAAAAGAGCAAAAAGTTTTGAGGAGTAACTAGTGGAAGGGGGTGGTCGCGGGCACCGGCGCTTGGACCCACACTCCCAGGAAGAAGCGCCCAAAGTGAGACTGGTGGGGGGATCCAGTCCACTGTTCCTGAACCTGCAGCTTTCCGCTCTCTGCAACAACCTGTGGGCCGGCGCACACCTGCAAGCGCCTTAAGAGAGTCTGCTGTGGTCCGTGAGCCGCAGCTTTTCTCTGTGTGCGCCTGTGACCGCGACATTCTCGGGCTGCCGCAGAGCCTGAGTGATCCCCACCAGCCACGCAGAGAACGCGGGCAAGCGGCCTAACCTCCAGGGCGCCCCTCGCGGAGCTGCAGAAAGGCGGCTGGGGTCGCGACTTTCCCGGCCTGCTGCAGGCCTCCCAGGTCCACACTTGGGAGCTGCAGAAAGGTGGCTGTGGTCACGCGCCACCTTGGACAGACTGCGCTGTGAGCAGAAATTTCAGAGGGAAGTGTGTGTTCTGAACCACACAGAGGGGAGCAGAGACTCGGGCTTCCTGCAACTCAGAGGTCTGAGTGCTTCTGGGCAGATTCATTGCTTGGACTTTCTGCAAAGGTGAAAAAGCTACAAAAGGCCAAAAACTTTCAGAGAGCGAAAGACTGAGAAACCGGTTTCCACAAAGCTCAGCCCCTTGACCGGGGATGGGTGGGGGTGGGGGGGTGACTCAACCCAAGCAAGACTGACTGGAAAACAATGCGGCAGGCCCCTCCCCCAGAAGACCAGCCAAAAAACAAAAGGACTATAACCAGAGGGTCCCCATAAAATTTTAAACCCCCAACGCCAGGGGAAATCAATATATTAAGCTCCTGGTAATACCGTCAAACCTGTATATTTCATAGATACAAGTTTGTTTTTGGTTTTGTTATTGTTTTCTCTTTCTTATTCTATTTTTTTAATTTTATTTTAGTATTCACTTGCTTTCACATTTCTTTTTTTTTTTTAATTTTTTTTTAACTACTTAACATTACAACGAGAGGTTTATACAACTATAAACTCAGGAGGACCTGAAATAACCTTCCTCGCCTGCGAGGAGTTATAACCAACCTCCCATCTTATCCCTCTGTCAGTGTTTCTACATATCTGCTTTTGTTCTGGTATTACATAAACCTTATTCTTGGGGTTCATTCTGCTAGGTTCTTTTACTTCTTGTCATTTATTCGTGTTGGTCTATATGTTTGTTCATGCTCGTTTACATACCTTATAAACCTTGGTTTTGGGGCCCATTCTGGCTGGGATTTCCTCTTTTTCTCCTTCTATCTTTTTTTTATCCTTATTCTTTCTTTTTGGTGGTAAATCCCAATTGCTCCAAAACCCTTCAGGGTGCACCCTGCCTGGAACGGGGGCGATATATCCAGCTATACATCTTCTCATCCATTTCTCATCAAAATGACTAGGAGGAGGAACACCCAACAGAAGAAAAACCCAGAGACTACACCCTCTCTTTCAGAACTATTGGACCTGGACATAAACAGTATGTCAGAAAGGGAATTCAGGGTGACTTCCTGAATTGCTTATCCAGGCAATGGCTAGGATGGAGCAAAACATTATAGAATTGCTAAGGGCAGAAATGAGATCCAGTATAGCAGAAGTAAGAAGGGCTATTAATGAGATCCAATCCAATCTAAATAGTCTAACAGCTAGAGTTATGGAGATAGAGGATAGAATTAGTGATCTAGAGGATAAAATGGTTGAGATGAAAGGTCAGGAGGAGAGCTGGAAAAAACTGCTCAAGAATAATGAGAACAGACTTAGGGAAATAAATGACGCCATGAAACATTACAACGTCACAATCATTGGCAACCCAGAGCGGGTAGAGAAGGACAGAAGTCTAGAAGATATAGCTGTCCAAATTCTACATGAGAATTTCCCCAATCTGGGGAATGGAACAAGTGTTTGTGTCTTAGAGGCAGAAAGGACACCTACCAGGGTCAATGAATCTAGAAAAACACCAAGGCTCATAATATTAAGATGTGCAAATTATAATTTTAGACAGGAGGTCCTGAGGGCAGCTAGGTGGAAGAGATTCCTTACATACAGAGGAAAGCCCATCAGAATAATGTCAAACCTGTCCACAGAAACCTGGCAAGCCACAAAGGGCTGGCATGATATATTCAGGGCACTAAACGAGAAGAACATGCAGCCAAGAATACTTTATCCAGCAAGGCTGAGATTCAAAATGGATGGAGAGATAAAGAGCTTCCAAGACCGGCAAGGATTAAAAGAGTATGTGACCACCAAACCGGCACTCCAAGAAATATTAAAGGGGGTTTTATAAAAGCAGAAAGAACACATGAGTGACTTAGAACAGAAATTTTCCATCTATACAAACAAGGACTTCACAGACAACATGATGTCAATAAACATGTATCTTTCAATAATCACTCTCAACGTGAACGGCCTAAATGCTCCCATAAAATAGCACAGGGTTGCAGAATGGATAAAATGACAGGACCCGTCCATATGCCGTCTACAAGAGACACATTTGAAACCAAAAGAAACATCCAGACTGAAAGTGAAAGGATGGAGAACCATCTCTCACGCCAATGGACTTCAAAAGAAAGCTGGGGTAGCAATTCTCCTATCAGATAAATTAGATTTTAAGCTAAAGACTGTAGTCAGAGATACAGAAGGACACTACACCATCCTTAAAGGGTCTATCCTCCAAGAAGATCTAACAATTGTAAACATTTATGCCCCCAATATAGGAGCAGCCAACTACATAAGCCAACTGTTGATCAAAATAAAGAGCCATATTGACATGAATACCTTTATACTAGGAGATCTTAACACGCCACTCTCAGTAACTGACAGGTCATCTAAACAGAAAATCAATAAAGAAACAAGAGCTTTGAATGACACATTGGACCACATGGACCTCATAGATATATACAGAACATTCCACCCTAAAACAACAGAATACTCATTCTTTTCGACCGCACATGGAACTTTCTCCAGAATAGAACACATACTGGGCCACAAATCAGGTCTCAATGGATA
>CM052813.1:28512868-28641056 GCA_028533885.1 Nasua narica
AGAGAGAGGGGGAAGCAGGCTCCCCGCCCAGCAGAGAGCCCGATGCGGGGCTCGATCCCAGGACCCTGAGATCATGACCCGAGCCGAAGGCAGAGGCCTTAACCTACCGAGCCACCTAGGCGTCCCAAAGTTCTACATTTTAAATGTTCTTTGAAACCTTATCCCAAGGCTGTGTCTTAATTTTTCTTTTTTCATTCTGTAAATAATGTCTTTTGAAGTTTTTAATTTCGATGATATTTAAGTTACTAATGTTTTCTTTGACAAATCATCATTTTGTGGTTGTATTTAAACAGTATTTCCTAACCCAAATCTGATCTTTTCCTCCTATGCTTTCCTGCAGTTGTTTTATGTTTTTATTCTTTTAAACATTTGAGTCTATAAGTTATTTTTTCTGTCTGATGTAAGGTATGAGTCAAAGTTCATGTTTTTCTTGTTGGTTTTGTTTTTTGAGATTTATTTATTTTAGAGAGAGAGAGAAAGAGCAAGCATACAGGAGGGAGGAGCAGAAGGAGAGGGAGAGAGAATCTTAAGCAGACTTTACACTGATTGTAGAGTCCGATGTGAGGCTCATTCCCACAACCCTGAGATCACAACTGAGCAGAAACAAAGATTCGGATTCTTAACCAACTGAGCCACCCAGTTATCCCTGTTTTGTTGTTTTTAATACAGATACTCACCTTTCCTAGCACCATTTGTTGAAAAGATAGATGCATAGATGAACTAATGTATCCATGGCATGGAATACTATTCAGCAATAAAAGGAATGAACTATTGATATACATTACAACATGGATAAGCCTTAGAATAATTATGCTTAATGTACTGCACATATTATATGATCCTATCTCTATAAAATTCTAGACGAAAAACTGATCTATGTTGACAGAATGATCAGTGTTTGCCTGGGGAGTGCTAAGGGCGAAGCTAGGGGAGCAAGGGCCAAAATGGAGGGATTACAAATGTGGCAAAGTTTTCACAGGTGAACACATGCCAAAACTTCACAAACTACATGTTTTAAATATGTGTACCTTATATCACTTATATCTCAAAGATACATGTGCACACATACAGTTATATACACATACATATATGAAACATAAATGTTTCAACAGATTCTTCTTTAAGAGTTAACATTCATAATCAAGTCCTGTCAGATTATTCTTGACAAGGTAAGAATCTCTGGAAAATTTTCTTAATGCAAATGAATGGCAATTAGTTGTTGTTTTTTTTTTTTAAGATTTTTTTATTTATTCATTTAACAGAGGGAGAACACAAGCAGGCAGAGAGGCAGGCAGAGGCAGAGAGAGGAGCAGGCTCCCTGCCGAGCAAGGAGCCCGATGCGGGACTCGATCCCAGGACGCTGGGATCATGACCTGAGCCGAAGGCAGCTGCTCAACCAACTGAGCCACCCATGCGTCCCAGTTGTTTTTTTTTTCAAAGATTTTTATTTATTTATTTGACAGAGAGAAAGAGATCAAAAGTAGGCAGAGAGACAGGCAGAGAGAGAGGGGAAAGCAGGCTCCCTGCTGAGCAGAGAGCGATGCGGGGTTAGATCCCAGGACCCTGAGATCATGACCTGAGCCGAAGGCAGAGGTTTTAACCCACTAAACCACCCCGGTGCCCTGAGATTAGTTGTTTTGTGTGTTTGGTGATTTGGTAAAAAAACTGAAGGAATATTAAAAAAAATATGAACAATCTAAGCAACATAAGTATTTATTATCCAATTATATACATACTTATTTTCCCCATTTTCTAGTTAGACTATAAGTGTTTAAGTTCAGAAAAATCATGAGATTAGCAAAATATAACAACTGGTTAAATGAAAGCCTTTGGCAAAATTGGCCTCTAAAAGTATCATAGATTCTTCATTGAGAAATGCCCTCCACAAAGACTATTATGAAGCTAGTTGTGAAGATAGAAAAAAAAAAAGTCAATCTAAGCACAGTGGCTTGGAGCACAAGAAATCATGGTGACATGAACATTGAGGAATCTGTGGGAGAACAGAGACCAGGAAGATGTGAGAGCTTGCATGGCGAGATAGGACAGCTCTTCATAAATGCATATTTATCCTGAGGCTACAGGGCTTTCTGTGATCACTCAACTGCTATTTTAACATATGACTATTTCCTAGAAAAGAAATTTCATATACCACAGTTTTTGTGTGAGAACCACATTCAGCTGCCTAATAAGCTATTAATTCACTACCCATAAAAAGAATGAGATTCATTTTCTCATCAAATATTAAGTGCAGCACATTGCATTAGACTTGATTTTGAAATGTAATTCCTAAGCACGGGTACGGTTCCAAGAAGCACTTTTTTCTCAGATTTTTCTCCCCTTGACATGTTATACTTTAAATCTACATTGCCACCACATAGGAAATAAAAATGATGTTTTAAACACACTAGGGATACTATAATTGACCTAAGAAAAATTCTATAAATAAGAGTATATTATGTTATTTAGTCATCAAGAGTAAGGAGAAAAAACATATAGAATCCAGTTTCTATATTCTATATTTTGTTTTCTTTTTTCCTTCCTTTAAAACTGTTTAAACCATCTTAAATATTTCACCTTTTTGGCTAATTGTTGTTGGTTTCTAAAATGTATATCATATAATATTGTGGAAAGTTAAAAATTGCAGTTTTATCACAAATAGTATTAGTAGCAAAAGTATACCTCTTGAAACCATAGTTCATCACAGAAATAGAAAGTCTTTTCAAGTATTGTTTGTACATAAAGAAAAAAAAACAAGACAAACTTTATGAGACTTCAAGTACCTTAGGACTAATTTTGAAGGATTATAGATCATATATGTGAAGGTTATAAACCAGGGCTCCTGGAAAAGTTGGACACAGAATAAAATCACTGGTGTAACAGAAACCGAAAATACCTCCTCTGAAAAGAAATACACTGAATGTAAAACATACATAGCAAGGTCCTTTTATAGACCAATGCATTCTTTTTTGGCAGAGGCAGTTTTTAAAACTACTATTACAAACATGAACTGGGGTATATGTGGGAGAATTGCTTATTCTAGGGTGTAGGTGTATTTCTACTTCAAGAAGAGAGTCAGCCAAAGAATCGCGGTTTTTTGTTTTGTCTTGTTTTGTTTTTTAAGATTTTATTTATTTATTTGAGAGAGAATAAGAGAGTGAATGAAGAGAATGAGCAGGGGGAATGACAGGCAGAGGGAGGAGAAGCAGGCCTCCCACTGAGCAGGGAGCCAGATGTAGGGATAGATTCCAGGACTGAGACCATGACCTGAGCTGAAGGCAGACACTTAACAGACTGAGCCACTCAGGCACCCCCAAAGAATCACTGTTTAGGCATCATAGCAATATTGGAGCCTCCTTGTTTTCTTCATTCAGGTTCCTAAAGAACAGACACTCACTTTATTTGAGTCACATTCCTTATCTTGCTGTTTGACTCTAACAATAACAGCACATCAAACTTGATCAGAAATCCTATGATTCTGATAATATCCTCACTGCAAAAAAGCTCAGTGAAGGACAGATGTTGACCCTAAGGTGGGTTCATTAAGCCACACTTTCATGGCTGACTGAGTCAGACAAGATCTGAAGGTACAGATGTGAGTAGATCACCAGCACCTCTCCACTTCTACACCAACTGAAGCTCCCTAAAGGCAGGCACAGTCCAATTAATCTTTGGATCCCCAGTGCTTAGCACAGAGCCTGTAATATGGTTAGGTACTCAGCATATACTTACCAAATTAAAGGGGAATTGAAAAAAAAAAAAAAGCAATATGGACTGCTACAAACTATACTTTAAAGCTAGAAAGTTAGGAAACATAGTTCCCAGCCTGCCTCTTGAAAATGCCAAAGAAAGAACACAGATGGTTAAATGTTGAGGTTAGAGTTCTCAAAAAGCCTCCAGCCTCAACACTGCCTCAGGTAGATGGTTCTAGTTATCTTACTTCTGACTGCAGCTCCTGGTAAAAACTTCATTCCTGTCTTGGGGGATTCTCATCACCTCAAATTCTCTTTCTCAAAGTATGTGTCCGAGGTTCTCCTCGTATAAACTCTATATAATCACCTCTTTCACATACTACCTTCTTTATTAAGTCCTTCTTGTCTATCTTAGATGGAAGTAATTTCTCTCTCTTCACAAGGAAATCAGTAGTTTTCAAGTAGTTTTTTTAATATTTTATTTGTATTTATTTGAGAGAGAGAAAGTGAGAGAGAGCATGTGAAGGGAGAAGGTCAGTGGGAGAAGCAGACTCCCCATGGAGCTAGGGGTCCGATGCGGGCCTCGATCCCAGGTCTCCAGGATCATGACCTTAGCCGAAGGCAGTTGCCTAATCACCTGAGCCACCCAGTCGTCCCTCAAGTAGTTTTTAAAAAGAGTGTTTTACATTGATGTAATAAAAAACTATGAGAAAAAAATCACAGAAGAATGCAGATGTTTTTCATGACAAATTCATGATGAATTTCTTTGGCTTCTATACTGTTTTTATGCTTCATTCACTTCTATTCCCTCGGCCCCAAAAATCATCACTAGCCTATAAAACTGTCCCCTCTGTTTACACAAGTATTCTTTAGGACCCAGCTAGAGAGTCACTTTCTCAAAATTAAAATATATATATATATATATATATATATATATATACACTAATTTATTAATTTATAATGTTATAAAATTATATAAAATATAAAATTAATTTATTAATATACACATTTTTTTTCAAATGCACACACACACAACACACACACAAACTTAGATTTCTTTCTTATCTCCAGCCTTAACTGAGTTAGGAACCCATACTTCCATAATACCATGTTTACATTTCCTTCTTCACTAAGAATGGTACAACTATCTGGGAAAATTATATCTCCCACTGAAATGGGATGGTGCCTTAGTCATCACAGAAATTTCCTAGCACTTTGCTAGGTATTTATATTGTAGTGGTTTTCCAACATTTTATGAATAAATGAAGTTATTGTATTTATGTGACATCTCCTATATTGGACTGTGAGCTCTTTGAAGTCAAAAAATCCCTATTCAGGGGTGCCTGGGTGCTTCAGTGGGTTATAGCCTCTGCCTTTGGCTCAGGTCACAATTTCAGGGTCCTGGGATCAAGACCCATGTCAGGCTCTCTGCTCAGCCAGAAGCCTGCTTCCCCCTCTCTCTCTGCTTGCTTCTCTGTCTACTTCTGATCTCTCTCTCCATGTCAAATAAATAAGTAAAATCTTTAAAAAAAAAAAAAAAGAAATCCCTATTCAAGATGTTTGGTCTCATGATAGGTATTCAAATATCTGACCAATGAATGAACAATCCTACGACTTTAGACTGGAAGTATCCACAAATATTTTTAATCCAATTTTCCTCTTTTACAAATGGGTTATAGTGACTAAGGTAAATTATGGAGCTTGGCCTCCTCTCTCAGACCAAAATGCTTCTCTTCAACCTAGAGGGTTCATTTTAACCCACATAAATGATACTGTGAGTATCCTGCAACAAGGACTTGACATTTCCTCCCATCAGAAGGGGAGGTGGTGACATTTCCTCCCACCATCAACACTTAAAAAACTCCAGAAGAGCTAAGATAGTGAACTTACTATTCATGCAATCAGAATTTAGGCATGATAACATCTTCAGATTCTAAGCACAGAATTCTCTGTTGTTTACTATGACATTCTTGAAGGAATGCCTGAATTAATGAATAAATGACTAAATTAATCACATCTGAAGACTAAGTTATCAGTGTGACTAGATATTCAGAAATGAGACCTTTGTCTCATGGAAATTTGACAAAACTTGCTGCCGACCTTTTTCATAAATTCTCCTAGGATATATGAGGCTGATAGTTACAGGCTTATCCATTAAATTAGAAAGAGGAGGATGCTATTTTCAAAACAGTGCCAACTGAGCTATTAAAATAATTTTAAAATCCGACAGGTTTTGTTTAATCAGCAAAAATTTTGATACATAAGTGTTCCGGTATATTGAAGTAATTCTAAACGACAATTCAGAGCATTTATCAACATAATGGGAAATTAGTATTTGCGTTTGAAAATCTCAAAGCTATTAAAGTAGGGCCAAGAATTTCAGGAATAAAATGGAAGATCCCTCCCTTCCTCTCTGATAACAGTAACTTTAAGGCAATGTGACACCAGCTTGCACTTTACCTGTCAATAGCAAACATGTTGCCTTCATCTCTCTGAAATCTTTAATTCCTATCACTCTTAAATCACCTATGAAGAAACTGGTAATTAGGCTGCTAAAACAACTGGGCTAAACGGATTTTGAACCAAGTCATTCTGACAGGATGATTATTAACCTTTGGTAAAACACAAATAAGAGAACACAGCAGACTGATTCTCAGCTTGAGTAGAGAGGGAGAAAGGTCAGGGCTCTATGTATCAGGTAGATTTGATTTTTCTATACTGCTATTACACACCACAGATTATTTTAACCTTATTGTAATCACTAATTCTAATGAGTTTTAAATCCAAAGCCAAATGAAAATGCCCATTATAAACCCGAGTTCTTCCCAAGTATTTTATTTTTCTAGGCACATAGGGGTTCTATTGTCCAACTAATTCAGAAGAAATACTGGAAACTTCCATAAATGTTACTATATTAAATTCCAAGCACTACATAAAGTAAATATGGTAATAGTTGCTTCCTGTTGAGCTTTTATGTATCTTTAGCACAAATCTAATTCTGTGTGTGAATGCAGCTGTACCAACACTGTCAGTATTTCCATTATATGGAAATATGCTTCCCAAGATTTAATCCAAAAATCCTATCTGACTGTGGGCAAAATATGATCTTTGTTGGCAAAATTTGACCTTCTCTATCAGAAATCCCCCCCATCCTACTTTCAGAGGCCTCCTCTCTTCAACCAAAGCACTCTCTTCAACCTAGAAGGTTCATTTTTATCCACCTACATGATACCAAGAGTTTCCTCCAACAAGGACTTCACATTTCCTCCTCTCACTCCAAGGGTTGCTATCTCTTCAAGCCTTAAAAGTTCCAGAAGAAAGAGTTCTGACAGTGGAATTAGAAGCAGCATGATAAATAGGTGGCAGAAGAAAGCCCATCCCACCCAATGTTCCCCAAATTCTACCAGGCAGTCCGTTATTCTCCAAACTTTTTGAAATTTTGAACCTACAGAAAGTAATGGTGAAATGAAAATACCTTTAGTCCTCTGCTACAGACAGGCAAAGAGAAGAATTTTAGTAACCTCTTCTTCAGAAAAGTTCTTTCTCTTTAAGTAACAAGGTTTCTGATATAACCTCCTATAAAAGCTGAAGAAAGAAAAAAAGGGAGCACTCCAATTATCACACGTTTCCCATCCCCACCACCACTGGTGTGTCTATAGTTCCTTCATGTGGTGGTGATTCACTCTCAAAGGATAAAAGTTAAAGAATCACACTACGCAATTTGACTTGTTCATCTTTTTTGATTCATCAAAAACTGAGCAATCACATCATATTAAGATATTTTAAAGTTCTCAATGCTTAAAAAAAATTCTCTGAAGAGATCTTGTGAATCTCCTCTATCAAAGAAAGTTTGTGCATTATTTTTACTTAAGGATGATACTGGTTTTAAAACAAAAAGAGAAAAAAACACTAAGTGCTACTAATTGGATATATTATAAAATTCTTACTCAAATTATAAATTCAAGTTGAAAACCAACAAGACAGAATATTAGGACATTTTCATGTATATAATTAGGGTTCCACATTTGGGAAACTTCCCAATATAGAACAGATATTGCTAATTTGATCATGATTTACAGGGTTTTTTTTAAAGATTGTATCAAATATGCTTTTCAGGAAACACAAGAACAAAACTAAGCGATTGACACTTTCGTTCTTACTTTTATCTTCCTTTCTCTGCCCAAATTGCTAATTTTCTTCCTGTTTATGTCTTAATCTGAAAGTTTCAAAAATGAAAGGTGGGCTATCTGCTATCCCAAGCAAACGGTTTTATGATAAATGTTACATGCTATTGTTAAACCAGTGGAAAAAAAAAAAAACAAGACATTGCTCTCAATGACTAAAACAAAACACCTTGTTTTCTCACACCCACATCATGCCACTCTCGTTAATTTGCAGAGTTCAGTAAGTTTGCTCATGGGATCACATAAAAATTGTCTCATCTTTAAAGTCAGAATTAAAAATAATTCCCCACCAGTAACTTACAAAGTTTCAACCTAAGGATACTGTTTTTTGTTTGTTTGTTTTTTAAGATTTTATTTATTTATTTGACAGAGAGAGTGAGATCACAAGTAGGCAGAGAGGCAGGCAGAGAGAGAGGGGGAAGCAAGCTCCCTGCTGAGCAGAGAGCCTGATTAGGAGCTCATTCGAGGACCCTGAGATCATGACTTGAGCCTAAGGCAGAGGCTTTAACCCACTGAGCCACCCCGGTGCCTCAGGATACGACTTTAAATAAACTGAAGCTATTTTTAAAAATCCCCCCAAAAACAAGTATAAGAAAATAAAATAGGTTTAATGACAGAGACTTCAGAAGCATTTATTCCTCGTGATTTGTTAAGACTGTTTGTACATGTGCTTAAAGATATTTTAAACTTCATCCAGCATAGATCTTACATGACTTTCGGAGGAGAACAACAGCACCAAGCAAGTGTTTTCAGAAAGTGGCTCAAAGGAGCTCTGGAGGAAGGAGCCACACCTAAGAGCTACTACTGTGGGGTAGGTAAACTGAGTGAGAGAACTCCCAGCCCTCCTGCCCTCCTTCAATCAGAGCATCCTTATTTTCTCCCTTTTTACATAGTGGGTTTTTTATAGTGACTCGCTTCACCAATCTCTGGCTTGTATGATAGTCAACTTTTCCCTGACATAATATCAACTTTTATACACACACCTTTATTTTGTACTGCAAAGGTCTTCTTTCTATATAATGATAAACACTAACTGTAACACTGCCTGCAGGCCAGCTCCTCTTTGTACAGTACTGTAGGTGAAATTATCTGGGATTTTTAATACATTTTGCCATTATTTAATAAAAATAAGCAAAAACATAAAACCAAAATACAGATACCAATAATAAAAAAAAAATAGGTCAATACAATTCATAAAATTAACATGGAAATGGAAAAAATAAGGCCTGCTATAAGAGTGAATCACTGTCTCTAATTGAATGACTAATAAATATAATTACAGAATGCTTACAGAATGCATAAAATATGGTAGAAAAGCATTTTAGAGGGCGCCTGGGTGGCTCAGTGTGTTAAAGCCTCTGCTTTCAGCTCTGGTCATGATCTCAGGGTCCTGGGATTGAGCCTGGGATTGGGCTTTCTGCTCAGCGGGGAGCCTGCTTCTCCCTCTCTCTCTGCCTGCCTCTGCCTACTTGTGATCTCTCTCCTCTCTGTCAAACAAATAAATAAAGTCTTTAAGAAAAAGAAAAGCATTTTAGAGATGTTATAATATGTTTTGCACACCCAAGAGGGTTCAATATTCACACACAACAATCTGAGATAAGAAACAGGAACGTTGTTCCCATCTTGCTTTTTTGCTTTTTGTTTTTATAATTTTGCAATAAAATTATAAAGCCACGATTTAAAAAAGATGGTCTGCCATGTAACTTTTTAATCAAACATCATCCCTGTGTCTGCATATAGTTATTTCTGAAAGGGATCCCCTATGATGAGAGAAGCAACTATGAGACTGAAGCCCTGTGTGAGAGGAGCATGCCCACTGCAGTGTTGAATATTCACACAGAGGAAGGAAAAGCAACAGAACAGAAGGCCCACGTGTCTCTGCTCAAGGATCTGGAACTCCTTCCTGTGGGCCATGGTTCAGGAATTTTAAACTTGCCTCAGAACAAGTCTCTCATTTCCTAGACTCTCAATATCCTTTATTATTTTTCTTTTCTTTTCTCTTTACTTTTCTTTTTCTTTCTTTCTTTCTTTCTTTCTTTCTTTCTTTCTTTCTTTCTTTCTTTCTTTCTTTCTTTCTTTCTTTTCTTTATTTCTTTCTCACATAATGTATTATTTGTTTCAGGGGTACAGGTCTGTGAGTCATCAGTCTTACACAATTCACAGCACTCACCATAGCACATACCCTCCCCAATGTCCATCACCCAGCCACACTATCCCTCCCACTGCCAGCAGCCCTCAGTTTGTTTCCTGAGATTAAAAGTCTCTTATTGTTTGCTAGACTCTTGATATTTTAAGTACTCACTTCATTGTGGGGCTCTGATGGTGGTGCTATCCTGGGAGACTTATTCATATCTCAAAAACAGTTACCTGTAGCTCACTTTTGTGACCTCCCATGACTGTGATGTAGACACCTGCCGTCTCACATTAAAATCAAGCCCACTATATTTAAAATATTTGTCATTAGTGTATATTTTTCTTTTAAAAAGTATTTTAAAATCTTTATTATTTTTATTCTAAAACATACAACAATAAAGAAATTTTAGTTAAGAGAAGAACTTGATTTGAAGATGTATTTAGAATTTTTTTGTCTTTCCTTACTAGATGTTTGAAAATAAATGCTAACACTGACTTCATAGAAGAAACTTTCTGCTTATTAATAAGAACTTATTAAATATTTGTTTAATCCATCTTTGGAATTTACTTTAATTTTAAGATAAGTGAGATTTAACAAGACGAAATAAGAGAGGGAGACAAACCTTAAGAGACTCCTGGTCTCAGGAAACAAACTGAGGGTTGCTGGAGTGGGACAGATGGGGTGGCAGAGTGATAGACATTGGGGAACATACGTGCTATGGTGAGTGCTATGAATTGTGTAAGACTGATGAATCAAAGACCTGTAGTCCTGAAACAAATAATGCATTATATGTTAATTAAAAGCAAGATGAATGAGATTTAGGCAAACAACCAACAAAAATGAGTTCATTTTGTCAACAGGGAGTCCTATGAACAAAATTTGAGTCTATAGACAAAATTTACTAATATTACAGAAAATTATTTATGATTAACTTTTAGACCTACAATAATATAGTCTAATTACAAGAAAATTAACCTTAAAGAGTTAATCTGTATATAAGTTTTTTTCTTTTACTGGAATATGAATATTCTGAAGACAAGTTCTACAAATGATTCCATGTACTTGACCTTGTGCTTTGCACAGAACAGCCCTACAAGCATGGGAGTATTGGTTGACACATATGTAGCCAAGTAGTGAACAGAAAAAGAAGAAAGAAGGGATAAGTGACTACCATTTATTGAGCACTTGTAACATTCCCAATACTGCATTAAACACTTGTCATACATTATGGCTTAATTCTCAGAAACCCCAAGGTGGTATTTATCATTCTATATACAAGGAAAGAGGAAGAAAGCAAGAAAGATAGAAGAGGAAGAAAAGAATGAAGCAGGACGTGATTTGAATCAACTCTTTGTTTTAGGAGGAAATTGAAATCAGAGACAATGAATTGTCTGTGGCTGATGACAGATGCAGTCCCAGAAGTAAATGCTCTAACTTGTGATCCAGTGTTCTTCACTACTGATCCAATTTTCATTACAAATCTGGATGGTGGGAAATGTATTAAAAGAAACCTAGAGAGGCCTGAAAGGCAACTTAGTGCTTAGAACCTTTATAACAATCCTATACTGAAGGCAGGGACAGCAGGGTAGGATTCTGAAAGGTGTCCAGAGTCCAGAGAATCATTATCATAATGAGACTCAGATTCCATATTGCACTGAAAAGTGCCTATTAGATAAAAATATAATTGCACACGTTAGGTCACATTAGACATACAAATGAAAGTCTGGTATGCACATTTTTGCCACCATAATTCTGACAGGAATGAGTACGAATATTAGGCTAAAATTATTAAAATATATTGTCAATATTTAAGCAACAATCCATTTAATTAAGTGGCAAATATTCCATAAGTTCATGTTTCAGTGTCAGGAAAATAAACTTTACATTTTGGACTTTTCCATCCCTCAGAAAAACAGATTTCCTTATCCTTCTGGAATTTGCAAAATTCTACAGGATGCCTGATATTTTTATTTCAGTATCTTTTTTTTAATCTATCTACTGTCATTTCAGATATAAATTTTGATACAAAATATAGTGAATTGTTAGGGAGAAAGAACAGTTTATTTAATGAAGTTGGAGCTGAAGTACATCATGATAATGTGCACAGAGAGTAACCTGAAGTGCCTGGTCTCTAGTAAGAACCAGGATGACTGTCCTACAGCAGAGACCCAGTCCATTAAAATCTCAGCAACTGAGGAAGAAGAGGACCACCTAATTTGGTAATATATGTGACTATTACATGAAATGGGCGGGGCTCCTTTTTATGTGAGTTGAGATTATTAACAGTAATGCTGAAAATAAATATACTAATCATAATTTATTATGCTTCAGTAAATGCTATTTGCCATAATACAAGCACTTGCAAAATCTTAAACAGATGTGCTCAAAACCAAATCGCAAAACCAATAAGCCACCACCTACTGTTAAGCGGTAGTTTAAATATTTCAAAAGAAACAAGTTAATAAAGATTAAGGAATCTAATAAGCATGCATGTTTCTTTTAACAAAAAAGCTTTCAAGAGTCAATCAGACACTCGAAAAAGGAGAAAAGCGTTGCACTCAAACACGCTGTGTGAAGTATGGTAATAAATACATTTAAGGGAGGTGGATTTTAATAATAATAACAAATTTTGTTTTCTTACCAACAACTGCCCATGAGGCACATTCTCAAGTCGTCTCGCATGGCTGTGGCTATTTGTCAAAACTTGCTTCATCATTTATAGTCTCAGAGTTCTTTTCCTTTTAGCTCAATGTTGTGATGGAATCAATACAAATCTGCTCTTAAAATATCTGTCTCTGACCTGTGTTTGTTTTAAGCTGTATCATTCATAATGGTGATGGATAGGTAATGCTATTCCTCTTTGTCTGTACAAAGTGCCACAGCATAAAAAGCACATATATTTTATGCCCAAGGTCAGGAGAAAATTAATGGATAAAGAGCTAGATAAAATGGAGTTCAAGCTGAATGGGCTGAGTGAGCTCTACAGGGTAGAGACAGGCAGGCAGTACAAAGCCCATTATATTTAAACACTCTTGAAGCATTTCAGAAGTGGGATCGTTTCCACAGGCTAACACATAAAAGCACCAGGCTGCCACAGAGCACTCCTGCTCACAGCTTCCATGGCATAGTCCACCTATCAATGTTTACCTGGAGCAATGAGCCCACTTGGTGTTTATCACTAGCGTTGAACAAGTTACGTTTTCTTGTCTGTAGTAATGTTCTTTTAAGGCTTTCACACTAATGTCCTCTACCACTTATTTTCCAACTCTGCCTGGTAAATACTCAAGAGTTTCAAGGATCAGTGAAGAGGTAGGGCTGGCAGGTTCCAACAAAAAATAAAGCTTTATAATGAATAATTCCACTCTACTTTCTGACATATTCAACTTCAGACAGCTCAATGGCAGCAACTAAGCAGAAATTAAGAAAAAAGAAAACTGAGAATCCTAAAATCTGGAATGTACCACACCATAAAATCACCCATGAGATCTTTACTAACAGTATCTATACATACATATATGCAAGATAAACATTTTACAGAGTTAAAGCAACTCAAAAACAGTGATTTTCTTCATATACCTGGGTGAAGAGAAGGGCAATATCTCTTAGTGGGTAAATAACAATTAAGCAATTGGAATGTATCCTTTTTTAGATTTAGAAAATCAGTATTTGACAGTGCAGTTTTTCTTTCATTTGCTTTGTTCTGTTTTAAGGTAAACTAATAACAACTGTCACTTGTTGCTATAGTGAAGTCTTCAACCCTGTGAAACTGTCTAAATAAACAGCTTCTGGAAGGTGAGGAAATTGCCCATTATTTCCGGGAACATGCTCTGATAAGAGTTTATAAACATGAAGTCAAAACTCATCCAGAGTATCAAGAGAGGAAAGTTCCTGGTGATAGTTCTTGGTCACGGTCTCTTTCAGGCTGATTCTGAAGCAGAGGAAAATTATGTGAAAGAAGTAAATTTGGTGGAAACAAAAATGAAGTGTACAGAGGTGATCAGAAATTAAACTCCAAAGGGGACAAATCAAAGCTTGGTTGCAATGCAAATGCTTTCTTCAAATAAATGTATAAATAGATGCAAGTAATATTTAATGAACTCTTTTCTTCAAAATAATAGGCAAATTCTGGATGTTAGCAAAATTAGACTGATATCTTCAGTTAGTCATAATTTGAGGATGGCTTTGACCAAGAACTTAATTTTACAGATAAAAGAAACTGAAACAGTATGAGTTCACCTCAAAACCTTCTACAATATTCTTTGAATATAAGAAGACATAGGTTTATGCTCTGAGGCTTTTACTTTTTACTCCTTAAGGGCATTGCAGAAATAACCCTTTTTGCCTTGCATCTGCAGACCAGTTATTTACAAGGAATCATTTCAGGGAAACAACTCATTTATGAGGGAAAAGGCAATGATGAGGAATTTGTAAGAACTATACAATGTTTATAAATGGCAATAAAAGACTGAAATGAAGAATGAGTGTCTAAAACTAAAAATGGGGAAACATTAAGACTAAATATAACAAAAAAATTCTACAAGGGGAATTAGGTAATCAAATAATTGCTCAGAGAGGTACTTGAGACATCTTCATTAGAGACATTCAAAAACAGATTAGATCAAAACCTAGTAGGAAGTCTCAAGAAGACCCTTCTGAAATACATGTGTACTGCCCAGCTTTAAAAAATATATTTAAAAAACAATATAGCAACATTCTCACCATCTAACATAAGATTTTATTTTTTGCATATTTTTCCAAATTTTTAAAGATATCTTCCATTTCATGGTTATTAAACTCCGTACTATGCCCATAATTGTTTGCACGATGCTATTTTTACATATGCCATACACACTTAAAAACTTCAACATATTGTAAGTTTAAGACTTTGAAAGATGGTTAATATTCAAAGTTATTGATATATTGTTCTGGCTGAATATATTAGATTGATTACAATTTCTTACCATTTCTTACCACAGCAATTACTATACTAAATATATTTTTATTCATGGTTCTTTTGGTTTTTATTGAATTATCTCTGTAATTTAAATTCCTAGGGCTCAAAATACCAAGTCACAGGATAAGAATATTTTACACCTCTTGATATGAATTGCTACTTCTAAGGCCATCATAGGCACAAATAGATGGCAAATGGAGGTTCCCCTTTTAACGTGCTAATATTAAATGTTAAAATTAAATACTAAAAAGTAATCCAAAGCTAACTTAATGGTAACAGTCCTTTGCAAATATATAGCAATGCTTCAATAATTCAAATGTCTTTGGCCACTAGTAAGGATAGAATTTTTCCATGAATTAGTTTATTCAGGGCTGCTTCATGGGTGTACAACCTGTGCGATCACACAGAGCCCTGTACTTGGTTTAATGTTCTACTGTTTCCATCCCTAGATGTTTAAGAAATTTTGAGCAAGTAGCACAACAGTAATGTTCTACTGTTTCCATCCCTAGATGTTTAAGAAATTTTTAATATCTTCATTTCGAATCATGCTTATTATTTGTTTTGTTGCTTCTGCTGCTGCTGCTGTTAAGACTTTGGGATTTTTTTATTATGTTAATATACACTTCAAAATTCTAAAGTCATGTATAAATGTTTTTCATTCTCATGCAATTTAAGAAAACTATTGATGCTACTAAAGATATTCTTGTTTATTCTATTATATAGTTAATCTACTTAAGGAAGAAATGAAGCACACAAACATCTTGAAATAATCTAGAAATACCTGACTATTTCAACAGAATGAAGACAAAGTTCATATCCTGGAGTATTAAGAGGTTGGGGAGACCCTGTATCATCTCATACAGAGCTGCAGGCACTCTTCAAAAGTCAGTTCAGTTCACCGTGGGCCCACAGCGATCAGCCAAATAAGTTGCAGTAATATCAAAACTGACTTAATACATTTTTCTCTCTATTCAAAATAGATGGAAGCCATCTTTCTTAGACTGTTAACCATATTTCTTACCTAAAATTGCCTTTGTTTCGCTCCCTCCCTCTGTAGCAAAGTTCTTCTCTCTTCCCTAAAAAATACTGCATAATTTGTACCACCTAAGTAAAAAGCATTAGGAGTATTTATAGAACATCATTATTAATTCTGCATTTTTCATCTATGCAGAATATTTTGTAACTACTATTTAATATTATGATTAATAATATTATTCTAATATGAATTAGAATATGAATTCTAATAATATTCTAATATGAATTAGAATGTAATTCTAATAGAATTACGTAAATATTACATATATATTATACATTTATATTATATTTTAATTCTCATAGAATAATTTTAGAATTCATCTGTGCATGAACTTGGCAGAAAATAATATCTCTAATGAATATTTTAACTTCTATTTAGGAACAAGTATGGTAATACTAATCATTCATTCTTATCATTGCCAATACCTGGCAGAAATGGCAGCTCCAGAGTTCTTCTGCGATCTTCCTCAGTACAAAACCATTTATTACATATTCTATTAATGCTTCAAATTCTACCTCAAATTCTGTGAAAACTTATCAATACCTCTGGATACTGCCAAGGACATGCTATATCATACAAATTTTAATCTTTCTGATGGAAACCTGCCTTAAGTGATCTCAAGAGAAGACTAAATGAAAATGATAGTTGCTTCTGAAAACTTCTAAAGATAATCATCAAAATATTAATAACTGATAATAAACTATAATAAATATTTCATTGTTATTATCAAACAGACATATTTCCCCAAAAGTGTCACTATACAGTATTCAATTTGGACATTATCTACTACCATGGCTGTTACAATATTGTTTCCCCTGATGTATTTGACCATCCTAATTCATGATGACAGTATTTAGGACACCCTAAAAATGGCTGAACATTATTCAATAATGAATAATGAATTAAATAACTCCAAATGGCATTAAATAATAAAATGTCCATCAAAGTATCGTAATATCAGTGGTTTGAAAGCACCCAGAGAACAGTCAATTTATTAAGTGTTTTTACATGGCAAAAGGAAAATTTCTGGGAGAAGTGTTTTCTTTAAACGTGCAGATATTTTGTTATTACTTTTAGAACTCAAGGCACAGATTCCTGTGGGTTCTTTATATTTTTCCTCCATTCAATAAAATAAATATCTATTTTCACTAGACTTTCATTCTTCCCCCAGAGCTATTAAAACTCAATTAATTGCTCAATTAATCATCAATCGCATTTAAATGACTCACTGCTGAACTCCAAACAAACTTATAAAATAAAGTGATATGCTAACTTACATAAATAGTCACAAATTTAAAAATACATTTAAAATAGAAGAATGTCCATGTCCAAAACAGGAAGTACTTTCATTAATTAGAAAATCAATATTCTATAAAGAGAGGGAAAAGCACACTAATCCAACTTTGGCAGTAAAGTCACAGGGATAACCTGGTCATTTATTTTACTACAATAATGCAATTAAATCACACCTCATAAGAGGGCTTTTAAAACTTGTTATACTCTAAGAAATCTTGTTCCATAGTTTAGATTACAAACAGGTAGATTTTTTGCTTTCATTTAACAGGATGAAATTTTTAAAGTGAGTATATATATTGTAAGTCTCATTTACCATGAGTGAGCTAGATTTTTCCAGAAAGTGACTCAGATTCCATGTGTGCATACAAGAGTGAAAAAGAAGAGATCTGTACATTTGTATATGTCAAGCAAGGTCTGACTGAATTTAGTTCTCAGAACTAACACTCTCAAGTTTTGAGATGCTCCTACACTGTCTCCTCATTCCCTAACCCTTCACCTCAATTTTGATAGACAAAGCAGTAACTCAGTTCTAAGAGTAAAGCAAATTCATTAAATAACTCTACCTGGACTAGCTAACATGTACATGCACATATACTGTTGAGCTTCTTTTGTCTGGTCTCAGTGAATTCTTCAAAACGAATTATTGATCAGTTAGCATACTTTGCCACTTTCTCCTCATCCTATCTGTCTCTATTAGATGATAATGTAGATCTGGACTGATGTCCCTAAATTTGTGGCTGCAGAGAAGACTTATGCATTTAGGTTGTGAACAGTAATGAAGAGATTAAGTCCACACAATTTCCATTAAAATGTAAGGAAAACAAGTAAGGGTACCTTTTGCTCAAGGAGAATTCACAAAGGGAGAAAGTGCCTTTTCAGTTTTCCTTTTTTTTTTTTCCCCGTTTTTTTTTTCCCGTTTTTCTATATGAGTTTAAGTTTCAAAAATAAGTAGAAAATGGTTGCAACGAATGTAGTGATTCTGAGAAATAAGCACATAAACTAACATTTATTTAACCAAACTGTCTATTAAGCTAAAATGCTACTATGTGCTAAACATTTTGCCAAATACTAAGGATGTGAAGCCCAGTTAGGGATGGTCCCTCGCAGAGCTGAGCTCTGGACACAGTTCTGCTAGACAGGAAGGGAGCTACAGAGAATTCAGCAAAGAAATAACTTGGGTCAGTTGATGTTCAGAAATGAGACATCTCTAACAGCCTTAGAATCCACAAATGTTATAATGGGTAATATTTAGCATGCATGCAGCTTGGGAAAGGATAATGTTTGCACAAATTATTTATCCTGAACTGTTGGAAGTTTACTGAAGTCTTTTTTTTTCTTCCTCTTAAATATTAATGTGCACACTTTTCAACCAATTGTTGGGACATAACACCTGCAGCAATTCCTGATTCTATCTTGTTTGTGAAAAGTAATGTCAATATCTATAAATATAAACATATGATATTAAGTTTTGTTATAGCGCCATTTCCAACTTACTGGACTAATTCTGCATTTCAGGCCAGCTTCCAAGATAAACTGATATTTGTAGGGGAAAATGATGTTCATGTTCATGATTTGAATTTTTAATGATTGCCTATTATGCTTTACATCCTTTCTGATGTTTTCTAAAATTTCAGATTTTAGTTGTTTCTTAAGCAATACTGTAAAGTAAAAATAAAAGTAATTTCTCTATATTGAAGCCATGATAATTAAATTAGGGTTATGTTTGTGTCTAGGTAGACAGATGCAAGTATATGGATATTTTTGTGTTACATAAATATACATAACAATTCATCCTTTGGAGATTAGTATATCTCCGGCATGATCTCTGCTTCTATTTTTTTACAGTACTCTTGCTATGGATTTTGACCAACAAATTTATTAAACTAGGTCTATAAATATTTCAGAATGCTTTAGGATACAGATAATTTGTCACCTCTACATATCTCAAACTGCTGCAGTTTTTAGAAGATACACACAAAAAATGAGGAAAGAAAGAAGTAAAACTATTAAGAACTATCAATTAATTGGAACTTAATTGTAAAGAGTATTTTATACAGTGCATGTATGACTTCTAAGGGACAATGCCATGCTATTTGAACCAACGATCCACTTCACTGACTATCTGAGATTGATTAGATGACTCTTTTTCTTTTAAATTCCAGTGCAGTTAACATATAGTGCTATATTAGTTTCAGGTGTACAATAGAGTGGTTCAACAATTCTATACATTACTCAGTGCTCACAATGATAAATGTACCCCTAATTCCTCTTACCTATTTCACCCATCCTCCCACCACCCTCCCTTTTGGTAACATCACTATTGTTAAGGTAACACTATAGTTCAGTGTCTACTTTTTGGGTTGTTTCTTTACTTTGTGTATTCATTTGTTTCTTTTCTTAAATTCCACATATGAGTGAAATAATATGGTATTTGTCTTTTTCTGACTGACTTATTTCACTTACTCTTTAGACCCATCCGTGTTGTTGCAAATAACAAGTTTTATTCTTTTTTTACGGTTGAGTATTATTCCAGTGTGTGTGTGTGTGTGTGTGTGTGTGTGTGTGTGTGTATCACCCTTTTTTAATCCATTAATCTATTGATGGGCACTTGAGCTGCTTCCGTAAGTTGGCTATTATAAATAATGATACAGTAAACACAAAGGTGCATATATCTTTTCAAATTAGCATTTTTATATTCTTTGGGTAAACACCCGGTAATAGAATTACTAGGTTGTATGGTAACTATTTTTAAATTATTGAGGAACCGCCATACTGTCTTCCACAGTGACTGCACCAGTTTGTATTTCCAACAGTGAGTAAGGTTTTTTTTTTTTTTTCTCCATATTCTTGTCAACACTTGTTTTTTTTTTAAAGATTTTATTTATTTATATGACAGAGAGAGGGGGAAGCAGCCTCCCTGCTGAGCAGAGAGCCCGATGTGGGGCCTCGATCCCAGGACCCTGAGATCATGACCTGAGCCGAAGACAGAGGCTTTAACCCACTGAGCCACCCAGGCACCCCTTGTTCGTGTTTTTTATTTCAGTAATTCTAACAGATATGATGTGATATCTCTTTGTACTTTTGATTAGCATTTCCCTGAAGATGAGTGATGAGCATCGTTTCATGCCTGTTTGCCATCCGGATGTCTTCTTTAGAGAAATGTCTGTTCATGTATTCTGCGCATTTTTTAATTGGATTGTTTTTTGGGTGTTCAGCTATATAAGTTATTTATAAATTTTGCATTTTAACCCTTTATTGAATATATTTGCAATGATCTTCCCCATTAAGTAGGTTTTCTTTTAGTTTTGTTGATTGTCAACTTTGTTGTTTTACAGTAGCTTTTTATTTTGATGTAATCCCAACAGTTGATATTCGCTTGTGTGTCCCTTGTCTCAGGAAACATATCTAGAAAAATGTTTCTATGAAAAATATCAGAAAGATTACTGCCTGTGCTCTCTTCTTCTAAGAATTTTGTGGTTTCATATTCTCAATTAACTGCTTAATCTATTTTAAGGTTATTTCTGTGTATGGTGTAAGAAAATGGCCCAGCTTTGTTCTTTTGCACGTAGCTGTCCAGTTACCCAAATACCATTTGTTAAAGAGCTTCCCATTGTATATTCTTGCCTCCTTTGTCTAAGATTAGTTGACCATATAATTGCATGTTTATTCCTAGACTCTTTATTCTATTCTATTAATCTATGTGTCTATTTTTGTGCTCATACCATACTGTTTTGTTTACTACATCTTTGAAGCATATCTCTAAATCTGGGATTATCTCCAATTTTGTTCTTCTCTTTCTAGATTGTTTTGGCTATTAGGAGTCTTTAGTGGTTCCACAGAAATTTTAGGATTATTTGCTCTAGTTCTGTGAAAAATGTTGTTGGTATTTTATGTCAGTGGTTAACTCTCCTCTTTCATTTCTGATTTTGCTTACTGAGTCCTCATATTTTAATGAGTCTGGCTAACAGTTTATTAATTTTTTGACCTTTGCAAAGAATCACCTCCTTATTGCATTTTTTTAAATTTTTGTTTTGTTTTGTTTTTCTTCTTTTTCCACTCATTTCAGCTATGATCTGTATTATTTCCTTCCTTCTACTAATTTTAGGATTTGTTCTTCTTTTTCTAGCACCTTTAGATGTAAGTTTAGGTTGTTTATTTGAGATTTTTTTTTAACCTCTTGAGGTAAGCCTGTATTGCTATAAACTTTCCTCTTAGAACTATTTCTACAGAATCCCTAAGATTTGGGGCCATTGTGTTTTCATATTCATTTGTCTCCATGAATTTTTTTTTCTTTGATTTCTTGGTTGGTTGACCCATTTATTGTTTAGTAGCATGTTATTAAACTTCCATATATTTATGTTCTAAATATTTTCATGTGGTTGATTTCCAGTTTCATAGCATTGTGTTTGGAAAAGATGCATGGTATGACTTTGATATTTTTTAATTTATTGAGATTTGCTTTGTGGTCTATTATGTGATCTCTTATGGAGAATGTTCCACAAGCACTTGAAAACAGTATTCTGCTGATTTATAATGGAATATTTTGAACATATCTGTTAGATCCATCTTGCCCAGCATGTCACTGTTTCCTTGCTGATTTTCTGTTTTAATGATTTGTCCACTGATGTAAGAGGGGTGTTAAGGTCTCCTGCTATTATTCTACTCATACAGATTACTCCATTTGTTTGTTATTATCTGCTTTATGCATTTGGGTGCTTCCATGTTGACTGCATAAATATTCACAATCATGATATTTTCTTGTTGTATTGTTCCCTTTATGATTATATAGTCCTTCTTTATATCTGATACAATCTTTGTCTTAAAGTCTCTTTTGTCCAATATAATATTGCTACCTTAGCTTTCTTTTCACCTCCATCTGCATGATAAATGCTTTTCAATCCCTTCACTTTCAGTCTGCATGTATCTAATCTGAAATGAGCTTCCTGTGACCAACATATAGATGGATCTTCCCTTTTTATCCATTACATCACCCTATGTCTTTCGATTGGAGTGTTTAGTTTACTTACATTCAAAGTAATTATTGATTGGTGTGCACTTATTACCATTTTGTTACTTGTTTTGTGGTTGCTTTTGTAGTTCTCTGTTCATTTCTTCTTTTTCTCTATTCTCACACAGTTTGCTGGTTTTCTTTAGTGATATACTTGGATTCCTTTTTATTTTTTTCATTTCTATTCCTGGTTTTGATTTATAGTTACCATTAGGTTTGTATATAACCTCTGCATATAACACTCTATATTAAGTTGATGGTCATCTAAGTTTGAAATCATTCTTTATTCCTCTCTTGCCCATGTTTTATGCATATGGTGTCATATATCAAATTATTTTGAAATCTCTGGACTAATTTTTTTATAGATATACTTAATTTTACTGCTTTTGTGCCTCTCGTTTTTGTTACTCCTGCTTACAGTCTTTATTTTCCACTCAGAGTCCTCTTTAACATTTCTTGTAAATCTGGTTTAGTGATTATGAATCCCTTCAACTTTTGTTTGTCTGGGAAACTCTTTATCTCTCTTTCTATTCTAAATGACAGCCTTGCTGGATAGCATATTCTTGGCTTCACTGTTTTTTGTTTCTTTTCTTTCATCATTTTGAATATATCATGCTACTCCTTTGTGGCCTGGAAAGTTATGCTGAAAAATCATCTGACAACTTTATGGATTTTCCCCTGTATGTGACTGCTTTCTTTTCTCTTTATGCTTTTAAAATTCTCTCTTTACCACTCCTTTTTGGCATTTTCATTATCATGTGTCCTGGTTGGACCTCCTTGGGATGATTTTGTTGGGGGTTCTCTGTACCTTTTGAATGTGGATTTCTGTTTCCTTTCCCCGGTTCAAGAAGTTCTCAACTTTTATTTCTTTAAATAAGTTTTCTGCCCATTTTTTTCTCTCTACTTCTGTGAACCCTATTATGCAAATGTTATTATGTTTGTTGATATCACTGAGTAACCTAAGGCTATTTTTTAATAATAATATCAAAATTTGATTGCTTTATCCATTAATCCATCTTCTAGGTTGGTGATACATTCTTATATTCTTTCTAGTCTATTATTTATTCTACCTAGTGTATTTTTATTTGCAGTTATTGAGTTCTTCATCTCTGATTGGTTCCACTTTTTAATTTAAATTCAAATTAATTAACATATAGTGTACTATTAATTTCAGGGGTAGAATTTATGGTTCATCAGTTGCATATAATATCCAGTGCTCATTATATCAAGTGCGCTCCTTAATGCCCATCACCTAATTACCTCATCCCCCCACCCACCTCCCCTCCAACAACCTTCAGTTTCTTTCTTATTGTCAAGAGTCTTTTATGGTTTGCCTCCCTCTCTGTTTTTATTTTATTTTACTTTTCCTTCCCTTCCCCTATGTTCATCTGTTCTGTTTCTAAAACTCTACATATGAGTTAAATCGTATGGTATTTGTCTTTCTCTGACTGACTTGTTTCACTTACTATAATACCCTTTACTTCCGTTCACATCATTAGAAATGGCAAGCTTTTATTCTTTTTGATGGCTGAGAAATATTCCATTATATATATATTATATTATATTATATTATATTATATTATATTATACTATATTATATACACATAAAATACATACATATATGTACACACATACATAATGTACAAATACACACACACACACACACACACACACATCTTCTTTATCCATTCATCTGTTAATGGACATCCAGGCTCTTTCCATATTTTGGGCTATGGTGAACATTTACTGCTACAAACATTAGGGTACATTTGCCCCTCCATATCACTATTTTTGTATCCTTTGGATAAATACCTAGTAGTGCAATTACTGCAGTGTAGGGTGGTTCTACTTCTAATTTTCTAAGGAAACTCCATAGTGTTTTCCAGAGTGACTACAACTGACCAGTTTTTGTTTTTTTTTTTTTTAAGTTTTCTACCTCTTTTTTAAGATCTCACAGAGATCCTCAACTCTACTCAAACCAGTGAGTACCTGTAAGGACCATTACTTAAAGTATTCTATCAAGCACATTGCTTATCTCCATTTGTTCATCTCTCTTGCTGTGATTCTGTCCTATCTTTCACTTGGGTCATATTCCTGTCTCCTCATTTCGTCTAACTCTGTGTCTATTTCTTTTTTTTTTTAAAGATTTCATTTATTTATTTGAGATAGAGAAAGCACAAGCAGTGGGAGCAGAAGGAGAGAGAGAGAGGCAGACTCCCCGCTAAGCAGGGAGCCCAACATGGGACTCGATCCCAGGACCCTGAGATCATAACCCGAGCTGAAAGCAGATGCTCAATGGACTGAGCCACCCAGGCATCCCTTTGAGTCTATTTCTATGTGTTAGGAAAGTCAACTAGATCTCCTGTTTTTGAAAGTAGTGTTATTATGAAGAAGAGTTCCCATAGTACCCTCCAGTGCAATATCCCCTGTTCACCAGAACCTGGGACTTCACAAGTATCTCCTACATATGTTGTGAGTGTCCCATTGTTGTGGCTGAACTGCTTTTGCTTTCAGTCCAGCTGTCTCAGTGACTTCCTTTGACTATTGTAAACACCTTTTAGTCTTTGAGTTGCTAATGGGCCAGCCCAGTACCTCATTTAGGCCTAAGTTGACTCAGACCAGGTGTTTGGCAGAGATGCAGAGATGCAGTAGCATCAAACTCACAGTGTTTTTCCTGTGTCGTCCCTGAGCAGCTTTCATTGGTGAGCACAACCTGTAGTCAGACCTGCTGTATGCCCCTAGCCCGCTGTTGGTATGTGTAGTAATCTTCCCCTCTTCCTACAGCAGAAAATCATCTTGGAGTGGTGTTGAGCCCTGTTGGTACTGGTAGCACAGTGCCAGTCTTGTGATACCACTTTAGATAGGCTTCAGCCAAGAGCTATTGGGGGAGGCATATCCACCAGAGAATGTGAAGGTGGGTTGAGTTGTTCCAGCAGTCTGTGCTTGTCCATGGTGGAGGGGGGAATCAAAGCAGGCCAGGTTGGAGGGGTTGGTTCATTGTCTTAGCAAGGTTTGTGCAGTTTGACTGTGGAAGGAGACCTGGAACCAAGGCCAGGCTGGAGGGGACAGGTTCACAGAAAGATGCTGAGGTAGGATGCACCTCTAGCAATTTAGGTTGAGAGTGCAGGCACTGAGCTGGTTGCTGCAGGTATTTCTGTTTCTGGCCTAGGGGATGGATAGAGAAATGACCCCTGCTTGAATCTTTGTTCCTGGAAAATCTCACAAGGATCCTTGCCCCTTCAGAATATGCTCTGAGATTAATAAACAAATCTCCCTCTTGTATATCCCAGCCATTTTAAAAGCTGTTGATTTTATGCTTTATCTCCAAGGAGATGTTTGTTGTGCTGTCTCTTTAAGACTGTGGACTCAGTTTCCCTCACCTCTCCCAGAGCTGAGCCCAAGGATTTTTAAAGTTCCAGGTGTTAAACCCTGTTGATTGTTCCAATTCACAAAACTCTTCTCTCCTCTGGTTTTAAAGCAGGCTCCTCATGCCTGGAGTGCTTGGTGTGAAGGTCTGGTCCAATCCCGTGGCATTCCTCCTTTCTGTGGACAGTCTCATGGGTCTTTTTAGCTCCCACTATGTCTCCATCTTTCCTTACTCTCTTGGATGTGGTCTCCTTTCTACATTTAGCTGTGAAGAGTATGTTCTGCCAATCTTCATATCATTTTCTGGGTTATGACCCTGATGTGGGAATTATCAGTTGAATCTCTGGGATGAGGTGAAATTTGGGTCCTCCTATTCAGCCATCTTCTCCAGAAATCTAGATGACCTTTCTAAAAGGGATTAATAAATAGATAAAGAAGATGTGAGGAGGGCGCCTGGGTGGCTCAGTTGGTTGGGGCGACTGCCTTCAGCTCAGGTCATGATCCCGGAGTCCCGGAATCGAGTCCCACATCGGGCTCCCAGCTCCACGGGGAATCCGCTTCTCACTCTGACCTTCTCCCTTCTCATGCTCTCTCTCACTCTCCCTCTTTTCTAATAAATAAATAAATAAAATCTTTAAAAATATATATAAAAAAAAGAAGATGTGAGGAGCACCTGGGTGGTTCAGTAATTTGGCCTCCAACACTCAGTTTCAGCTTGGGTCCTGGTTTCAGGGTTCTGAAATTGAGCCCCACATTCAGCTCTATACCCAACAGGGAGTCTGCTTCTCTGCCTCTCTTTCTCCTCTCCTTCTGCTCCTCTCCCTGCTCACACTCTCTAAAATAAATATTTTTTTTAAAAATTGTTAAAATTAGACCTGCATGTGTGTGTGTGTGTGTGTGTGTGTGTGTGTGTGTGTGTACATATATATAGTAGAATTTCACTTAGCCACAAACAAGAATGAATTCTTGCCATTTGCAACGATATAGATAGAACTAGGCAGTCTAAGTGAAATAAGTCAGAGAAAGACAAATACATTATGATTTCACTCATATGTGGAATTTAAGAAGCAAAAGAGATGAACATGCAGGAGGCCAGTAAAAGAGAGAGACAAACCAGAAAACAAGCTTGTAAGTAGAGAAAACAAACTGACAGTTATTGGTGAGGAGGTGGGCATGGGTGGCCTAACCGGTATGGGTATTAAGGAGGGCACTTGTTGTGATGAACACCAGATGTTATATCTAAGTGATGAATCACTGTAATGTGCACCTAAAATTAATAGTACACTGTATGTTAACTGGAATTTGAATAGAAACTTGAAGAATATGAAGAAAAGGGATTAAACTAAAGGGAGAAATTATAAGGGAAGTATCACTTTTTCTCCTTTATTTTTGACCTATAATATTATAAATGAAATCAATTTCCCAGAAAATGTCTAGTCATAGTAGATGCTCAATAAATGTTTAGTGAATTTATGTAAACAATCAGTAACATTTTTAATAGCATACAAAATACCATCTCTGTTGAGTTTGATATAGGCATATTTACATATTCTCTCATAACAGGGAGATAAAGTATAACACATTTTTAGATAAAATGCAGTTTATTCTTAAAATATTATAGTATTTAAAATTAAAGGTTTACATTGAGAAATCTGAAAAACTGCTGGAATAAATTTTACTTAGAGCTGTAGAAGTAGATTTCCCATATGTCCTTGTCTTGACAGAATTCAGTTCATAGATGATTTTAGTAAACATCATAGTACATGTATCATTCTACAGTAATTTACTTTAAAAATGGCCAGATTAGCTCTTTTCAAGAGCTCCTGAAAGTCCTGAATAAACACTTTAGACATAATTGTGGAACTGCAGTTTATTGTTTTTATACAATTAAAAATTAAAAGATCAGGGGAGCCTGTTCCCCCCCACCTACTTGTGATCTCTCTCTCTCTCTCTGTCAAATAAATAAATAAAATCTTAAAAAAAATTAAAAGATCATACACCTATGTTATTTGAATTAGGGAAAATGAAGTCAGATCTTTACAAAATATAATAATTTGCCACTTGCTTTTGTCCTTTGAAAATACACAATAATCCAGTGTTACAAGAGAGTTTTAAAGTATTAAAGAAATGAACTGGTATCTATGACAGGAAAGTGCACCATGTACTACATATCAGGGGATATTAGAAAGAAAAATCATTCTAAAGAACCTGTGTTTCCTTCCCAGAGAAGTCACTTTGTATGTGTAGATCAGAGTTTATGTATTCTATATCTCCTATAATCTGTGAGGGAATAGATTTCAAAATTTAAATAATAATTTTATTAATAAACCATGGCAGCGATATAAGAGGAAATGGATTATATTGCTATAATATATTATAAAACTATTTGATTGAAACAGAATAGCATTTCTTTTAAAATGTAGAAATGTTGCTTAACGAAAGCTTCTGAACAATTGTCCATTTTATCTGTCTGAAGGATTATTCTTTATAATACACTGATTTTTCATCTTAGGTCAGTGATAACACTATACTTAGGAGACAATAGAAACTCAAAAAAAGTTTTTTTTTTTTAAAGAAAAGTAATAGACATGGAATTTCAAAGCTGGAAATTTGTTAAATTATGTCCCATATCAGTCATAAATTTGTTGTGGTAAGACATGCCTAACAAAAAGAGGCACTAAGGATTATTCATTTATTGGATCACCTGTTTATGCAAACCATTTTAATAAGTCCTAGGCAACAAAAGAACAAGAAACCCACAGTCCCTGCTGTAAAAGAACTCATTCTAAAGAGCAAAGGAAAACATATATAGCTGCAAACCAAAGTACTAGTGGAATGTACAGTATTTTTATAAAGATAATATCAAATCAAAATAAGGTATTGACCAGATCTGCTAAAGGAATTAGGAACAAAAAAGAGCCTCAAAGAGTTGGATGGTATAGATTAAAACAATTTACCAGGTGGTGAAAAGAAGACCAGAAAATTAAGCAGAGGGAATACCATGTAGACATTCATGTCAGGAGGAATATAAGATATTTAGTGGGACTGGATAATTTCATGATGGGAAAATCTGTTGGTGAGGCAAGTGAGAGTCCAGAGGCTATGGTAAACATTTGCTCTTTTACCCACTGGTACAATCATCAGAGGTGTGAAAACAAGACAGTGGTATGCTCAGTATCACTCCTGTGTGGCAGTCATGAACATTTATCAGTGTTTGGGGGAACTATAACAGAGCTCCTGAGCCATTCCACAAATCTGCAGCAAGAAAGTCACTGTAAAAGGGGAAATGTATTTCTATTAACAACAAATGTGTCCTGATAATATCAGGTATTAAGACAGAAGAAATAAAATTTACCAAATGTTTAAGGTAGAAGTGTTATCAGTAGCAGTAGACATGAGAAAAGAGAACACAGGCTTGCCTTTGGAAAAATAAAGGAACAAGATGATATGCTAAGAAATCCATAAGCATTAGAGATGGGGTTACTGACAAATGAATACAGATTTTGAAGAATACATGACTCTAAAACACTGAAGCAGTAAGAAAATAGCTTATAACACAGCAGCACAATTACCTGAAGTAACAGACCTAAAAAGGGGGATGATTACAGCAATTAAGTTTCTCTTGTGCAATATTGACCCGGGAGGTCTTTGTCCTTTTGCTTTAAGTACATGCTATAGTTTGTAGTTCCTGGTGTACTCCTTACACTTGCAAATGAAAATAAGCAACCAAATGTAAATATAACATAGTACATGATGGCTTGAACCACACAATTAGAGATGTCTTTGACAAGTTAATTTAAAAAAAAATCTGAAACTTAAGTTGTCCATTTTTAAAAAAAGATTTTATTTATTTAGACAGAGAGAGACATCGAGAGAGGGAACACAAGCACGGGGAGTGGGAGAGGGAGAAGCAGGCTTCCCGCTGAGTAGGGAGCCTGATGCGGGGCTCGATCCCAGAATCCTGGATCAGGACCCAAGCTGAAGGCAGACACTTAACAACTGAGCCACTGGGGCACCCTTTAAGTTGTTCATTATAACACCGTCTTCAGCCCTATTCTAAGTAATGAGCTAAGATTTATAAAATGATCTAATTATAGAAAATAGCTCTCTGGTCATGGAACCCTTGTAGACACAACAAAATGGATATTATATAGTCAGCGAGACAAAAAAAAGGATTCATATATGTGTATTCTATATTCATATATGCAAGCATATATATGTGTGTATGTATGTGTATATATACATAGATGATATAATTTTATGAATAGTAAATTGAAGTAAAATCTTGTTTAGCAGTAAAAGAAGAGACAACTGTTTTGTAGTAATTCTGTAGAAGGAGGAAGCTAAACATAATGTATCATATAATCCCTTGACATCCTGTTTCCTATAGGTTTGAACAAATAATGAAAGGAAATCTGTGGTTGGTAATTGCTAATGCCCTAATTTTAACTGATTTGAAGATAAATTGTATTGCACATACTTATTTATAACAGCACACATCCTTCAGAAAAGTTGTGTTTATATGTATATATGTGTGTGTCACACATATTAATTAATTGGTTGGTACTAGGAATTTCCTAACAATCGGTTTTGAGTGGGGCACCTAAGTGGCTCAGTCAGTTAAGCGATTCTTGGTTTCAGCTCAGGTCATGATCTCAGGGTCCTTTGAATGAGCCCCACGCCAGGCTTTGTAGTCATCGCAGAGTCTATTAATCTGCTTAAGACTCTCTCTCCCTTTCCCTCTGCCCCTCCCCACTGCATGCATGCTTTCTCTCTACCTGAAAGTTAGATAACAGATGAAGTTAGACACAAATAGGTTAAAATGATTTGAATTTAAGATGCTGTAGATGCCATAGAAATATTTTTAAAAAGAAAGATAAATCAATATCTTTCAAATCAATAAATTTAAAAAAAGATTAGTAAATCCAAAGAAAGCAGAAAGTAGTAAAATATTACATATTAGTGAAACACAAAAATAAATGCAGTAGAAAGACCAACAGAACAAAATTCTTGCTTGAACATAGTAATTGAAAAACTAAACTTCCAATGAGCCTGATTAAGAAAAAAGAATTGGCACAAATAAATCTCATGAAGGACAAAAAGGGGTACAGAGCTACAGATTTTTAAATGTTAAAATACAAAGAAAAGATATGTGCCCATTAACTTCAAGAATTAAATGAAACCAAATTTCTAGAGAAAAAATTATGGAAAGTTACAAGGATTTTAAAAATGGTTAGGATAAAGAAACCAGAAAACATTTCAAATGCAAAAGTGGAAACTGGTTGTAGGACATAGGCAGGAGAAAGAATGGACTAGCCAATAAAGAGTATTGGGACAACTAAGTATCCACGTGGAAAGATATAATTAAATCACCACTTCACACCAAAGAGGAAAAATCAATTTCAGATGAGTTAAAGATATAAATGTGAAAATTCAGGTCTTGTTGAATTTATTTGCAACCTTGGGACATAGAAAAATGTCCCAAACATGACTCAAAAGGCAATAATCATAAAGGAAGCTTGTTATATTTGACTATACTAAAATTGAAAATTCTTGTTCAGTTAAAAAAAATAGCAAGGCAACAGGTTAGTTGCAAACTGAGAAAATATATTTGCAATGCATTTAGATGAAAGAATTACTAAAGGAACTTTCACATTAATGAGAACAGTGATATTATAGGGAAAATAGAAAAGGATGTAAACTAGCAATTTATAGAAAATGGAGTACAAATTGAGGATGAGCATATGAAGATTGTTCAGCTTTACTAAACCAAAAAACAAAAACAAAAACAAATGAGGTATCATTTCATGCCTGTCTGATTAACAAAACTTTAAATTTGGAAAAACCGCATTTTGGCAAGATTATATAGAAAAGATAAATCTTATTTACTGCAGGTAAAAATAAATCAAGATAGCCTTTAGAGAGAAATTTAGCAATATCTAGTAAGATTGAAGGTTTTTGTTTAGTTTTGTGGTTTTTGGTTTATTTCTGTTTTCTTGCTATTTAATTCTACAAATTGAATAGCCAAATCTCTGGAAGATTTCTCCCTTATGTAAGTAAAGAGACATATAGAATCATACCAACTACAGCACTGTATGGAGTTGGAAACAACTAGAAACCACCCAGACACTTATTAATTTAAAAATAATTTAATATACTATGGTTTATTGATTCAATGGAATATTTAAAGCAAAAAAATCAATGATCTGACTATACGTTTCAACATATATTTTTTTAAATGGATTTGATATTTAGCTTTCCATATACAGAGTACTTTAAATCCTGTGCATATATTATGGACTTAATAAAAAACAATACTGAACAAACAAATCAAGCTGAAGAAGGATACCATTTATGCACATTATGATACCAACTTATGTAGAGTTTGAAAACATGGAAAACCATGCTATCTATATACTCTGATACATATACATATGACACATGCAGATGTTTTAGGTATACAAACTTTCACCGATACTGTATACCAATGTTAGGATACTTTTGTTCTCTGGTGAGAAAAATTGATGAAGGAAAACACACACACAAAACAAAACAACAACAAAAAAAAAAAACAAGGAGAATAACCTAACTATAATTTTGTTTTCTTTAAGTCTGAAGTCTGACACAATAGTAGGATTTAATAGGCAATGTCCATTATGTTATTGTCTGTACTTTCTTAATTTCATATTTAGAAAGCAGGGTTCATGTTTACCAGTACCTTCACAGCATATATATTTTCTATACTTGATCACAAGAATCATTTAATTATTTTTGTAGTCATAACATTGAAATCAGTTACATCCTGCAGTCAAGCTTGGAACCATTGTGTTAAATAAGAGCAAGTTCCAGATTCTGGCCTCTTTTGATTGCTGCGGTGTATTTAGCATGTGTTGCAGTTGGTGCTCTTTGATTCTTTTGTTATTTTTAAAAAACTAAATTTATCATTATTTTGTAACTAGCTATGCCTTTCTTTCAAACTGTGGGCATTCTGGAATGCAGTAAAAATAACACCTTTTATTATTGCTAAGAAGGAAAATGTTTCTATCATTCATGCACTTGGGCTTTCTCACATATTTAACTGATTTTGTATTTTTTCCAGTATTTTAAGATCAAGACAGGGTTTCTACTCTTAGGATTTACTAGAAAATTGTGTGCAAATATAATAAACATCAGACTCCTAAAAGTAACAGGAAGCAATTCATTGGTGCTCAAATGAATGTTTGTCATGAAATTTTCAATATTGATCTCAAAATATGAAGTTGAGTTCATCAACTCTGTAGTACTCGTTTTTTGTTGTTTCTTTTTTAACAGCTGAGTTACAAAAAAGAAGTCGAGGGAAAGTGTAAAGTCGCTTGAGGACTCTATAAAAAGAAAAGACAAAAACAAAAAGAATTCTGGGGCTCCATGGTGAGCACGCTTTTTGTCGCTTTGGCACTCTGGTAAGGTTTATCACTGAACTGCACTAAACAATAGTCACTTTATCACTGGTCTTCTTTTAAGTCACCTAGAAAACTTTACTCCAGAGACTGGAAAGTCTCAGGCATGATCACAGAGGTTGGATGCCTTTAAGATGTTTAGGATTTGGTGGGATTAATTTCACTTTTGAGTTATGTTAATGACCACGTGCATGATTACTCTGTACCATACCAAACATCCTGCATTGAAGACAGTCCTTTTGTCTATCAGCCCATTTTCATAGCGGTCCCTACTTGCTTGAATAAAATCCATATAACCTGGTAAAACATTCCTTTTTGGCATTTTAAAAGTTATTTTAATAGATAAAAAAAAATTCATTAATTAAATTCTTGAAATGTGCCAGGTACTTGAGTCCCTTGTCTGCATTATTTAGTTATACATTTCAACAGCCCTATTGGGATAGGCCATATCTTCATTATGGATCAAAAACTGTTATGAATCCAGTCATCTCATGAATCTGCTGGTCCTCTCTGTGTCACTCCTGTTCTCCATCAAACAGGAACTAAAATTTTATAACCAATTTTACTCAATTTGTAGGTATCCTATTAAGGGATATTAATTTTTAAAAATAATCATGTTGTATGGGTTACAAAGAATTAAATTATATAAACAACATTGACTGTTCACTCACTCTCCTCCAGCCCACATTTACTCCCCTCTTCACTCATGTTCCACAGCACTGTTAGTTTGCACTACCCATTTCATCCTGAAACAGGATGGGGTTTGTGGGTCCATCCATTATCTATGGGTCCTCGCATTATCTACCTCTTCTAAACAGAAATCAAAGACAGGTGGTCCAGAAAATCAAGAGAATTTAGCAGGCTGACTTGGTTAAAGCATTCCACACTAAGTATTCAGAAAGTGAGATCTCAAAGCATAGTATGATTTTAGCCAGTTAATTAAGTGGCTAAATCAGAAGGAAGCTCAACCTCTCTGTCCCCTTCACTACAACAAAGACTGTCCATCCCTTTGGTTTCTTTTGCCCTCCACATATGTCCTCATGGTAGTGCTAGAGCCAATATGTACTTCAATATATTATTCTAGGATTTTAAAATATGAAGTCTTATATACAGATTTCAAGGAGATCCAATTGACCAAACTCTTCACTGTACCCATAAAGAAATTCAGACTCAGAGATATTAAGAGACCAGGGTCATACTTTCTTTTTATTTTAGGTCATTCAACCACTAACAAATAATACAGGTCAGTACAGGCACCAGCTACAGAGTAGGACACTTTTTTGATGGTTAGATTTTAGCTTTCTTAGGTTTCTAATAATTCTGTTTACCACTCAACTTTTTTTAAATCAGATTTTATAGTAATGCCAGGGTTTCTCTAATCACACTGACCTCTTCCCAATATTCCAGGAAAAGAATTGCTTTATATTGATTTTTGCCACTGTTGTAGTTAAACATACTTATAAAATTTGAAAATATGGAACTGAAAACATAATTTGTGTAAAACTAGTTAAAATATAGCCGATCTATTATCATACTCCTTAAAGTTCTCTAATTATATGAAGTTTAATGGAAAAATTGAACAAGGGAGAGAAATCAAGTTAAACTCAGCAGACTAAAAGTTCTTTTATATCCCAAAAGGAAAATAAAGACAGTTAGTTTTGAAACACCTTGACCTCAATGGCCCTGAAAAGCTATATGTGATTTTTATAGCGAGGTGGCCAAGACATCTGAAACATGTCACAGGAAAGTAACAAACTACTTGGTAGAAAGGGACAAAATTTAAACAAAAATCCACAAATATAAATCTCCATGGCAAGTAATTTTTTTCAGTATAGGTTTCCATTGATTAGATGGAAATCATAAATCCTCAAAGATGTCGACAGACTCTTGAAATAATCAAGTCATTAAAGTTAAGCAGCAAATAGCTTTTTGTATTCTAGGCAGGGTCAAGTGCCAACAATCTACCAGTGAATGGCCTATCCTACCCAGAAAGCATGCAGCTCCCCAGTGACAATTTTAGGTAAACCTGATCTTTGACTATGTGGTATAATTGGCTTTAATTTAAGAGTTTTCTTTTACTGTGTCTTCTACCCATGAGAATGAAAGCCAGCAAAGCTAGGCTAATTTGCATTCTGAATTTCATTCTGTGTTTTTATTTTCCTTTAGAGGGTTCTTGTTACAGAAGAGCTTCATTAACTCAATTAGGCATGATCCAGTGGGCCCGTACAAATTAGGCTAGCCACAGTATCTTTAGAATGGACAAAAATAAGAAGCCAGCTGTAGTCTTTATATTTTGAAGGAAATTGTACCAGCTGACATTTCCATCATAGTCATATTAAGCTCATGGCAACTGCAATAACCAAAATGTGTTTTGGAAAACCTATTCTCCAATACTACAAGATACATAAAAGATACACCAGTAGAAAGGGGAATCAACTTTTTTTTTTTCACCACCATGAATTTTTTATACCATTTAGGTTTTTGGCTTTATTATAGGAATAATAAATAGACTCTGGCAAAAGCATATTCATATGTAAATCTATAACTGATGCTAGGACTTTGATTCCATACATATTATATTTGAAAGAACCAGGTATAATTAGAAGGAAAGATATTCTCCTTATCTTCCTATCTCTCTCTCTCTCACACACACACAGCAAATAACAACCAATGAAAAGAGCATAGGGAAATGGACTTTACCTGCCCTGTAACTATGAAAGTGGATTTTGCCTCAGTTTCTTCATCAACCAGTAGAAATAATAACAAATCTTTTGAAGAAGAATCTTTAGGCAAATTATTTGTTTATAAAAATCACCTGGGTAATTGTTACAGTGAATCTTGGGGCATATTTCAGACCTACTGAATCAGAATTTGCATTGAGGACCTTAGGAATTTGTATTTTTATAAAAGCAATCCTTACTGAGTTGCTATACACTAAAATATAAAAAAAATGTGAAGCTCTATCGAAAATTCAGAATGATACGGAAGTGCATAAAATCAACATTCAGAATAAGAATTTCTACTGCAAAGTAATATTTTGAGACATGAATTTGTTTTGGTTAATCTTTACATTTCAAGGGACAGCTGTGCTAAATGAACTAAGCAAGCAACCAACCAACCAACCAAACAAGTGCTTTTAAGAAGCTAATACTCTTCTGTCTTTGCATAAGTACTACTTTTAACTCATAAACATTGGAAGTTCACACCTTGTACGTTAACATTTAAAGAATCAACTACTCTAGAGAGTATTTTCATAAACCCTGAGATAGAGTAATAAACAGTAAAGCACAATTGTAACAAATAATAGTAACAAATGCAGTTACATTCTGACTTGTCTCTTGATTCTTTATGAATGTATTCTCACGAAATACAGAAGAAACCTAGATGAAAGATATGAAAACCCTCCAACCTAATTCTAAGTATCTGAATTAACAATGTTGAAAATAAGATGGTACTTCCAGTAGGAATTTACTGTCACCATAAGCTATTTGTGACTTGAATACTAGAACACGGAGTTCAGAACACAATCCAATTTTTTTAGATCACAGTGAGTTCCCAGCAGGGGTTGTTCCTCTCCAGAAACTGCCTTGGATAGCATCCTGGTACTTGGATGCCTTGGCATGTCTGCCACCTCAGAAATCAGTAAAGTCATGCTTCCGTTTGAATGAGAAACTCGACACATTCCTCTGATTCCTGAACTGTGCCCACACAACCTGTTACAACATTTTGTAGACTGCAATGAATGTTGTTGAAGTCTTGTGGTGGCTAGTTGCAATTTTAAATGTGCATTTCCCAATTTGGAAAATGTAAATTGAGAAATTTCTTGGAAGGGAATCATGTTGGAAACAACAGAAATTGCTTGCTTTTACATAGTCAACTAATGATGACTGGTCACTGGTAACAAAGGATTACCCAGGTTATGAGTATTGATTTTTGCAAACAGAATAGGACCATACCTAAGGGTATAAAGATATCATACAGTCATAGTGAACTGAAATTGATCTTATTAAGGCTGATAATAGAAACCAGATGGTCAAAGTATCTGAAACAGATAAAGCTTTCCCTGAAGCTATGCTAGAAAATAGCTCAAGAAAAAAGGAATAGTATTCTTAATATGACATAAAAGACCTGCAGGGCTGATTCAAGAATAATGTAAGAATAATACCTTGTTCTAGAGTACATGGATTATGCCTTCCAGGATATTTTATCTGAAAAACACTCTCATGGTTGTGTGTTACATACTAAAATATAGGTGTGCAGACTTCAGAAGGCAGGTAGTAAGTAGTTTTAGTCTTTTCCATTTATGGATATATTTAACAATTATTCCTGTAATCTTTAGAGATTTTATTTCTACCCTTAAATTCTATTTTCTGCTTTTGTCCTACCACAACCCCCACCCAAATCCAACAAAGATTCTCTGTTAACTATGACTGGCACTAGGTATAAATTCAACGGAAATTTTCAAATAAATGAAGGACTCAGGGGAACTCTGTAAATGTTTCTTCAAGTTGAAAATGGGGGTCACAAAGGCATACAAATGGTAAACAAATACTGAAGATGTGCACCAGATTTTAGTAAACTGTAGACCAAACAGAATAATTTGAATAAAATTAATATAGGCAGTTAGTCTCATTTTGATGCTGTAATTGCCACAGAGTCAGTGGTTTAAAACAACAATAATTTATTACCTTACTAACTCGGCATCACAAGTCCAATATGGGCCTCACTGTGTTAAATCAAAGTATTAACAGGGTTGCATTCCTTTCCAGGGGCCCTAAGGGAAAAATTGTTTTCTTGTCTTTTCTAGCTTCTACAAAATGTTCACATTCTCAGTTTGTGTTGCTGCTGCTAACTTTAAAGCCAGCAGAGGCCTGTTGAGTCCTCTTTGGATTGCAGCGGTCTCACACAAACTCTCCTGCCTCCCACTTAAAAAGGCTGATATTGGATTTACCTGGATGATGCAGTAATATCCCTATCTTCAGGTCAGTCGATTCGTAATATTAATTCTACTTGCAACTTTAAATTCCCTTAGCCTTGCAAGATAAAACTCACAGGTTCCAAGGATTAAGTAAGATCTTGGATTCAGCAGGGAGGGGCTGTTATTCTGCCTACCACAATCATTATAATGGAAGTCATATTTTACTACTGCTCTGTGAATGCGAAAACTTTTTTCAAAGGAAAACACCTTCCGCTCTTCAGCTGGGAGAGTTCACTCACCCTCATTTTGACTTCAGTGTCTTCTACACACTGATCCAAGGTGGTTCTTGGCAGACCTGCTTTAATTTTCAAAAGATAACTGCTTGATTGCAATCAAAATCAAACAGAATAATTTATGGAAAATGGAATAGGACAAAGAATGTGGGTAGAATTTTTTCAAGTGATTTAATTGAAGATTATTTTAAGAATTTCTTTTTTTTTTACAAGATTTTTATCTATTTATTTGACAGAGAGAAAGAGAGATCACAAGTAGGCAGAGAGGCAGGCAGAGAGAGAGGGGGAAGCAGTCTCCCCACCGAGCAGAGAGCCTGATGTGGGGCTCGATCCCAGACCCCGGGATCACAACCCGAGCCGAAGGCAGAGGCCTCAACCCACTGAGCCACCGAGGCGCCCCTTAAGAATTTCTAAAGATCAAATTCATAGGGAGAAGTTTAGTTGACTAAACCATTAAGTCTGAAAGTAATGAAAAAGTTGCTATTTCATGAGTCTTGAGAACAAACCAAATTGTAATAACAACATTTATATCACATATCACAAAATGTCACTGTAGGTATAGGATACAACTCTAAATCAAGCTTTGAATTTGAACTTTCTATTTACTATATAAATATGCTAACTCTTTAGACTTCAGTCTAAAAAGCTACATGGGCTTTAATAAGCATAAGTTCAGTTTTCTTCGGGTTTGGATTTGGCTCAAGTAGCACAAATTTCTGAGCAGAAGAGAACCTTTGGACAGCTGATTGTTCATTTTAAAGAATTAATGGAAGTCTATCCTCATAATAGCATGTATTTATCCAAACAACTGCGAGATGAAACACACAGGGTCAAATTATAGTGACTTTAACCTGAAAATTCAAATTTCAAAGAACTCATTGTGGTAAATAAAAATAAGAGGTATTAAAAATACAAGGCTTCAGCCACACACACTTGTACAGATATTAAATTCTTTCAGCTAAATTCAATTCCATTCTTCTAGGTTTTTCTTGAAGTTCAATTCCTTAAACAATGTCTGAAACTCGAAAGTAATCCCCCCAATACAACATCTAACACTAAAACCGACTTGCTCACATATAATAGACTTCTTCCTTTGGCTGAATGAACTTTAAAACCAATCCAAGCACACTGTGTGTCAGTGATAATAAACAACAGTGTATATTACTTCCAAGAAAGTAGAACTGACTCTTAGATGAGTGACTGTCATTAACACACAAGCACTTCAACAAAGAAGCACTCTGGGAATCTGCATAGCTCTTCAGTTGTAGAGTAGATCCACAGAGGATTGCATGTCATTCACCTTGATTACAGTCAACACCAATGGCATGCACACAAGAGACACTGACTCCTGAATTCACAGTTGCTTAATATATCCCAGCTATATAATGAGCAGGTGTCCTGAAGTCTTTCCTTTATTCACCCAACACAGATTGCATTGCCTGGATACTGAGCAGAAGATCCTAAGATAAATGGTAAAGACACAGAGATTGCTGTGCTTGAAGATGTTGGCTTGCTGAGTGCCTAAATGACAACAAATAATTATGACATAGCATGCTAATGGAGCTATTTTATAGTAGTATACATTCAAGGAGAAGGAGGCAATAAATCCAACCAAAGAAAGTCAAAGCCAGGTGGTGATTCTTGAGTTGAATTTTGAAGGACGATTAAGAATTTAGCAGAGGCAATAAGGGAGGATAATAAAGAAAAGCAGAAAAGTAATTACAGAACAGTAATAAATCAGTGTAGTGCATTTGGGAAACTGAGGATGATTTCACATGGCTGGTGTGAAAGGAAGAAATGGAGGAATAGCAGAAGACAAGGCTAAAAAGGAAAGTCAAGGTCAAAGAGAGAGCCTACTTAATCTCACTGATGAGGACCTCTTCAAAAAATTATACGCCCAGAAATGTTGGAAAATTACATAAGAAACTTCTCAAACTTCTCAATTAAAAGCATTTGATTCAGAGAGAGATGTCGATGAGTGATGATTTTCTTTTGCAATTACAAATTTTGCTAAGAACAGTAAGATGATAAACTTAATCTGATATGGAGGTTGCTTAACTATATTTAAAAGATACTGTGGTCTCCCAGGACCCCTGAGGTTTAATGTGTAGAGAACCAGTGTGGACCTCCAGTGTGGATATCACAGCTGGTGAACATTCACATTCTCTATATTTATTTTTAAGAAGCACATTTCCAGACTTCAAGTGAGTAGATATTACTACTGTATTTTCTCCAAATGATATCGAGTTCTTTTTATAAACTCCTAATTCCTCAGAGAATTGAGGGGGAATCATCTTAACAATGATGCATAGGAGCCAGTGTTATTTGAATGGTATAAATGCCTAGTTATATTTTGATTTTTTTTAAGATTTTACTTATTTATTTGACAGAGAGAGAGATCATAAGTAGGCAGAGAGGCCGGCAGAGGGAGAGGGGGAAGCAGGCTCCCTGCTGAGCAGAGCCAGATGCAGGGCTTGATTCCAAGACCCTGAGATCATGACCTGAGCTGAAGGCAGGGGCTCTAACCCACTGAGCCACTCAGGCGCCCCTATATTTTGATTCTTATTGGTGTGAAATATTCTCTTAAAAGGTCTGGGTACCATATACTTAGGGAAATGACAGATTTTCAATGAGCCATCTAGAACTTTAGGAAATGCCACTTCTAGAAACAGTAATTATGCACTATGAGGGCTCAACATGGCCACAAAAGGTTTGAGAAAATGCCTCCAGAGAAATATCATAGCTGGTGAAATGGTATAATGTGACTGCAAGAGAACTTTTATCTTTCCTTTCTGACCATCTCACCGAACCACTGATTCTTAAGGATCTGGCTTAAGAGAGCCACTCTCTTGGAGATATATATATATATATATATATATATATATATATATATATACATTTGTATTTATATACATATCTTATATGTATATATGAACATAGTGGAAATGTACATCCCCAGTGACAAGGACCTCTCTAGATCCCAAGTTGCCTTTTCAGTACTTGGAAAGTCACACAATATTGTTATAAAGTCTGCTAACCGGAATTGTGTGTTGGTTTGACCTGTGACTCATATAGAATTAATCTCTATTCTACACTCTCCACTGCCTTACCTGCATCAGTTACTGTAGATGTTTTATCCTCTATTCCAAAGATTCCTATTTTTAAGACAAAATCAAAACCAAATAAAACAAAAATCTCAATTACCTCAAATACCTTTTTCTTTTTTTTTTAACGATTTTATTTATTTATTAGAGAGAGAGAGACTGAGAATGAGAGGAGAGAAGGTCAGAGGGAGAAGCAGACCTCCCGCAGAGCTGGGAGTCCAATATGGGACTCGATCCCGGGACTCTGGGATCATGACCCGAGCCGAAGGCAGTCGCTCAACCAACTGAGCCACCCAGGCGCCCCTCAAATACCTTTTTCACATCACAAAACTTATCAAGAAATTTCAGTCATTCTGGAGATGGCAATGTTTGCTTCAACAAACACATCATGGCTGATCATACAGTAACTATTTCTTAACTACTGAAGTGTTCGATAAATATCTACCAGAGTTCAAATATATAATGTGAAACCTTGCAAACAATTTCATGCTATATTTAAAAATCCATTTAAGAGTTTAAAGGCATTTCTTTTATATTGTAAATTATAGAAAGTAAACTTTAAGTCCAAATGTAGGATAAGATTGTGGACACTAGGCATTGCAAGAGCACAAAAGATGATTACATGACATACATTCCCTTAAAAATTAAATGCAACAGAAGAATAGAAGGCTCAAGAAGATGCTGAAATGTGGAACTATAAAGTCATTACTGATTTAACATAGATTTAATATATCTATGGTTCAGAAAGATAACTTGTTTTTAAGTGTCACAGAGGAATATTCTGTGCTTAGAGAGAGTAAAAAAAAAAAGTATTGATGTGGCATTTAAAAAATTTACTATGATTTCCACCTGGACATAATCCAGGAATAGAAAAAGACAATACATAAGCATGTATTGTTCATGCCCAGAAATATAGCCTAATTATTAAGTAAAATATAAAGGTACAAATTCATGTACACTGATTTAAAAAATTCCAGCCCTTTGTATCTCTAAAGACACATATTAGTCTGTACTCAGTAGGATAGTCACTTATTTAGTTATTTCACAATAGATCAATTCTATCTTGTGCCTATGTCATCATATATCATTAATAATCATTAGGTGAAGTTCCTGTGAGTAAATAAGAAGCTGCTCAGGGATTTTTAAATGCCCCAAAATAACCTAAAAGGTACAAGAATCAGAGACTCTAAACATATTTAATATTTTTTTAAAGTGATCTATCCTATTTGATAAAACTGTAGAATTTGTTGCAATTTATGATAATACATGAGTCACTAATCATTATAAAATAGAAGAAATACATAATACATTATTTTATATATGATGAATTACCTTAATCAATATGAATCTAATATCCAATTACAAAAAATATAGATTGATTATATATTAGTAGTACTGCCTCAAAAATAAATTAACAAATATCAAACACAACATTACTTTGAAGTTACTTTGGAAAAAAAGATTCATAATATATTATGTTTTTCAACCACATATATAGTAGAGTCCGTAGTTCAGTTATTAACTTAGAAAAAGTATAAGAAGAGAAAAATATACAGCAGAGGATTCTAGAGAAGTAGAAGCCATGTGGAAAGTGAGAAACATAAAAATTAAGCTATTTTGAAGAATGAGGTTGTTTCAGATATGTCAGTTTTCCATAATAAGACCTGGGGTTTAATTGAGACAATTATAATCAATTAAAATATAGTACTTAGAATATATACTTATATATTATTAAAACTTTATGACAAATATAACAATAGATAAAACATATATGTATATGTACATGAATACCAGAAAATTTATACACATAAACTACACTTAATAAAATCCAGATTTAAAGACCTATGTAATGCTGTAATACCTTGATTCCCCTTTAGGCTAAGACATACAAACAAAATTATAATTATTATTGTAGAAAATTTAGCTACATTACAAAAATATTGGGAAACAAACTAAACTTTTGATAGCTTTAGTTTTTAATGTGCTGTGGGTGGACTCTATTTGGCACATTTATTAAATGGTGCAAGCAATTTTTGGCTAAGTGTCTAACAGGATATCATATTAAACCTCATGTTCCTATATTACTGTGCTGTTAACAGAAACAGCTTGCAAAGATTTATGGCTTCTATTAATTACACTAAAAAATAAGGTAGATTTGCTCTAAGAAATCAATTCTAACAAGGACAAGGAAGTGACTTTTTAAATACAATCATAAATTACAAATGTCTATCACTATCAATTCTTTCATTTATTTCTAAAGTAAACAATTAAGTGGGGTTTTGTTTGTTTGTTTGTTTTCCTAGATTTAATCCTAGGAGAATAGACCTTGAGTTAATACTCAATAACATGGCTTACAGGGATCCAAGTTTAATCTTAAAAATTGTAAAGAAAGGAGAGGAATTATTAAGACAAGAATAAGACACAAACATCTAAACTTCTGTTTCTCTTTTTGTAAAGTAAGTTTTCTCGCTAATTACCTCTTAGTTAAAGGAAATTTACTACATCCCCATTCTGCACTACTATACATTTTGTTAATTTATTTACACATTTGTTAATGCACATGCCTCATTCCAGAAAGAATACAGCATACCTTGCAATTTATACGAATAATAAGGAAAAAGATCATTTTTTAAGTTGTGGGGAGAAACCACAACAAAGAGAAATAAGGAAAGATGAAGAAAAAAAAGAACACATTCAAGTTTACATTTAGAACTACATTTCAGATTTCTGAACACTTTTTGTTGGGCATTAAATCAATATCAATTTCATGCTCACTGATGTTCCCAAGGAGCTCTGTTGCTTTATCCAATATGGCCCTGGACATTGTGAACCTCGCTGCAGCTTTGCCTATATTCCCAAAGACTTATGTGGCTCATCATAGCTACAGAATCTGTCTGAGTTGGTAACAACACTCAGATAATTCTTTTCATTCTCCATTAAACTCTTGTGACAAGTATAATCCATTATCCCAGATGATTTTTATTATTTAAAATAAAATTTGCTCATTTTTCTTGGGCCAAGTTGTTTAAAGACATAAAGGACACATAATGAACAAAATTATAAATAATTAACATTTTATGTCATCTTTTAGCATCTCTTCTCTTCAGACTAAGGAAAAGAGAGAGAGGTCTTTTATTTAGAGGTCCTTACTAGTTACAAAAGAGTTAAAACATACAAGCACACATAGAAAACATCCTGGAAGAATATTGACCAACATGTTTACAATATATATCCCAGTCACAGGATCATGATTATTTTCATTTTATTTTTCAGACTTTCCTACAGGTGAAACAGACTGCCCGCTGAGCAGGGAGCCCGATGTGGGACTCGAATCCAAGGACCCTGGGATCATGCCCTGAGTCAAAGGCAGATGTTTAATCAACTGAGTCACCCAGGCACCTCCACTCTCAAAATTTTCTACAATGATATTATCATGAAAAATTAACCAATATCTAAAAAATGTCAAAGTACTAAAAAAAATATGAGGAGATGGAATATATGATCAGTCAACATTTAAGAGCAATATGTACTATTTGAGCACTAGGAAAATGGCTAGAAACAAGGTCCTTTTATCAGATTATACATTTTAACTCCATCAATCCTTCCCTAAAATCAATCATATATATAGACCAGCTCAGTTTTCAGAGTACCATAAGATATCTCCACAGTAAAAGGGAAGAGGACCTTTCATTGGAAGAGCTATTACAAAGGGAACCAAATTCTCTGACCATCACAGAGAAACACTACCTCTGAGGAGTTAATACACTTGGGTTGTCAATATATGAGTAGAGTTGGAATTATTAATTCCAGGTCTCAACATTCCAAGAGCTGAAGACAAAGATAGTAAAACATAGTTGAGCATAGGATTTTGTTTCTTTGTGGAAAAAAAGAAAAAAAGGTTAGATTTTAATTGAAAGCAAAAACCAAGGGTCTTAAGAGTACTGAGATGTGAAGACCAAATACTGCTTACGTATAAGGTAGCTATGAAACAGATACACTCTATCTGTAAAACTAATGCAAGTAGTGAGAACTGACAAACTGAAAAATTTCCTTTGGATTATCATTTTTTTCTCAATTCCTTTTTTTATTTAAAGATTTTTATTTATTTATTTGAGAAAGAGAGAGAGTGAGAGCATGAGAAGGGAGAAGGTCAGAGTGAGAAGCAGACTCCCCTTGGAGCTGGGAGCCCGACTTGGGACTCGATCCCAGGTCTCCAGGATCATGACCTGAGCCGAAGGCAGTCGCCCAACCAACTGAGCCACCTAGGTACCCTTTTTCTCAATTCCTAATGCATAAATTCACAAAATATAAAATTCACAGAACACAGAAGATGTTGAATTGTTTATACTGCTTTGGAACCCTATTTATCACAAAAGTTGTAAGATTTAAATTTAATTCAGTCAGTGAGTTGTAATTAGTTGTAATTATTGTTTGAACAAGCCACTGCACTCTCAAACTTAACATACCAATGTGGCTATTTGAGAATAAACCACAATATGTAGAGTATCTTTTAATATCGCCAAATTAAAAAGGATAACTGAGATGTGTGCAAAAAGAAATAATACTATTTTATTTACATGTTCCCGAATGTTCATGTTCAATTATTCCTCCCTGTTAACAGGTCTATCTTAACTCTGTGCAAATTTCATTTCACTATTTATTGAATGGAGATGTTATTCAACCACCATAACTTCGATTGGTTTCACCTTATTGATGCTGGTATTCTCTCTATTGACTGATGGTGCTATAACAGAGTACATTCTTCTTCTTCTTTATTTTTAAAATTATGTTATGTTAGTCACCATACAATACATCAATAGTTTTTTCTGTAGTCCATGATTCATTGTTTGCATGAAACACCCAGTGTTCCATGCAATACCTGCCCACCTATCACTTGGCTCACCTATCCCTCTACCCCCCCCTCTCCAAAACCCTGTTTGTTTCCCAGAGTCCAGTTTCTTATGGTTCATCTCCCCCTCCGATTCCCCTCCCTACATTTTTCCCTTTCTTCTCCTAATGTTTTCCATGCTATTCCTTATGTTTCACAAGTAAGTGAAACCATATGATAATTGTCTTTCTCTGCTTGACTTATTTCGTTTAGCATAATCTTCTCCATTTCCATCCATGTTGATGCAAATGCTGGGTATTCATTTTTTCTGATGGCTGAGTAATATTCCATTGTATATATGGACCACTTCTTCTTTATCCCTTCATCTGTAGAAGGGCATCTTGGCTCCTTCCACAGTTTGGCTATGTGAACATTGCTGCTGTGAACACTGGGGTGCATGTGGGCTTTTTTTTTCACTATATCTGTATCTTTGTGGGGGATACCCAGTAGTGCGATTGCTGAGTTATAGGATAACTCTATTTTTAACTTTTTGAGGAACATCCACAAAGTTTTCCAAAGTGGCTATAGCAACTTGCATTCCCACCAACAGTGTAAGAGGGTTCCCCTTTCTCCACATTCTCTCCAATTGTCATTTCTTGCCTTGGCAGTTTTTGCCATTCTAACTGGTGTAAGGTGGTATCATAATGTAGTTTTGATTTGAAAATTCCTGATGGTTAATGATGTTGAACATTTTTTCATGTGTCTGTTAGCCATTTGTATATCTTCCTTGTAGAAGTATCTGTTCATGTTTTTTGCCCATTTTTTGACTTAATTATTTGTTTTCTGGGTGTTGAGTTTGAGAAGTTCTTTATAGATCTTGGATACCAGTCCTTTATCTGTAGTGTCATTTGCAAATATCTTCTCCCATTCCATGGGTTGCCTCTTTGTTTTGTTGACTGTTTCCTTTGCTGTGCAGGAGCTTTTAATCTTGATGAAGTCCCAAAAGTTCATTTTCACTTTTGTTTCCCTTGCCTTTAGAGACATGTCTTGAAAGAAGTTGCTGTGGCCAATGTCAGAGAGGTTATTGCCTATATTCTTCTCCAGGATTTTGATGGATTTCTGTCTCACATTGAAGTCTCTCACGCATTTAGAGTTTATCTTTTTGTATAGTGTAAGAGAATGGTCAGGTTTCATTCTCCTGTATATAGCTGTCCAATTTTCCCAGCACTATTTACTGAAGAGATTTTCTTTTTTCCATTGGATATTATTTTCCTGATTTGTGGGAGTTTAGTTGACCACAGAATTCAGGGTCCATATCTGGATTTTCTACTCTGTTCCATTGATCTATGTGTGTCTGTTTTTCTGCCAGGACCATGCTATCTTGGTGTTCACAGCTTTGTAATATAGCTTGAAATCAGGCAACGTGAATGACTGAATTCATTTGCATTAATATTTTTCCAGAGTCAGCCCCATATTCAAACTAAGAAAAATATATAATGCATATGCAAATATATACATATATGTATGTATATATTTAATTAGTATTAAATTACTTAATCTTCCTCAGACTGCTACCATTGGAAGATGAAGAGATTCCAACAACACTCGAACAAAATATAGCCATTGGACCTGCCTTAATAAATTTTTAGCTTTCAAAGAGAATTTTAAATCATAAATAGCATTCTAATACCTGCAAGCTGATTTGTATTCCATGGAAAATGTATTATAATCCTTACCAGAAACTAATAATGATTTTAACGAAATTGCATTGACTTTGGAGGTTTCACCATTTACAAGTTGCTTAATTCAGTCTTAGTAAAATCATTCATTACTCCTTGGAAACATCAGCAGGGAAACTATACAGACAATTATTAGATTAAACCAGATTTAAAGGTTGCTTTTATTGTCATTGTGATAGAAAAAAATCAAAGAAAAAAGTCTACCTTTTCTTAAATATTGCACTGTACTTAGATTGCAGCTTAAACACTTGGTGTAGGTGGAAAGGCTGGTGTACGCTGCTACAGATAGCTTTCTCCAGTCATTAGTTTCAAGATTATTTACTTTGTAACACAGGAGATACCTCCTTTTTATGTGTTTGCTTCCTCAATAATTGAGAACATTTTTCTATGACCTGAATAAAAAGAGAGAAGAACCTTAGCACCCAGAACCCCATTTCCTAAATTAAATACTTCATTTATTTGAGGAGGAGCTGTTCTCAATTATAGTCACTAAAGTTCAGCAAGCAATTAGGTGATTAATCCCATTTACAATATAAACCTGACAGTAGGTTACTTATAAAGAAAAGTGACATAATGTACATATCCTAACTCTCTGATCCACTGACTTAATGAATCAATCCATAAATATATATTCATTAGAAATACTTCGGAGGAAGCAAAAGATTATATGTGGTTGTCCACTGCAAATATTTCACAGTTTAGGGGCACCCGGGTGGCTCAGTGGGTAAAGCCTCTGCCTTTGGCTCAGGTCACGATCTCAGGGTCCTGGGATCGAGCCCCGCATCAGACTCTCTGCTCAGCAGGGAGCCTGCTTCCCCCTCTCTCTCTCTGCCTGCCTCTCTGCCTACTTGTGATCTCTCTCTCTCTCTCTCTTTCTCTCTCTCTCTCTGTCAAATAAATAAATAAAATCTTAAAAAATATTTTACAGTTTAGTCACACTGAAATCATATTGAAATCCATTAATGGAAAAGCCTAGCAAATTACAAGAGTGATTACTGGTGTGCATGAAGGATGTGTTCATGGTTTTCTAGTTGTTTATAATAATAAGATATGCTTTGGATTAAAACGTATCAGTACTAGAAGATACTTCCCATCAATTATGCATCAAAGTCTCTACTATTTGTCCTGAAAACAATACAGCTATCCTCACCACTGAAATACATTCCATGAAATGATGGCAGCCAGAGAGGAGGCCAGAGAGGGACTCTGGCCATTCTAAGAAGCTTAGATTTTAAACTGCAGGCACTGGGGGATGAAACCAAAGTTGGCAAGAGAGGAATAGATGCCAAGAGCAGGCAAAATGGGTGAAGGGGAGAGGGAGATACATGCCTCCATTTACAGAATGAGTAAATCATGGGAATAAAAAGTAGAGCATAAGAAAAAAAAAAGTAGAGCATAAGGAATACAATCAATGATATTGTAATAGTGATCTAATAGGACAGATGGCAGCTATATGTGCGATAAGCATAGTAAAGTGTATAAAACTGTCAAATCACTAAGTTGTACACCTGAAAATAATGTAATATTATGGTATTGACTATACTGAAAAGGAAAAAAAAAAGACATGATCTCTTACAGAGGTTCCAAAAGCAATAATGAGTGCCTGAGTTATGTCACCCAAAGGTAGGATAAAAAGAAGAGATCAAGTTTAAGACATATTTCTGAGGTAAAAATAACAGAAGCTATTGCCTGCTTAGTTCTGTAGAGTGAAAGACAAAAGATGAATCAAGTAATATTACAATTTTTCAGACTTACATAACCAAAAATATGGTGGTGCCATTAACTGAGATGAAAAGTTCAGGAAATGGAAGAGAAAATGAGTTTAATTTTTAACTATTTAGTTTGAGATTACTGCTATATATTTAGGGGGCAATACTCCATGAGTTATTGGAAATATTGGTCACAGCTTAGGGAAAAAAGAGTAAGAATCAAGATGTGGGTCCCTGGAGCCATATGAGAGAGAGTATCATACATGAAATATGGAGAAAAAGCTCCAAAAATATGGAGCTCAAGGGCTAGACTTTTAAGCATCAGAGAAAGAGGCATAGTGAGGTAAGCAACTTTTTTTAAAGATTTTATTTTTTTATTTGACAAAGAGAGATCATAAGCTCGCAGAGAGGCAGGCAGAGAGAGAGGAGGAAGCAAGCTCCCTGCTGAGCAGAGAGCCCAATGCAGGGCTCAATCCTAAGACCCAGAGATCATGACCTCATGACCTGAGCCAAAGGTAGAGGCTTAACCCACTGAACCACCCAGGAGCCCCTGAGGTAAGCAACTTATTTAGGAGTAATGGCAACAGTTTCAGTATTCCTAAGTTATTTAAAAAACAAAAGAGTACTTATATTTTGAAATTCATTACTTGGATCACAGTAAGTAACCTCTGGACTGTCAAAATGTGTAACTGCTCATATTCATCATCTCAAGTGCCACAAATGAACTCTTCTATCAGCCTCTTCAGAAAAAAAGCTTTTTACCAATATAATGTACTTCAGCAGGCCTTAAACCAATAGTTGGAAGAATGTAAGGTGAATTAATTTTGAGGTTTATTAAATCTGACAATTTAGTATTTATGTAAGCTGCAAGTGCTAAGTATAATTGGCCTTAACTATTGGCTTATGTTTAATGAGTTGTGAATTTAACTTTCATTATCATAGTTTGCAAAACTAAGGGAAAATTTTTAGAGCTGTCTTCTACCTCACCAAACAACTATTGACATGACCTAAAACCACTGGGTTAAAAATTATGGGTTCTTTCATTTCACAAAAGGGATAAGCTTTCATGAATACCACTGAAACAAAGGTCAGAGTCAGAAAACCTGGGTTTCAATTCCAGATCTTCTAGTTTTTTTGGGACTTTGGGCAAGTAACTAAAATCCAAAAACCTGTTTTTTTTTTTTTTTCTTGAAAATAAGAATGATATCCATGACCAGAGATTTTTACGTGGATGAAAAGAGAATGTACCTAAAACATCCAGCAGAGTGCCTCTGCACATGCTATGCAATTGATGTGTGTTGACTGCTTTTAGCCTTGGTGCCTAGACTTTCTGCCTCCACAGACACAAACCAGTTGAAAGCCTTTCTTCTCATCACCATGAACTTCAGCAACATAAGCATATTCTATTTACTAATTGTTGATCATCCTAACTGCTACTTGTTACCTTTCTGATACAATTGATGGCACACAATTAAGAAACGTGAGGAAAGCCATAGAATTGTTGAGTCCTTTCTTGGGGAAGGAGGATATGAGGATTGTAGTATGTCATCCTCAAGAATCTAAAAGGATCTTGCTTTCCATTTCCATTGTATGCCTCTACAAGTCGGACAGAAATGAAAAAAAAAATTGGGGGGAGGGATACTGGCTGGCTCAGTAGGCACAGCATGTGACTCTTGATCTTGGGGTTGTGAGTTTGAGCCCCATGTTGGGTAGGGAAACTAGTTAAAAATAAAATCTTAAAAAAATGAATTTGGTTCATACATATGAACCAAATATATATGAAGGAATGTCTCCAAGAATTCCTTTTGGGATGTAGTGATGAGAAAGCTAAAGGGTATCCAGAAAGGAGGAAAAGAAAAGGGGGTGGGGAGTGGTTTGGATAGGAGAGTTTACATGCACACACACACACACACACACACACACACACACACACACACAACTCATACTAGCCAATCAGCATGAGTCTGTAATTATAGAATGCTAATGTCAGCAGGGATTTGAGAGAGAACAACTCAGTCTAATCTTATTATTATTATTATTTTAGCCCTCTCCTTTTTAAAGAGGGGAAGAGAGGCCAAGAGAAGGAAAATTGTTTACCTGATCATAGTATCTTACAGGGACCTCTGAACCTAACAAGTGAAGAGATGTGAAGCATTTGTAAACACCTATGTTCCTTATGTGAAGGCCTCAGGAATCCAGGTCATATGATATATAAGAGAGCTTAAATGAGTTTTCAATTTATTTCCAAGGAGTAAAACCACAGATGCCATTTAGTGTAGCAAGCATTACTGTGCTATGTGGTCCCTGATAATCCTGAAATCTATCCTGCCCTTGTCCTCTTCCTCTTCTTCTCAACAACTCTCCCTCCTCTGCTCTATAAGATCACACTAAACATTATTTTTATTTTATTGCCTTCTAGAAAGGTTATTTTTATGTCCATAAAATAACTTTCTCTTTCATATTTCTTCAGTTGTAACAATTTAAATTTCAGGAACTTTATCAAAATATTCATAAACCCCATCATTCAGACTATGACTGAAGCCAGGTTAATAAAATGAGCACAATGATAAAATCTACACAATTACAAAGTAAAGTGAAGATCTTACTAATTCTCTATTCACTTGGACAATATGAAGGGTTGAACTACATTATTCAGGCCTGAAAGTGAAATTTGGAGATTTGAATGATCCATTTTACCTATCTTAAACAGAAATGAAAAATTGCATAATATGAAACTTTAGCAAAGTATCTGCTTGTGGCAGAAGAGAAATAGCACAATGTATCCCAGGTAAGGAATTGGGTTAGAACAGCATGATAAATTTACAAACCCTAGAATGCCACTTAGCAAAGCATCACTGCAGGGCATTTCAGGGCCACCTGGTCACCCAGAGAAGGATACTCCTCCTTAAGTATATTCTCGAAGACTCATTTAGTGTCACTCAGAGACTTTCAGAGTCCCTCCCAAATCTTCATCTGGCTTATTTCTCCCTGCTGCATGGCATCTGGGATCCGAATTAACTGTCCACATTTATCAAATTAGCCAGAATGCAGGAAAATATCCACTGGGTTTAGTGAATGACCAGCAATCACCATTAGATTAGTGGTGGCAATAAATGATGTAATTAATTTTTTAAAATGTGTCTAAGGATAAAAATAAGAAAAGAAAAATACTCTCTTGATTATCTTAATTCTGGAGGCTTTAATGGACATTTTTCTTTAGGGGTCTTCTTCATGACTTGGGCCATATGTTCTTTATCTCTACATTTGGGAAAGGATAAGTAGTCCAAAGAGAAAAAAACAGCAGGAGTTGATATGGCTGGGGCATTTTACATATTGCTGAGACTCTGGCATGATTTCTCAATGAAGGAACTAGATGAGAAACAGGCTTCTCAGTGTTTTCCACATGGCGCCCTGGAAGTCAGGGGACCAAGGTTATCTGCGGGCAAAGCCAAAAGAAACCATAAACAAAAACATCAAAATTCCTATGTCGGTTTGTCTCATTTTAAAGGTGAAAGAAAATTTTATATTTAACCTCCTTAATAAGTGCAATGTAATTTTAATTTTAAAATAATGCTCTTTTCCCCTGGATCTCTGAGTAAAGCTGATGTTCCAGGAAGAAGAGCTGTGTTAATTTCACAACTGCATATATGCTTAACTGAGTCCAGGACCTGAGCATGTTAATATGGCAGCCCTGGACTGAATGATCGGTAGACCATTTCAGAAAGGGAAGTGGCATAGTGTAGAAAAGGATATGGAATTTGAATCCAGAGTTTATTCAAGGTCAGGTTCCTTTCTATACATTGTGGTTTGGGGAATTTCAGTTTACCTTAATTTCTGCATCTACAAGTTGCTGAAAATATAACCCATCTGGTAGGGTTATCATAGGAACAAAATGAACTAATATATGATGAGCAGGTAACGTGATGCTTGAAAATAGAGTGAATGTTCAATGCATGCATGGAAGCTCTCATTACTATGTGCAGGTCTCTCTCATCATCCATACATATAATCTACATAACATGAGTGATGAACATGAGCATCCTTCATAAAATAAGGCACTTAAAAAAAGTAAAATGAAAAAACTAAATCATCAAAAGTCCAATTTTGACTATCATTATTTAACTTTATTTTATTTTACTAAGAAATTTTTAAGTTTCTGGGTACTAAATTACCATACCATAACATGGTTTGCCATGAACTCATAGAAATAGAAAGGACCCTGATCATCACATATTTTTGTCTTAACCAGTTGACATCTCTCTTCTTTTTAAACTATACTTATTCCTTCCTTATACATATCATGCACAGAGGAAAACATTTCAAGACATCTCCCTCAAAAATTCCCACACACATGTTGAATGAGAGAAGCTTAGCTTTATAGTAAGCCCTGATTGTGAGTTGAGCTGCTAAGTTCACTGAACCACAGGCTCTCCAGTAGACAAATGGGAGAAAAATTCCCTAGCTACCCCTCAGAACTTGTATGAAATTAAATGATGTAATATGCAGAAAAAAAGTGGCTTGTAAGTATAAAAAGACTATGTATTTTAAGTAGAGATAAAACTTCACAGGATTTCTGTGAAAAGCAAAAGAGACATTTTTGTAAAGCACTTATATAGAGCTTAGTACATAGTAAGGACTTAATAAAATGGTGGCTATTATTATCAACTCCAGTCTTCAGAGAAAAAAAAAACTGAAGCATTAAACAGGTTAGGACTTTTAGTTAACATCATTTTGCCATTTAATATTGATTCCAGAATGAGATCCTAGGCTTCCTGATGACCATTCCAATGTCCTATCTATACCACACGGTTTCCTGTACATGCCTGAATCAAGGTTAAGACAAGAGCTAAAGGTTCTTTCATCTGAAAACTTTTGTTAAGCAGGATAAAAATTTAGCCATTCTATATGCACAGGGAAACAGCATTGTGTTATACAAGAAGTGGATATGATGAGCACCACAGAATGACATTGAAAGTATTGATTTATAAATATTCAGTTTAATAGCCCTGTGGCAAGTCTCTGCTTTGGTATGCCACTGTGCCTTCATTCACTATTTTAAGCCACATGGGCATTATTCATTAGTCTAGTTTTACTGTATTATCCTATCTAGTTTTTAGAAGTGCTTCTGTTTCTTGACATTTAAAAAAATCCATATAACCATCTCATTAAATTATATAACAGGAAGTGATCTTGTCTAGATGAGAGGAGAAAAAAATAAAAACAAAGCCCAGAAAAAATAACTCTATTAGCCAACTGTTACCATACTGGAAGTATTTTTTTTTTAAGATTCATTTATTTATTTGAGAGAGACAGAGAGAGCACAAGTAGGGGAGGGCAGAGAGAGAAAGAAAGAATCCTCAGGCAGACTCCCCACTGAGCACAGAACCTGGCACAGGGCTTAATCCCAGGACCCTGATATCATGAACTGAGCTGATATCAAGAGTAGGTCCTCTAACTGACTGAGCCATCCACGTGCCCCTGGAAGTAAATTTTTATAAGCCTAAGTAATTACACTAAAATTCTCCACATCAACATTCATGGCAGTTTATATTATAAAGTTGAAATATGATTCTTTCAATCACAATTCATGGCTTACTTTTTTTTTTAGATAATGAGATCTTCAAATGTCTATCAGACATCTATTTATCCAAAGAAGTAAAACACTTGAAAGATTAAACTTCTTATAATAAGTAAAATCAATCTATTACCTTAACTTCTTTCCAACAAAAATTCCTTTTCTTTATAACATAGCCCCTCTAGAGTGAGGGGGGAAAACTCATTACTCAAAAAAAAAAAAAAAAAGCTAGCTAGCATGACTCTAAGTCACTGAGGTTTTCTTTCTTCTTCTTTTTTTTTAATCACAAATATTGGCAGGACCTGCCACTTGCTTGTGCTATTTTTCAAAGACATCACTAGAAGATGAATGGATGTTGATGATTAGAACATGAAAGAGGGTGAAGGAAGAAAGGAAGGGAGGGAGGGAGGGAGAAAGAAAGAAGGAAGGAAGGAAAGCAAAGAGCAGAAAGAACATTATGCTACAACTTTCAAAAAGGCTATTTTTTAACAAGGTTATCTAGTCCTTTTTGTATCTAAATATCCTACAAAACATATTCCATTTATATAATTCATTGGAAAATATGTTTATATTCCATGTTCTCTTGTTTTCATTTTGCATGTTTGGCCACATGAAGTTGAACACTAAAGAATATGCATTTGTTTTTATTCCAAGGTTGTGTATGAATTACAGTCTAGGAGCAAAGGGAACGTCTGGCAGCAGTCCGTGGGATGAGTGAGGAGCCTCAGAGACTGTGGAGAGCCCATTTGATAGCTATTATAGTAGGAAAAAGGACAGTTTTCAATTAAGGCATATGTGGCACAATGGAGAGAAATGGAAGAAAAGAAGGATCACTGTGTAAGTTATGATGGAATTGCCTAGATCAGAAAAGGAAAGACCATGAAATAAGTCAAGGGAAATGCAGAAGCTTCCCACCTAGAGAGCTGTGTGGAAGCCCAGCTGGGTGGGTCTGTGGGCTACAAGATGGACGTGGTACCTGGAGGGAAGCTTATTGTGATGGGGATAGGACGAAACCTCTTCTAGGATAGACTGACATTGGTGGAGCCACCTAAGCACAAGAGGGACTATTCTCAATCCTTGTCTAGTAGGAAACCAGGAGCGCATTCCTTCTACTTCCCCACGTGCTGCAGAGCACAATACCGCACATGAGAAGGGCAGTGGTTCCCATGGAAACTCTCTCACCATGATAGTCAAGTGCCCCTCTACACCTCTAGGCCAGCAGGCCAGGAGCTTCACCTTTGGAGGGAAACAAGTTAAGTTCTGTGTCCACAAGAAAATCCTCTAATCAGTTTTAGGCAGGTTACCTCAGACAATGGCTAATGCATGGAGCCTGCCCCAGCAGGAAGCAAAGAAGTCTGTAAGAATCAGTGCCACAGTAACTCCTGTTTGGCAAAAACTCTAAAATCAGATCCTTAAGCTACAGTTCTTTCAACTGAGATTAACCTGGGGCAACACAGAAATTACTGAGAAGCATAGAGCCAGCCTGTGCCAACTAGATGTCTGTCCCAAAGACCATGGCTGGGTCCCAACTCAATCAATAGTAAGAAATGTGTTTCTGCTGGTAAATCAAAGCCTGATGTATTTATGCCATGTCAGTTGGTATAATTTCCTGAAGTCTTGTCTTCACTGGGTTAGTGCCACTGGATGGGACAAGTGGCCCAATTCATTCAAGTTAACTTAACAAGTAGTCAATAGGCCTCAATCCCAAACCAGGTGTTACTTAGTTGTCTTTGTTTTCACATTGTCCAAATGGAATGCCATAGCCCTGATACTGTATATCTTCATGTGCACAAACCATGACATTTAAACTCTACCAAATGGTGTACTAATTTTTAAAAGATTCACATTTGCTGTGGCACTATTATCTACTACCTTAAGTATCTGTGTGAGTTTCTATGTCCATTACACAGCTTTTGTAGGGATGACTGATATTATGGAAAACAGTTCTCTACAGGTGGGCACAGGTGCTTAAAACAATAGTATTTAATAATAATACAACAAGATTTTCCATCCTTCAAGTCTCTGTTGCATTAAAAGTTAGAATAGAAGTCAGTTTTAGCTGCTGGTGTGTGTCTTTTCTCTCTTTCGCTGGAAGTGTCCAGACAATGTCTATAAAAATAACTCTCATGAAAATTACATTTAAAAAAGACACCAAACACCAAGAAAAAGTGAGTTCTGGTTAAAAGTTAGAATGGCCAATAAGTCTAAAGTGAATCTTGAGTAAACATGAAAAATATTCATTAACATAACTTTTCAAGAAATATAGATTTATGAATATGTAATTTGTGCTATGAAATAGTTGTTTTCAAAGTATTATACTTCTGATTACATTGGCAGCATTAATCCTTGCACAGCAGTTTTCATTTTATAAATCACTGTGTATAATCCACCTAGGGCTCCATACTGTTAGTAGTTCAAATGAGACCGAATCTACTTCTGGGTGATAACCCTACAGCAATCCTGTCATGTGCAGCAAAGTTATCTTTGAAGGTGTTTGTGGCATGCACTCTATGAGCTCAGTTTGGAGCGGTCATTAACAATGAAATAAATTATGGTGCATTATACAACAGATTGCAGTGTAACTTCCCAGTGGTGGAGCTATATGTTTTGACATGGAAATAGTCGAAATATTGTTCCGTGAAAATAAAATCAAACTGCAGAACAATCTATGAAAACATGATAAAAACTACAAACCCATATGTATGCCTTCCACAGCTATTAACCCATAGTATACTGAAAAAGGTCTGGAAAGATGTACAGCATGCAGCCACTTCTGAGGGATGAGGTAATGAAGAGCATCTTTCATCTTTTCACTTCTATATGGTGTGAAATAGGTGAAATGGTTTGAAAGAAAATGCATTTCTGTAACATTTACATATGTTTTAAAATTTAAAAGGAACTTATTAAAATGAAAATAAACACAAGAAATTTCACATTATCTTCTCTGAAAGACTATTTGATGGTTTACCAATTATCTCAGGTGTGATTACTTAAAATTACAATAAATGACTTTGAATCAAGACAGTTCTATGATTAACTATGATAGCACTGATAAGACTTACTACAGAGTATTAGATGTTATTAAATATTTAAATTGACAACAGGATTGACAATATCACATCAAAAGCTAAGCTTTAGTATGTTTACACTCTTCATTCTATCAGTCAATAATACAACCCTAAGATTAATTTGATTAAAAAAAGGGATTATATTTTACTTATCTCCTGTGTGTATGAGGGGGTATTTTAGTTTTCTATTACACCCAACACATAATAGGTATTTAACACACATGGCTTTTGAAAAACAAATGTGAAAATTATGGACACATCAAGACAAACTTATGTAGCAAATGTTTTAAAGGACAAGTTGCATTCTTTGGTATTAATGATCTCACCCATTTTTGGAAGAAGAGAGGACAGTGGGAAGAGGAGGACTGGCCCTATCACTGACACTGCTGTTGAGGATGTGGACATTATAATAGACCAATGCCTTCATCCTAGGCGGTTCGTCTATTCCTCTAGTGATTCTTTTTTTTTTTTTTCTTTTTTCTTTAACTAAAAATAAATACAACTGGGAATAAAGGCAGATTATTATATTATAGCATCACAGAATCTGTGACATAATCACACAATGTTTTCTACCCAAAGCCTAAACCCTCTGCCTCTCCAGCACTCCCAGAAAATAATCATTCATCTCTACCTCCTAAAATGCCCTGGTAATTTTGGGAAGCTAAGATCATTCCAGAGTTCTTTCTGGGACCAATCTAGAAATCTGCCACTTTCTGATCCTCACTGGGCTCTCTGACCTAACATAAAATAAGTCTAATCCCTCTTCTACATGACAGTCCACAGGGGCAACCGCCACCTTCAGAACTGGTTTAGTTATTTTTCTTAAGCCCCTGAGGGACCAGAAAAATTACATTTCCACATCTCAGCCCAACTGTCTTCTCTGAAAGACCTTTCTTAAATGAATAGTCTGTCTTCTTAGAACAGTTCCTATTCAAAGAAGAATATAGTTATCCCCACGCTATTTTTTTCCCTCTAAAACATATAAAATTGAAACTCTACATAGTTTGGTAAATCTGGAAGGCAATTTACCAGAATATGAGTTTCTCTTATTTGGTTTTTGGTACTGTATTATTATCTTAATTACACTGCCTTTTAGACACAAATATGACATAATCAATATATTATGAGTAAACGTGATTTATGTTTCCAGAAGTAGCAATGCCATTATACTAAGCTAGCCACAGACTTTGTCCTGGACTTCATTATAGTATCCATCATTAATCTGTGTGGTGTCTTATCAGACTAAATATGGACAAAACTGTACTTGATCATAAGAGAATCAAACCTCTGAACTCATTACCCTTGTATTAATTACACCAAGTGCATGTACTGGTCACCTTCTTTGACCTCAGCTGGGAACATGCGTGGTGGATGACACAAATTTTTTGCAACTCTGTGAAATGACCATCAACGTGCCATGAGTATTGATTTGAGGGTGACAAATAAATCTTAACAAGTAGGGGAATTCATAAAGATGGAATCCATGAATGATGAGGATCAAATCTAATAAGGAAGATAATCACACATTTTTTTAAGGAGTAAGTCAATTCCAATCTCCTGTTTTTAAAAAACCCTACAATGGAGAATTCCACAGTAGTCACTCTTATCTGTGGTTTTGCTTTCTGCAGTTTCAGTTACCCATGGTCAACTGCAGCTGAGACATGAACATTCCTTCTGACAGTGCATCAACAGATCAATAGTAGCCTAACGCTACGTCACAATGCCTACATCATTCATTTCCCTTTATCTCATCATGTGGGCATTTTATCATCTTACATCATGCCAAGAAGAAGGGTAAGTACAATACCATGAGTTATTTTAAGAAAGAGAGACCACATTCCCATAACTTTTATTATAATATATTGTTACAACATTTCTTAGTTATTATCATTAATCTCTTACTATATCTAATTAATAAATTAAACATTATTGTAAGTATGTGTGTATAGGAAAAAAAACATAGTATATGTAGGGTTTGGGACTATCTGCCATTTCAGAAATCCATTGGGAATCTTGGAACATATCCCCTGCATCTAAGGAGGGGCTACTCTACAATATTTTCATATCCTTACAAAGACTACTGCTGAAAGGAGTCTGTGCAAGAAAAAAGAGAGAGAATAGGAAGCCTGGAAACTTGGGATCATGGACATCTAGGATGGTACAACATGATCAAATCACATACAAGGGCAGGCACTTCCTCTGCTTGTCTGTTCGCCAAAGTGCAAGACAAAGGTGCACATCATTCTGTTCTAAGTATGATGAATCCAAACAGGGCAGGCAGCTTTCCCAAAGGAAAGGGCCTCTGACTTTCCCACTTTCTTAACTAAACCAACTCATGTCACCTTAGAGGAAAGGAATGTCCATTCTGGAGACTTCTTTGTTCCTTCTTTTGTTTGGCTTGAAAATTCTTTCTCCATTTGAGGTAGAGAAAGACTTTTTTTTTTTTTTCCCCTGCTTTCACCACCAGCTTGCAATCTGCATTGATAATGTTCTGGGGGCTTTACAAAGAATGACATCTTAGACATTGTAGACCACTCTAACTCGGCTTAGCCACTGAAACTGAGCACAGCTGAGAAAAGCATTCAATTAGCAACTCCAACTCCAAAGGCCATAATATTCCCTCCTCAATACACATGTGTAACTTCCATTAGCATTAATGGGAGCTGTGGGAGCCCACTGCTCAGAGAATATACCTCCAAGTCTATTTGCTTGATGAGCATGCAATTAAACCTTATGGCCCAAATTTTTCAAGGAGGGCATAGCAAGTATACCAAGTATTCATGCAAAATCGAGTGTGCTTACTTAGGTAAGGTAAGCTATCACTTCTATTTAAACATGAAAAAAAAAAGCTAACCAAATTAGGCCTATTGTCATTTCATTTATCCTCTTTGATGTAGACAATGGCCTTCCATGGTGGTTTGGGAAAAAAGTCACTCCTCTCTTATAAAAAGTTTAGTTATATGTTTTCATAAACATTACTTAACATACTGGTCTCAGGGACAACAATGTCCAATAAAACCAAGACCAATTTAAGTGAATTTCCTACACACAAAATCCAGTATGGTACCTATCTATATACTTTCAGTGCCTTTTTGTGTCTTCTACTTAATAGCTTTATTATAACTCAAAATTAGGGAAAAAAACTGATTTGGCATTTAAAACAAAATCAATTAGAGAGGAAAATGCTTGTCTCAAGTAATAAATGTGTTCTTATCAAGAAATAATGATTTTCATTCCTTTACCTCATTCCAAAGAGACTTGCTCAAAATTTTCAACATGGCATCAATACATATTATAGCTTCAATAAAATATCAATGTATGTTAGCTAATCTGTGCTGCATCCATAGTCTTGATCTTACCTCCATGGAGAAAATAATTTCGACTGATATAGTACCATTTAAATCATTCATCTTCACCTGCCCAGACACTTCCTTCAAACTTTAAAGAGAAGATTATGAATAAGAATTTTGCTATTTTATAAAGAAGATTTAATTAAGCAACTTCAAACATAAAGAAGTGAATTACTGATCAATTATTGGCATGTATTATAGTCCCATTTATGATGAAACATCATTCAGAATTTCTAATTATTTGAGAAATTATGGTTATCTTAGGTATCGGAACATAAGTAAGTACAAATCAAACAAATTGCAATAGGCCAATGAACTTGTCGAAAAGACAGCAGAGTCCCCACCAAGCTTATAAGAGTGCTGAGACGTTAGGAAACTTGTCAAATTTAACCTGGTAGATGAGCTGGTAAATATCCCCACTTTTAAAATTTCATCAAATATGTGGTCTTCATAACAACACTTTATTTAATATTTGCTTAATACTCTGCCTTACAAGTATGATAGTAACCATCTTTTCATGGAATTTTAAAGTCAGTATCTTTAAGAATAGAGCATCTCAAAATTGAACACAGTGATGTCTTACTTCAAATCCAATGGAAGACTGAATAAAGAATGATAAGCATAGGATACCTGGGTGGCTCAGTTGGTTAATCATCTGCCTTCAGCTCAGGTCATGATGTCAGGGCCCTGGGATCAAGCCCTGCATCAGTTTCCCTGATAAGCAGGGAGCCTGCTTCTTCCTCTCCTCTGCCTCCTTCCCTTGCTCATGCTCTGTCCCTTTCTGTTTGTCAAGTAAATAAATAAAATCTTTAAAAAAGAATGATAAACATAGATGATATTCTCAATTATGGTCTATGGTTAACAGAATTATTAGTGATGGCAAATGTAAAAAGGAATTCACCATGTCTCATCAAAAAAAGTTTAGATTATTTCTATCATACCTGTAACCTGACTTAAATTGAGATACCCTATCAGTTTATCTCATACACAGAGCCATCTTTCAAGGGAGAGAGATAACTATTGGTTTTATTACAGAGGTCTATGCAGTTTCCCTCTTAGTTTTATTTTTGCTCGTTTGTTTGCTTGTTTTTTTCCCCTCTGAATTACTCTGGCTAAACATGCTAACAATTTAGGTGTGTTATTAATCTTCCCAGAGTGATTATGTCCTCTGTGTTGCTGAGACTACCTTCATCAGCTGATCCAAAATTTACCCAGAGCTTCTGTTGGCACATACACAGCCACTTCTTCTTTAGAAATAATGTAGTTGGTAATGGGTTCACAGGGACTAATAGATGTATAAGATGACATTTAGTCAAACCTTATAAGCACAACCATCCTCTACTTTCTGTAGCTTTTGTCCAAAATATTTGTCTTTAAAAATATTTTTTAACATGCTCCCTCTTTATAAAAGAAATAAGTATATTTCCATCTGAAAATTCACTAAATTTAGGTGACTCATGGGATGTAAAGCAAATTGATGGCTAGTAATTACAAGTACCTAAAATATTTGTGGAAAGAAGGGAGAGAAGGAGGAAAGAAGGGGAAGAGGAAGAGAAGAAGGGAAATTTCTACTCAGTGCTGCTGATAAGAGCTGGTCCATGGAATACCCTCTTATAACTTGAGGCAGCTGATAGTTGTACAGTTCTCAGGAGAAGGAACTACAGTATCATTTTGGAGAAATGTCTGATGACTGCTAATCAAATGAATGTGCAAAATCTAACATATGGATGTTATTTATTTCAATTCCTAATTACTAGGCTACAGTCAACCTCAGATATGCCACTCAAGCAATTCTAACTTGTAAAGTTTACCTGACATATTATTTCAACAAATATTTGAATGCACACTCTGTAGAACCCGCTGCATGGGTACTGGGCATACAAACATGGATAAGTCAAATACAACCTCTCCCTCATGAGATAAGCAACACCAATTTCATTCCTATTTAAAAGTACCCAAAACATCCAAATTGTTTGAATTAGAACAGTAGTCATTGAAGCACCAAAATAATAATAAACTGACTGAATAAATATTCATAAAAAGAAGCATTTCTATATGTGTCTGTGTGCATGCACAAAAAGGTGAATTTGATTTCTTCTGCTCTTCATCTTCAAACTCTTCTGCAAAAGTTGCCACTAAAAGGCATATCTGATGGGGCAATTTCAGCACAGAACATACTCAATAGGAAATAACTAACCAGAGAACCAAAGATGTACCTTCTTTAAGTCTTGTTGATTTTTTTTTAATACTAACTGAAACTGGTAGGTTGTCCCACTTAAAGACCTTGATTTTAAATTGCCATTTCTTTTTACACCCAATTAAATTGTCAGTGTAATGAAGAATTGTCCAACTGAGTAGAACTGTGAGGATCTTCTTACTGCTGCTTTCTGCAATCTTAATTTGCAGATGCTTTTGCCTAAAATAAGAATTTAAAGTCACCTCCTCGACAATAAGACATACAAAGTTTCCACCAACTGCTGTTCAAGACAGACAGTGAAAGAACACTTATTTCACAAAATAAACCTTTGTGGGTATAGCAAAGAGAATATTTTCCTATAGTGGTAAGACATTTGAGCTCTGAAAAAGAGACTACCATGCTCCTGATTCTCTGATAAAGACTGAATAAAGACTATAAATACAGAGGACTCGGTATTTTCCAATTAGCACAGCAATTCTAATAACTGACAGCATTCAAGAAGAACAAATAAAACTGACTCTGGACTGTTGATTTTCATGAAAACATATTGCTTACAAAGTCATGAATGGTGCTCAAAGATTCTTTGAACAATTTTCTTAGTTAGGTTATCAGACTGATAGTACGAGGTCTTGGTAATCTCCACCAACCAGAGATTTTAAAGGGAAAGTCAACTCTGTTACAATTGATGTGACCAGTGCTGATCTTCTAACTTTCCGCGGTTGCCTCAGACAGACATTTAGGAAGCATCCCTAAATACAGCCTTTTGGGGGTCCTGAACTCTTCCTTAAAATGAACATTTTTTAATGTATTTTCTTTGCATCCATCCCTTACATTCCACACTATCCCACGTTTTCATGTTCTCGCAGCTCTCTTTCTACCCTTGTTAAGAAACTCAAGGGTGATAACAAAATGGCCCTACGCAACCAATCCAGTGGCACTTCTCACTACCATTACAATATTTGTCACATGTTCTCATTCCTGTACTAGGGATCCAAAAAATCAATCCCTCTTACTTATCCATCGCTTTATATTTAACTGTACCCTTTGCAATACAGCACCAGAGGGCAACATGAGGTAGTGAACAAAGAAAAGGATTTGGAGTCCAAAAACCTGGTAATTAACCACATTTAACATCCACAAGATTTTGGTCAATCAACTTTTGAATTTTAGTCCCTGTGAACTGGGACCCTCCCTTAGTAGTCCATCATGCACTTAGCAGTTTTCCTTTCTGGGTTAAGGACCTTTCTGGATCTAATAGAGGCAATGCTTACATACTAAAATTTACACATCCCCAAACTGACTTGCATCCTAGGTGATTATTAATTCTGCAGGAATCTTCTTTTTCTTTTCTCTTTCTTTTGTTTTCTTTCCTCTCCTCTCTTCACCTTCCCTTTCCCTCCCTCCCTCCCTTCATCTCTTAGACTCTTTCTTTCTCCATCCGGTATTGAGAAAAGGAATCTGAAGATCTTTAAATATTCATTTTACAGAAGAACCCTTGAAGGAAGCAGCCCCTACCACTCCTTCACTTCTCTTCGTGTAATCTCAGAAATTCACCTGCGGAATTTTAGTAAATAATGACACCAAATGTTAGAACTATATGATATTAAAATTAGGAATATATAGTGTCTTGCAGAAAAGATTATTTTTGCCTCAGTGATAGTGGAGGTGGTGATATTCACATGGAAGAAGCAATGGAAAAACTGGCCTTTTAGAAGGGAGGAATAAGAGTGACCAGATTAAGTTTGGTTAGTATATGGAACCCCTGTGTGAAGCACACAGCCGTCCGTTCCAGGAGAGAACAGTCTGCATTCACCACATGAGTATGACTGTATGTTCAACAGAGGGAAGAAAACAAAGCTAAGATATTCTTAATAAACTTAGGTACTCAGGAATATAAACCCTGGGCAAATCCTTTTAATTCCATGCTAATCAAGGGAGAGTGAAAGACATTAAATGTCTTTCCTGACATGAAAGACATGTCAAGAAAGACATTAACTCTTCCATGTTAGACTTGCATCTGTGCATTCGTGGGGATAGCTATCTTTTTTTTTTTTTAATCAATCAGGACAGAATGCAGATTTTTTTCCTTGGTTTTATCTCGGTGGCAGAGCCAGATTTTGTAAAGTCTGAAGTTTATAAAATTTTGGAGACCTAGTTTATGAAAATGAAAGCAAAAATATTACTTTCACAAATTTTAGGGAAAAACAACAACAGCAACATATAATCTACTGCACAAACTCCTGAGCCCTCCTAGGGTTTTGATAGGCACTGTGCAAGCAAGGGCTTTGACACTGAAGATTCCTTAGCTGCAGGGATCAATCTGTCTTTACCTCAACTCCATGCCAGATTACTTCCCCTCTCCCATTCCCAATAGATTTTCTAGCACCAGAAAACAGTGATGGTTTGGTGAGGGTCCTTGACCAAGGATTTATCACTGAAGGATACAAGTAGAATGGCCCCTGACCCTGATTAATATTGTTTGCATGTAGTTAGTGAGGCTTGCTTGAAACATACTATGTCAACACTTTTTGTTCCTTTTCAAATTATCAGAGCCATATTTTAAACATGTTGATAGAGAACTAGGACAAGATTAGCCCAAACTCCAGTCCTTCTGGGCCAAACCCCTGTCCTTCAGGCTAGCATTGAACATCCTCCTAGGCTCTTTGTCGTGGGTTTATAGTAAATTATTGTGAAAAATAATTTAAGTCAGAGTGGACCCTTTCTCCTAGGTGATGATTTATCTGTTTGTAAGCTGTGATGAGGGGACCCAAACAGCTGTTGAGTCAGTGAGTGCTAACTTTCTTAACGCATCTTTGCCACAAAGATTAATGGGACCCCCCCTAGTAAGTCGGCTATAGCACTTGATGTCAGTTTATAACTGGCTTGGCAATACCTGGACATTCAGATCTGTCATCATAAGATATAATGACATTCATAAAACCAGAGTGTAAACAGAAGATCCTTTAGGGTACAGGGCTCCAACCCAAGTTGTTAGGCCTTAGGAAACAAAGTACCTAAAATATTCCTGTTTTGGAGTATATGCTAATGACTTTTCCTCAAGGGTAAAAACACCTAACCTCCCATTTTTTTAATAAATAAATATTTTATTATGAAAATCAATTTTGTTTAATGAAGTCTTCTGAAGGAGAAAATGTTTTAAGATATTTTATTAAAATCATTTCATGTTTAGGTATGCGTTGTCATCTCTACCTAGAGTAAAAAGGAGTCATAAAAAATGGTAAGTGCAGCCATAAAAATCCCTTTTACTATTAGTTGGGAGAGAAACAAATGGGAATATTACTTTGAAGGTAATGACTTTAAGTTTTTTAATTGCATCATATTTTCTCAAAACCTAAGTAAAGTATATCCCAAATCATCCTACGAATAAAATATAATTTTCTCTCAGAACATTTCTACTCATCACAAAAAAAGGTAAGTTTAATTTTTCTGTCAGTTGAGGTTTCATATGTCAAACACATCTTGCATTTCAACAAACCGTACTGTCATTTAATGGAATACTCAAGGAGACATTAGTTTTTACGCATTTACTAGCTTAGAAAGGTGTAAACTGAACTCTTGTGAACACACTTCTAAAAACATACTTCATTGTCACCAACCACAGTATTATATGTATAACTGCCTTGTCATTTTAACCAAAATTATGGTTTCTTGTCAAGAGATTGTAGCTTCCTTGAAGGCAGGCAGTAGTAAAGTCTTTTCCATCTTTTTATTCCCAGCCCTTAACACAATCCCTGGGATAAAGGAGAATCATATCATCAAATGAATAAATTCATGAATAATATAAATTCCTTCTCATTCACTGTGTGCCTTTTCTAAATGTGGAAGCAACATAAACATATTCAGTTATTTCTAAGTTTTTTTTTTTAATAAAACCTGAAATGAAGTAGTTCTGGAACAAAATATTTAGAAACTTCCTTGTTAAACTTGTCATTTGTTCACTCGATCAACAAATATTTACTGAAAATTTATAACATGTCAAGTTTGGCACTGTGTGCTAAATCTGGAATAAAACAAAGCCTTGCTCTCTTGAAACCTCCAGTCAAAACATGAAGATAACTCTGTTTAGGATAAAGAAAAGCTTCATTTCATTTTCCCTAAAATACACTCCTCAATCACTTACAAGAGGATGACACTCCAATTTCAACGGCTCTGTGGAGCCCAACTAGTCAGTTGATGGCTCACCCATCTGGAGCACAGAATTATTCAGTGGACAAGGCAGCCCGACTTAAAAACTATAAAATTATGTGTCTTTCTAGACTTAGAAAGATGGTCTGCCTGTACCAGAAAATTCTTCACACATATGGCAATGATCTTTAGTCAAAATAAGTTAAAATTCTTTATTGATAATTTTAATAGTAGTACTGGTGGTAATAATATTGTTGAGGATGCTGATATTCCTCATAGTGACTCACATTTACTGAGGGCCTAGCAATTTGCTAAAAAGCTTTATAGGGATCATCTCCTGTGATTATTCTCTCAAGAATAGGGAGCAATTTTTCTTATTATCTCTACTTGATAAATAAACAAGCTGAAGCTGAGAGAGGTTGAAAATGTGTACAGAGCAAAAGAGCAAATAATGGAATCAGGATTTGAACTCAGATCTGCCTGCTGGCAGGACCTGAACTCATATTCACACCTTCCATCACCTCTACACCAAAGGTGGCAGCATAGATAACTGAAAAGACAAAAACAAATACCAAGCAAACAAAAACCTTTTCTATTACCTCTTTAAATACTGATATAATGTATGAGGGTTTTTTTTTTATATTTTTTAAATATTTTATTTATTTGTCAGATAGAGCACAAGCAGGGGGAGAGACAGGTAGAGAGAGAAGCAAACTCCCTACAGATCAAGGAGTCTAATGCAGGACTTGAGCCCAGGACCCTGGGATCATGACTTGAGCCAAAGGCAGAAGCTTAACCTACTGAGCCACAGAGGCATCCCTTTATTTATTTATTTGATTTGATTGAGGGAGAGGGAGAGAGAGAGAGCGCGCCTGAGCAAGGGGTAGGGCAGAGAGAGAGGGGGTTAATCTCAAGCAAACTCTCAGCTGAACACAGAGCCCAACACAAGGCTTAATCTCACATCTCTGAGCTGAAACCAAGAGCCAGAGGCTTAACCAACTGTGCCACCCAAACATCGTAATGTATGAAATTTTCTTTCTTCTTCTAAAATATATAACTAGTGATGCTGCATTTTCATAGACTTTTAAAAAAAATATAGGTTCTTATCTATTCTGCGACCTAGGAGAGTCCAGTGTAATAGAACTGAGGTCATATTTTATGTATGACTCTAGTTTGACCGAGGAAGTCCAAACAGTTGCCTACTAGATACCAATGTACAATCATTCTGAAGACTATGGAAATATGTGTTAATACAACATTAAGCACAAATATAAGAGGGAAAAAATGAAGCTAAAATTCTTGGTATTGCATATTAGAGATCATTGCACCAATACTTGATCTTCAGTCATTCCAAATAACTTGGTAACACATGCATGGTTTCAGACTCTCACATCACCTTATTTCCATGTGCAAAGCCAATTTTCAGCCATTTATGCTAAGCAGTGTTTTATAAGTCATAGGAAACCTCTTTCCCAAGATTGATGATCTTCTCCTTCCATCATCAAAGACATGGATTCGCTTCATGAAAATTTATTTAATTACTATATGCCTGACACAGTTCTAGATGCAGAAGATTCAACAGCATGCAAGAAGATTTATCTCAGAGCTCAGCTTCAAATGGACAATGAAGGGAGAAGGAAATAAATTACCATTTTTCAGTAACTTTTGTATTTGAGTTACTGTGTCACATGCTTTACACATCTACGTCATTAATTTCTAAAAATAGGCTCGCCTGAGCGGCTCAGTCGTTAAGCGTCTGCCTTCTGCTCAGATCAGAATCCTGGAGTCGAGCCCCACATTGGGCTCCCTGCTCAGAGGAAAGCTTGCTTCTCCCTCTCTCACTCCCCCTGCTTGTATTCCTTCTCTCGCTGTGTCTCTGTCAAATAAATAAATAAAATCTTTTAAAACTTTTTCTAAAAACAACCCTAAAAGGTAGCTAGGATTATCTTCTACTCCAAAGATGAGGAGCTTTAAGTTTAAACTCACATAGTATGTCTTACCCCATAGAGTCAGAAAAATAGACTTTTGATATGAATCCTTATCTATCTAGCTACAAAGAATATTCCCTTTCCATGGTAGTTCCCTCTCTTTCAACTGTGCCCTTTATAGTTCCCATTCTATCTGTCTGGATTTCTGGTTCTCAAACTCACTCTCCATCCCACAACGGCCATTGGAATAATGATCAATTTCTTCCTTTGTATGTAAAATGAGATTAATTACAGCCAAATGATCTCTTACTACATATGTATTTACACTGCCATATCTATATATCCTTCTTTATATGTATACACTCATTCCACAAATATTTGTTGGGTGACCAGTAAATGTTAAGAATATTTCTAGGCCAGATAAAAATGCAATGGAACTTATACACAAAGGGGGTAGGGGCACGTAAAATAAGTTTCAAAAAATGGAGTATAATTTCACATAATGTAAAGTTCTATGAAGCAAATTAAACAGGGCACACACACACTATTTGTAAACATTGCATGTACAAAGCACATATGCACATATTTTTGTACACCAAATATATCTCCCCAATAGAACTTCTAGTTTAACTATACAATGTATAAGTGCTGATAATTAATAATTAACTTCATGAAGGGTCTTAAAATTGTTTATTATGCAATAGTTTTCTACTATAATTGATTATCTGGTTCTCTCAATAAATGATAGATCTGTAGATACCCAAGGAATTAAATAAATAAAAACACAAACAAAAAAATGCACATGTCCATTGAAAACTGTTAATATTGATTTGCCAGTCTCACTCATGATACACAGCTTCATTCTTTTTTTTTTTTTTTTAAAGACTTTATTCATTCATTTATTAGGAAAGAGAGAGAGTGAGAGAGAGAAGGTCAGAGTGAGAAGCGGACTCCCCATGGAGCTGGGAGCCCGACGTGGGACTCGATCCCGGGACTCCGGGACCATGACCCGAGCCGAAGGCAGTCGCTCAACCAACTGCGCCACCCAGGGGCCCAACACAGCTTCATTCTTTAAATAGCTCTTTTGGAGTTAATACTTTGAAATATGTAGGATCTTCTGGGAAAACCCAAACGAGTATCAAATTTATCATCTGAACACACATAACATAAAGCATGAGAAAAAATTTGACAGGGCTACACTTGTGGTCTACATCGATTAGTTAGAATAAAACCCATTATGTGAAAATATGCAGTTAATGTAAGGGTAAAGTTTAAAAACCAAGAATAAAGCTTAAAGATACCAAAAAAAAGAAAAGCATGGAAAGTTTTAACATGTATATTAAAACACAATTTCATTTAGAAAGACCAAAGATAAAATAGTCTTTAAATCTTCCTGTATTTAATAAAGTATATTAAGGAAATTAAGATGCATGTCATCCTACTTGTGTTTAATGTGGCATTAATTCACAAGTCATTGTTTGTTTGTTTTTAATAAGATAAACTATGTTACATGCTCTTTTAAGGAGATATGTAATTAGGATTTTGATAATTAAACCCTAGATGGGGCATTCGGTGTATGTATGCCCTAAATCCCAATAAATTATGCAAGTCCAACTTTTAAAGCTACATCTTAATTAGTAGCTTAAATAAAACTAATTTTGAAAGCCAGGGAATTGATTTTTTTTTAATTGTTCAAATTTTTCAATGAAAGTCAACCAAATATTCAGTTTTAAATTATAAACATCAATTATGCATAAAGGATTGTGAATTGCATGCCATATTACTTTAAGTATTTTAGCAAACTCCTTTGCAAATTTCAACTCATATAGAGACAGTTTATGTTAACTTAGTCACGTGATTTCTTGCTTGTGTAGTTTGCTCTCTTTAGCCAATGAAGTATGTCCCAAGCTCATTTTCTTCTATTACTCCTTTTTCCTTCTACTCTATTCTGAGGTACTACTGTCTATACCCACCTTTGATGGTTAATTTCATGTGTCAACTTGAATGGGTCAGATGGTTGGCCAAAGCTTATTCTGAGTGTTACTGTAAGGGGTTTGGATGAGGTTAACACTTAAATCAATAGAGCCAGTAAAGCAGATTGCCTCTCTTAATGTGAGTGCATCTCATACAATCAGATGAAGGTCTGAATAGAATAAAAAGGATGACTCTCCTCCCAATAAGATAATTCCTCCTGCTTAATTGCCTTTCAAATGGGACATTAGTTTATTCCTGTCTTCGGACTCATCCTGAAACCTTGGATCTTCCTGAGTCTCAGACCTGCATTTCTGTGGAGAACCCACTTGTATCTACCACCAAATATTTAGCAATTTCTTACCTATGTCACTACATGGGGAAGTTTTTCTCTATCCCTAATATTTTCTCACTTGTTCTACTTAATAAAATCCTACATTCTTTAGGCCTCCATTGAGAGGTCTCTTCTCTCCCTTGATGTATCATCAAGGTAGGACTTTTCCACACTTTGCACACCTATGGCACATTAGCGCTGTTGTCTTTCATATCGTACTTGTCTGTGGCTGATCAGCTGAAAGAACATCGTTATTCCAGGAAAATATCCTTTATAGTACATCAAAAGTAAATAACCTAAGGGCTGGAATACATTGTCACAGCAAAATACAGCAGTGATTATTTCTGACTGAGTGAAACCGAAAGAAAATCTTAGCTGTATAACCAAGGGAAAAAAAAAAAAAAAACATTTCAAACTCTCTAGACCTTGGCTTCTTACATCACAAATAAAAGACTCAGCTAGGTAAACACCAAATTCCCTTCCAGATCAACATTTCCACAGTGCCAATAATAGCCAATTGATAGTAAATACTCACATGACTTAATATTTACTTTAAAATTGTTAAAAATGATAGGAAACCAAAAAGAAAAAAAAAAAGTCCTCACTTAAATGCAATGATTTACAAGTGCACTCATTCTCTCTGAGCCCTTTAAAACATAATCCCAGTGTGGAAAAACTAGTGATAACAATTCAAAGAAAGCAGCATGTATCACCAATGGCCCTTAAAAAAATGATCACAAGTAAATGAAAAAGCCTCAGCTCACAAGTGCACTTTTCCCCAAATGTTATCAGTTTTCATGTCTCTCCTTAAAACGGTCTCCCATGGACCTGTACATTGGCTTCTGCCTTGATAAACACTAACACGTAAAGAACACTTATTTTTAAGTACTCAAGATCACCCTACCAGAAGTCCAAAGTTTCTGTATACTTAGATGGCTCTGCCCACTGCCCCTCTTTTCAGCAAGCAAATGGAGTACACAGGAAAGCTATATCATGTTGTTATCAATTTATTCCAACTACTCAACTATTTTATAAACCTTTTCAAGTAATCTTCACTCAGTACCATAATTGTCAGCAAGTTTGTTCTGTGTTGGCCACCCTTCCTTTTGTTTCAGTCTTTCATAAAAATCCTTTTGTGTGACAGTCAAGCAGCTGTGCTTTGTTCTTTAATGTTTCTAGCCTGGATCCCCAGCCGCGACCACTTTATAACATAAACAGCAAAGTACCATTTTCACAGCGGGGACAACTGTGTTCATCTTCAAAAAGAGGCATTAATAAAATGAGACTGTAATGAACATGCTAATTCTGATCACAGGGTACTGCACAATGGTGGAGAGAGTTGACTGCCTTCTCCCTGAAAGACTGTAAAAGTTGTTGTTTTTTTTTTTAACAACTGCTATAATGGCTTACATTTTTTTTTGGAAACTGACATATTATGCAAACATTTCTCTCCATTTCCCAATCAAATTCTTTCTCTGTCTCATCCAACTGCTCACTGTGTGTTTTACTACCTTAGTTACAGTCACCTTCAGGGAGCATATTTTTTTCGATCTTGCAAGAACTGGCTTCTGAAACAGGCATGTCACTGAATGAAAGGAAGCTAGAGAGACCTCAGTGATCCTAGTCCAGTGCCTTTGCCTTCTCTGTCCATGAAGATAAAAAAATAAAAATAACAATAAATGAAGAAGAAGAAAAAGAAGAAGGAGGAAGAGGAGGAAGAGGAATAATAATAAGATGATGATGATGATGAAGGAGGAGGAGGAAGAGGAGGAGGAGGAGGAAATATGGAAGTTAACACATTTGCTCAAGATTCCACAGCTATTTTCAGGACAGAGCCAGAGTTGAAACTCAAATTACCTGTGACTGAGACTTGGAAACTTTGTATATGGTCTTATGTCTTGATGGTGACCATTCATAAAATAGGATGCATTTGTGTGTATGAAGTTTTGTATGAAGTAAACATAAGTATCATTTTATAAAATACACCTGCAACACTAGGTAATTAAATTGTCTCATATTTGGTTATCTTTTAGGCAATAATTTTACTTTATATGTGTTTTATGAAAAAGCTAGTTTCCTATAAGTAGGTAAGAGTGACAGTCTTATGTATTACACCCTGTTTTGTTGTGCTGGTTCTGGTTGTAGTTTTGGGGGCAGTGCTATTTGGAATGGGCAAGTCTCTGAAAATAATCCACTAAGCTTTAAAAAAATAATGCATTGCATGCTGTGTTGGATGACAATAATACGTGCATTTTCTGTATACTGTTTGAAAAAGATCTAAATTCAAGAAATGTGACATATAATCAGACAATTAGAGGCCAGATTGGTAATATCTCACTTTCCCCGCCCAGGGGCTTGTAACATGTAACCGAGAGAAACTTTTTAGCCCCAGTTATCATTGTATAAATTTATACTACAAGACTTCCACCTGACAAACATTGTTCAGTAAGAAATTATGACCAGTGAACCAAAGATTCAGAAAGAACTAAATCCATCTAGATAATGATCCTCTTCTTACAACACGCTATCTGGTCCTACTTGTGCCCTTGAAAGCCTCATTTGTAATCTAAAAACCTTCCAATTCTATAATTAGGCAAGTTTCAGCCCTTAATAACCTCTCAGTGCCATTTGAAGCCTTCACTTAAAAGTTCTGCCCAAGAGGGAAAACGTGCACAACAGGCACACACATCAGCATCCTCAAGTACTGCAGAATAGGGGAGGTGGTGTTTGCTTGTGTTTCCATAGGCAGGGCAGCCAAAAAGATTAAAATATGATCTAGGGGCCATAAGTACTTCATTCAACTCCCCATTCTCCTACTGCTTTTTCTATGAACTATGGTGCACAGTGTATAAGTGGTAATTGCCTAAATATCTCATTCTAGGGCATGTTCAGCCTAAGCTTGTAGTTATCCTTCCTTATGAAAACAGTTTTTCAGAGTGAGGGTGATTTGAAGCGAGCTACAGAGGGAAAGTTTCCCCTGAAATACTCCCTTTAATGCACATGGGTGGTCAGAGTACTATTTCACTGTCTTCTGCATTAGCCACACAGTTCAGATGCTTAAATCTCCAATTAATTAGGTTCTCTAGTAGCTTGTGTGAAATAAATTAGTGATCTCTATCCAGTCCACTTAGACAAAACCCATCATGACAGTTGGCACATTTTTGGCATTGTCAGCAGAGTAGGGAAAAAGTAAATGACCCATATGGATGAAATGGGCATCTGATGAGGACCACTGACTGAAAGTGTACAGCACTATCAGCCAACAGCAGAGCACAGAGCTTGAATATCTGCCAAGGTGATCTGCAAGCGTAAGTGAACTTAAAAATGGGCACAAAGCTCATCAAGTGTAGTATGAAACTCTTCATATTAATTTTAGTTAACTGTGTACCATGTTCATATTCTATGAATGTGATTTTACTATTGGAATATTTTGTTAAGACTATTAATAATAGAATTATAAATAGTCATTTAGAAATTTAAGACTACGAGATAACCCTAGGGAACAAAGATAATTCCCAACCCATTTATTTCATCCCATAGGGATATATGAAAAGTATTCTAAGTTTTGTTTAGACTACTTTTCCATTATCCAAAATACCTTTGAGTTTTTCTCATGAAACATTTCCAAAATTGCTAAACATAGTCTTAAAAAAAGGACTTAATTATCTTTACTAGAATCATAAATTTTCATACAAATGTATTCACACACAAAGCCAAGATCATATTAAAATTTTCACATGTATTAGTTTTATAGGGGAGCTTGTTGAATAAAAGTAGATGAAATGTGGGGCCCTAATCAGCTGGGATGCAGGAAAACATAAATCTATGTGAAAGTCTAAGTAAAATGATATTTTCTTCCCAAGTTTTTCCTAATCTCTTCATAAATGCATAAAGATTAAATCAAGCCAAATGACTGTTTCCTTTTAAGGGGTGAATTCAGGCAGACAGAAGGTAAAGGAAAAAAGTTTTTTGGTATATTTTATTTTATTGTACTTTTATTGTACTTTATTGTACATTTTCTACATGACAGCATTAGTTCTAAACTAGGTAAAGAAATGAAGATAACAATTTTAAAAGAAGATCAACAAATGAGTCTGAGTTTGTTTCCTATGTGAATACCTGAAAAATAATTCTACAATTTAAGACCTGTTAAGTTTACGTGAACACATACATGCATATTCATATGTGTACATATATTTTGAAGTACATGTTAGAGTCTTTATAAACATAGTCACTAAGATTCCTTCCAGCTCTAAAATCTGACTTCTAACTCCCATGTGCTTTTTTTCTGCCCTAATATCTTATTCTTGCCTGAGAGATTTTACTCTTCTTGTTTCCTTTTCAAATCTTTATTTTTTTTTAAGATTTTATTCATTTATTTGACAGAAAGAGAGTTAGAGACCACAAGCAGGGGGAGCAGCTGAGGAAGGAGAAGCAGGCTTCCCACTGAGCAGGGAACCCAACTCAGGGTTATCTACCCAAGGTCTCTGGGATCATGACCCAAATCAAAGGTAGACACTTAACCCACTGAGTTATCCAGGTGCCCCTCAAATCTTTAAGATACATTTTTTTTCCAAGCCCATTCATACAATTCCATTATTTGTGGTTTACAGACTATGATTTCTACTCTCCTTGATTGGGCTTACTTGTCTTTCATGAGTTAGAGCTGGTTTTCATGCTTTCGAATTCATAGTTACCAGCCCATCTGGGTATGAATAACTTTATCTGGGGTTGTATAGACTGAATTGTGGGAGCAAATCTATGGGGTGAGTACTTACATGGCTGTCTCTTCCCCACTCTGTGAGAGTCACTGTATCGGACCAGTTTTCATGTCTGCTTCCAGTGCTGAGTATTACACTATAGAAGTACAGCTAAAATTCTCACCTTTATGCAGAAAGCTGATCTGCTCTTCTTACATTCATTTTGTTTTATATAGGCCTTGGTGCTGCAGAGCTAAAACTCCAGCCCTAAAGCATATAATCCTTTTGGTTATAATCTTGTGTTATGAGATTATAAATTGTCTAGTCTCTGGAGATTCTCTCTTTGTTTTTAGCACTTGGAAAATTCTCTCTTGTTTGCAAGCCTAACCATGCATTTAGTTTTATTTTCGGATATTTTATCAACATCTCAATGTGTTTATAGGATGATGAGAACTTTGTGTGTAAATGTTAACTTCTCAGAAAGGACAGAAATGTAGCTCAAATCTGACTTACTTGTTTTTAAGCTTCATTCTATTACATGCATTTAAAAGATCTATATCCAGTTGGTCAGTATTTCTCCTGAGATTTAGTTAGATATTTATAATATTTGAAACATATTTATAGATGTGTAAGTAGATAATCTCATTTTCTAGGTTTCTTGGATTAACTAATTGATTTTGGTAATCAAAGATTACCAAAGATCCAGAAGGAAATGATTTTGATTTTATAAAACATACAAAGTAAATACATCTCACAATGGGAAAAAAATGGAATGGAGAACAAATGTTCTTAATCTATGTTATATTTCTCTGTGGTAATGCAATTTTGATCCCCTTTTTTCCTTCCACTTCCCTTTATCTAAATAAAGTTTGTTCTCATAAGTGGTGGAATCAACCAAAATGAAGTTCAATGCAAAATGCAACGAACGGACAAATGAAAGCGTGTGTGATAGAGAAAGACATAAAGGCACAGGAGTGTTAGTCTGGAGATGTCAACTACTAGAGAAGCCAATTCAGGGTAATATTCATATCTCTTCACAAAATATTGATGCAGAGATATGCAATAGAGTATTATTAATCACTAACCATTATTCTCTTGTACTGCCATTCTAAAGAAAGTCTAGAAAGCATATCCACTGTATAGAGATTTGGCAAATCATTTCATACTTTGGTCAAACTGCATAAGCCACACAGCAGGAATACAACAAGGGACACAATGTTTCCAACTCACTTTGTGTTAACAGATGCTAGTTCAAGAAATATAAAAGCCTGAAATAAAATCATATTTTTTGACATAAAGACATAAGGTGCCTTTGTTTTCCTCTATACCTCTACTTATGAGGAACTCATCTTCAGGTAGAAGATGTTCCTTTAATTTTGCAAACTTCAGTGTCAGTTGTGTTAATCTGTAAAAAAAGTAGTGGCCAACCTTCGTACAAAGAATCCATACAGAAGCAATGCTAACTTGAAAAGACTAGCATGTCCTGTTTCCTTTCTAGATACTCTACCAAAAATCATAATGGTATTTGGTATTGGAAATCAGTACTTCTCTGAGTTTTCTTTTCTTGGATAGCATTCTTCAAGACCCATGAGAAAAGGCACCCACTCTCTGTTTAAAAGTTTCACCCTTATAAACATGGCATTTAAATTCATTTCCCATTTAAGTATCTTAAAAACTCTAGTCACTTTAGTGGTCCTACAAAAGAGCACCAGGGATACAGAATTTCAACAATGACACAAGCAACAACCTTGTACTTGAGTACTTACCACGCAAAACTGTGAGTCTGGTGGATACACTTATCTCTCCCACATTATTTGAGGCCACACATTCATAAATGGCCTCATCCCGCGGAGTCCGTAAGGGTTGTATTCTGAGAACTGATCCAGATCCGTCATCAAACTCTATTACCTATTAGAGGAAACAATAGCTGTCACAGGTGTTGTTACAGTTGTCCACGTCTCAGCTAAACCTTATTACAGTGGTGAACCAATCTTTTGGCTCTGAATAAACACAGCAACATTTTAAGACTGAATTTTGATACAAAGTAGTAAAACAGAATAACTGGTTTAATTTGATGACTCTTCTCCTGAACAAAGGAAAAGACATGTAACTACAAATGCAAAGTCTACTGAAAACCACCTGTGGTGTACTCATGAAAAATTCTAGTATATGTATGTAGGACAATTTGATCCTGTTAATTTTGCAAGAGACTCATTGCTATGATAGATAAACTTCTCGAATTATTCTGTCTTTCACAGCATGTACGCATACGTGGATCTACTCAATAATTGGACTGTAAGATGCAGACATAATGTATACCACCACAGACAGCTCTTCTGGCTTAAAGTATTTCATCCTGAACAGTATAGAGGAGCAAACCATGAAGAGAAAATGCATAAATCTAATATTTAGGCAGCCAATGAGATGGCTTTCACAACCCAAGAGACTGATGGCATGCATTAATTTTGCTATAAATCATCCTAGTATTTGTTCTAGCTTAACGTTTTCTGCATTTTTAGGGCATTTTTGCTGTAAAATGGAGGCTTGCTTCACCAGGCAGAAAATTAATGTCCTAAAGAGTAAGCCTGAATTCACTATCTTTATGGACTGCACTCTGAAGCAGTTTAGCAATCCTAGATATTTGTCAGCTAATTCAAATACTACTTCAAAAAATGATAATGATGATGAGATTGATAAATATGGGTATGAATCTGTGAAGTACTCTACTTGTCTTTTCTGTAACTATGCTGTGTTCTTTCAGCTGTTCACTGAGGTGCCGTGCTTTCTGGTTTTGGTGAGGGTTTTTTGTTTTTTTCTTTTTTGCATTTCCCTGTGACTAATAGTTTCATGTGCCTAAATTATAAATTGAGAATGCCTTGTAAATACATTTATTGAGATGCTCAATCCCTGATTTTGTATGTAAATGTGCTTAAGTCTACATATGGAAGAAAGATCGAATGTTTAAAAAAAATACCCACTTCAGGTCCTTTTTGCATTCTATATATGTTTTTAAGTCAGAGATAGCCAAAATACCCCCTTCCCAATGCACCACAATTTATTTTTAATTCTATTAAGCATATATTTTAGAATGAATCCACGATGCATGATAGGATAAAAAAGTTTCCATCGTTATTAGAATCTTTGACAAGTATGCCATAATTGAATATATATATAAACATATATATATTTATAAACATTTGATTTATAAACATTAAATATTTATATGTTTATAAACCAGAAAGCATAGCACTTAGGTGACCAGCTGAAAGAACACAGCATAGTTATAGAAAAGACAGGCAGAGAGCTCCATAGTTTCGTACCCATATTTATCAATCTCATCATCATCATCATTACCATTTTTTGAAGTAGTACTTGAATTAGCTGACATTTATATATATTTGCAAACATATATGTATATATATGTTATATGTACATATATGTGCATATATAAATATATATATATAAACATCTCAAGGTTTAATGTAAAGAAAGGCTTAAATATCCTTAATGCCATCTTAAATTTTTATTTTTTCCAGTTTTATTAAGAAATAATTGGCAAACGTCACTGTATGAAGTTTAAGGTGTATAATATGATGGTTTGGTTTACATGTATGACTGTGTATGACTGAAATAACTACTACAGTAGGTTAATTAACATCTCATACAGATGCAATAAAAAGAAAAGAAAAAAAGCAGCCTTCCTGTGATGAGAAGGCTTAAAACCTACTCCCTTAATAACTAACTATTATGCATCACATTTCTGAACTACTTCCTAGCAGTAGACCCATCCTCTTTCAACAAACACTATACTACACATCACGTCAGTGTAGCAATTTCTACCTTGAAAACCTTATGTAATACCCAGTATTGATTGTGCCCTACTTACTCTAAGCCAGACATTATATTTGCCACTGGAGATAGAAGCAAAATCAGTCTCACTTAGAGCTCTCACAGGCTTTATAAACTAGCAAAACAAAACAAAACAACAACAAAAAATTACATTTATACTATTATAGATTTTAAAGATACTCAACCCAAGACTCAACACTATTTGATATACATGCTTCATGTAAAAATTACTAATTTTCCTCGGCTGTGTTTATATGATTCATATTAGGAATTATGTAATGAGTAGAGCTCATGCTTTGAAATGTTTACTATTTAACTTAATCTTGGTTATACTGTCACCAGCAAGTAAGATGTCAAAATCTCCTTCAATAAAAAAAAATTCAATTTAATTTAAACTAAAAAAAATGTATACTAAAGATCACACACACACACATCATTTTCTACATGATAAAGGAAATATTTTTCAATGATTAAGTTTTTTATGTTTAATCACTGTAAGTATTTGATTTCAAACAAAAATTTAAAGTAAATTTTAAATTTATCATTTGTAAACTGCAGTCTACATTTAAATTTCTACCAGTGTAATTTAATTATACCCTTTAAAAAGGCATTTGGACCATTTATGGCTCTGTGAAAACTGGTAAGAAATGAATAAAATAAAAAATATTCTAAATTTTGTATTTGCTATATTTCTTATAACTAGAAATTGCTTTTATTTTGACAAACTATGAATTAGGCTATGAAGTATGTCAGAAACTCAGGTAAGAGAAGTGACTTTTACAATGTGGGGCAGTTTGGAGGTCTTTCTAGCCTTTAAGAATAAGCTATTTTCTTCATGTCCTAAATTTCAGGCATGTTATTGTGTGCTTCTTCCAATTTTTCTCTGCATATCTTATTACCTATTTTTCTCCTCCAAAACAAGCAAATTTTTGAACCATTAGTTTCCTTAAAAACATTCAAAATAATATCTGAATTATGCTTCATTATGAGCTTTCTTGAGTAATTTGTTCAAAGGTTTAAATGCAATTTCAACCCGGTTGGGTATGTTCTTCCAGAGTCGTGCTTAGCCCAACAACTGGAGTTAATTTCCCATTTTAGTACTTGTAAATGGCACTTGTAAAACACAGCTGTGAGATTCAGTGTACAACTTAATTTGCTGCCCAGTACTCATTCCCCTTCTTCCTTGTAATAGACACCTGAATCCCCTGTGGGAAAACCTTGCTTCCCCACTCCAGGCCATTGGGTTGGATGGAACTAACTTCATTCCCAGCAACAGAGGTAGATTCTGGTTAACTTAAGTTGGTTGGCTTGTACCATCCAGTTGTCCATATACACTAGTCCAGGGACAAGCAAGTAACTCAGTGAGAGCTGGGAGCATAGGAAGCTTTCACTCATCTTCTAGCCTTGGTTGTGGGAGGATGTGAGACTCCCATATTGCAATCTTAAGGGGAAACAGTCTGAAGATGAGGCTAACAGATGCATACCAAGAACATTGAGCTTGTTACAATTAAATACAAAAGTTAGTCACCTGAACCCACAAATTCCTTTTCAAAAAGCCATTTAGAACTAAGTTTTCCAACACAAGCAACAAAAAGAAGGGCATATCTCAGTGATTAGCACATTTCATATCACAGTAAAATAAGCAAGTAATATACAAACCAAAGACATAGCAGATACATTTTTCCCCCAGAGAAACAGAACAATGGACCTAATACCTCAAATCTCTGATTGCTGACTTTCTTTCCTTTTTTGTTCCAGACAATTTTAGGTCTTGGGTCTCCTGTAGCTTGGCAAATGAAAGAGGCAACTCCGCCAGAGACCCCTGTCTGGTCAACAGGAGTTCTTGTAAACCTTGGAGGTGCTGAAATAAAAAGAAGTAAACATCACAATGAGATGGAAAATTGAAACACGCAGTATTACCCCACTGCCACGACTTTCCCCACAGCCCTCAACCACATTGAACCCTACACACACACACACACACCAGGATTACAAAATTAGAAAAGCATCTTTTACTTTTAAGGGTAAAGGGCAGGGAGGTAACTTTCTGGTCAAGATATCTGCTAGTGCTTTTATTGCTGAAATCTGTATTAAGGCAGAGATCCAATAACATCCGAAAAGCAACATCACACATTAATTTTTATTACCAATATAAAAAAAAATCCAATTTGTCCTCTGTAACAAAATGAGCTCATCAATCAAAGTGAGTAAAATTTTAGCTCTTTGCTTTGATGCCATTATCAGGGCACTGCCAGAAAGCAGTACTGCCACTGCTAAGCCATTAAAATTAGTGACATTTAAGAAAAATTCTAGGAAATTTTTAAGAGACAAGAAATATAGCCCTGAATTAGGTTTGGCAAGAAACAGAAATAGGGTAAATCAGTAAAGTGACTCCTTAACCTAACTATTGTGCTCTGCCTTACTTGAAACTTAAGTTTCTAATTTCCATAGAAGATGAGTCAAGAAGTTTCCAAGGTCATGGGGGGGTAAGAAATTCCTATATTAAAAAAAATACATAGACTTTAAGATTCTTAAAGATGAAAGGCTAGAAGTTAGAGGGTTTTTAAAACATTCCTAACGTTCACCCTCTCTCTTTGAAACTTACTTATTATCCATCTTGCATTTCCAGATCTAAAATCTATTATATAAGAATTAAATAAAATGAAGATGGGTATTTATGCACAAAGATATCTATTATGCCATTTATTTAGCAAAGACTATACGCACCCTAAATATGAAATAAAACTGAAATTGACAGTAAAATGAACTATGACATGATGATAGAACATCATACAACTATAGTCAATGTTATATTGATAAAGTTTTTATAATATGACATGAGAAATAGTTGCAATTCAATGATAAGCCACAAAAGCATCAAGCACAATTCAAACGAGAAGTGTCAGATATTAAAGAAAAATGCACCTCCCAAAAAGATGGGACAAAATGTGCGAAAACACCAATGGTGGTTTGGCGGACAGGTATATTCTCGATTTTTCCTGCTTCTTTACATTTTTCTCGCATCCTTGAGTTTTTGCAGTTATGTAGCAATTATTTTTTTTATTCAAAAGAATCTTACTTTTCCATTCCATTTTCTTATCCCTATTACAAATTTCTTCTCTTACTGTTTTTCATTTAAATGCTATTTTAAAATGGTTTTAAATAACTGTAGCTAAAATTTATTTTGAAAATAATCCTTAGATTTTAAGAAAGAAGAAAATAACAAAGTCCATCATTGTTGGCTCATCACCATGTTTTCTTGCCTTGTTTTCATGTTTTCTGCTGGCTTGAAGGTGTGTTCTGGCTCTCATCGTAGTTTTCTTAGAGTCAGGGAGGCCTTACTTACATCTCAGCTCTACCATAATGTATCTATATCATCTTGGGGAAAAATTTCTTACTTTCCTGTTTCTGTTTCTGTTTTGTTTTGTTTTTAATTAATTTATTTGAGGGAGAGAGTAAGCACACCTGTGAGAGAGAGTACATGGATGGGGAGGAGCAGAAGAAGAAGGGAAGAGAGAGAGAATCTCAAGCAGTCTGTATGTTGAGCACAGAGCCTGACACGGGGCTCAATCTCATGTCTCCGAGACTATGACCTGAACCGAAACCAAGAGTTGGATGCTTAACTGACTGAGCCAGCCAGGTGCTCCCCAACTTTCCTATTTCTTAACTGTAAAAATATGAAATGTAAAATTATTTTCAGAGATCCCTTACAGTTTTAAGTTTTTCTAGCTTAGTGCATTATCTCTACGATGAGAGAAACAAGAGTGGGGAAAGACATCTTTGCAAGGTTAGTGCTGGAAAATGAGTCCCCACCTTATCAGCAAATTCAACTCAGTAGAAGTTGAACTAGTGGAACTAGTGGGAACACAGGTCCTTGTTTGTTCAGGAATACTAGGAAAGAAAGCAGGCTCCCACAGCTCTGCTGGATATCACATCCTGCAACATCTCTGGGTAGCAGTACAAACTAGATGATTACCAGAACTGCCAGAAGTACTTAAAATTTATTTGAAATGACTAACAGAAGAATAAAAAACACTGTACACTGATGTCACTTTTCTGGAAACAAACAAACATGATAGAAGAAGTGTTTACATTTTTCATTCTGCAGTTGCAAACAACGCAAATTGATAATAACCACACACTTGTCAACATCTAATATGGAAATTAAAATCATGCAATTAAAATTCCTAGGGAATTTCCCTGGAAAAATAAAATATATTGCATTGCTTGTTAAATGCTACAATACTGTCACTTTTAGAACCTTCTTCTTCAAAGTACATAGCTTAAAAATTGTTGATTCTGAATGAAAATAAATTTTAACAATATGTTTTCTCCTTTAAGTTCTGTTTTGAAATTTCTTGTAAGAATTTGTGAATGAGGTAAAGGACTATGGTATAAAATGACTATGTACTAACCATAAATTAAATAAATCTAGAATATAAGATGCTATTTTTCTTCTTCTTTTTTTTTAAAGATTCTATTTATTTATTTGACACACAGAGAGAGATAGTGAGAGAGAGACCACAAGCAGGGGGAGTGGCAGGCAAGCTGGCAGGCAGAGGGAGAGAGAGAAGTGGGCTCCTTGCTGAGCAAGGAGCCTGATATGGGGCTAGATCCCAGGACTCTAGGATCATGACCTGAGCTGAAGGCAGTCAGTCAACCAAATGAGTAACCCAGGTGCCCCAGGATGCCATTCTTCTTGCACCAGTTTTGTTTTGTTTGTTTGTTTAAGGAATGGTATCTTATTTCTCATCACACACACACAAAAGGAAACTTGGAGATTCTGACAATCTACAAATAAGCAATGACTACTACAACAAGTGCTTCCTAAATCCTGGTGAGTGGGGATACTAAGTAATCAAATTACTATTAAACATAGAAATCTGACTTTTAAATAGAAAGCGCAGAAGGCAAATCCTCCATATTTTCAGCCAGATGATGTGACTACCATTCCAATGTTCATATGTATTTCTCTTTTTTTTTGTGTTCAGATGTATTTCTCACTTACTTCCTTTTCTGATCATACCTAAAGTCTTTCTGCTAACATTCACAAATATTCAAATCTGCTAGTGTTATGACACTGGATGCTACTATAAAGATTTTATTTTAATTTTTTTTAAATATTTTATTTATTTGTCAGAGAGGGAGAGAGCGTAAGTGCACAAGCAGGCATAGTGGCAGGCAGTGGCAGAGGGAGAAGCAGGCTCTCCGCTGAGCAAGGAGCCCGATGTGGGACTCGATCCCAGGACGCTGGGATCATGACCTGAGCCGAAGGCAGCTGCTTAACCAACTGAGCCACCCAGGCGTCCCTAAAGATTTTATTTTTAGAAATGAGGTCAAGTAATGAAATTAATCTATTGAATCATGGAAAATTTATTAAAATAACCAGTTAGAATCTGCTTCAGATATGGGACTGTTTTCTTAAATGCTACTAAATACCACTGTATTGACTCAGTAGTCTTAAGAAAAAAAAAAGTACTGAAAAGGTCCTTAAATGTATTATTTGTAAACAAGAAATGAAATTGATCACAGTACATTAAAAAAAGGTATATCAAGTGCATGTACATGGAGCTTTTTTTGTTTTTTAATTCGAAAGATATTAGCCTTCACAGACAAGGGAATCACGACTTTCTTAGGGGATCTGATGTCAATTTTTCTACATGTGCTCACAAAATCTAAATCACAAAAGGATAAATGCCATCATTCTATGATACAAAGTTTAGTTTCTAGATAACATAGTAAAATGCCTTCAGTGAGCATGACTGTGGCATAAATAATCATCTTGGCTGGTCAAACTCTAAGACTGATGCTGTCAATGCAAGGCAGCCAGCCAAAAAAAAGAAATGAGAAAGAGAGAAGACCAAACTTAATAACTTCAACAAATGCTTGAGGCAAATAAAAGTGTTTATTCTCAGAGGTGTATACTAATACATAGCACCACTTCCTCCTAATATCTCAGCTTACTAAAAAAAAATGAAATGGATGTACTGTCTTCTTTTGTCATGGATATTACCCAAATTTAAGTGAGGCTTTGAGGATAGGAAGAGAAGAGAAACCACATAAAAGCATAAAACAAAGACTTCTACTAAAAAGCCATGCAATATGATCGTCTTAGGTCTAAATAATCAAAATCCCCATGTATCCCATGGGATACACTTGGAGATACACCAAATATTACACTTGGTTTAACAAAAATAAATAAATATATAAACATACAAACAAATAAATAAAAGAAATATCAAGAGCTTAAAGATGGAGAGAAAGACATAAAATCCAGTACTTAGATAGGCACCCTTCTGTTATTATAGCTGACCACCATTGCTATCCACCTAAAGCTGCCCGCCCTGTGCTTTGCAAATGCACTTCTGCTCAAGCTGGTTTTGACAAGTGAGGAGTATGACCTTTCATTAAACTAATGCTGGGTACTGCAGAGGTCAAATTACTGTTAGACCCAGAAAGTCTATTTTCTAAATGGAAAACAGAAAAGCTAAATATGCATATAAGTCAGAACACAGGCATGACTGATATTCTAGAACATGTCTGCCATGCTCACTTGCTGTTTGCAAAGACTATGCATTCTCAGCATACAGACACAAGCTTTGGGAATCTGGTAGAGTATTCTTCCCTACACAGCTCAAGAGGAGTCACAAACAGCTGATTGATTTTTCTTCTAAGGGATTAGTTTGTTTCTTTAAATATAACAAATGCACAGTACCTTTGCATCTAATAATGGTAATACTTGTATATCAGGTTTCAAGTTGCTAGGCTCTCTGAAGACAAAGAGATAAGCCCAATGAACAGTAATTGTTATTAAATTCAGGGGATAGATCCTACCAAGATCAGCAGGCTGCCTTTGGCCATCCTTAACAAAGTGTTCCATCAAGGACACAATTCTCCCCTTAGTACACTATATTATATAGAGCTAGACATTAATAGGGGAGAACCCTTAAAGTCAACTAGTAACACCCATGCAAGAAAGGAACTTATGAGAAATTCTTAAAGGTTAAGAAGACAACTCAGATTTGCAGTAACTTGATTGGCCAACAGAGAATCACTTAAAACCAATTCACAGAAAGTACTACACACTACAAAAGTGAAAGGAAGAAATGAGGGTGCCATTTGTCTAATTTAATTCTAATGAATAGGCCGCTTCTGCAGACATCTAGGAAATATGACGAATGAGGAACAAAACTAACAGCATGTAACTAATTGGCTTTGTTTCTTTCGGTTGATTAACATTTCCCTAAAGAGAGTTCTGTTTTTAAAGGGATATTTGTCATAATAATGTACTTAAAATCTTGAAAGGGGAGGGTTAATGATGTTATTTAATGATACTAAGGGAGAGGATGAGGGAACGTTTAGTAGGAATACGTAGGTAGTTCTGTTCTTAAGAATCTGCCTCCTCCCAAAAAGGTGCCCGTAGAATTTACGAGACTGTCAACTGAACCCATCTCCGTTTTTTCTTTCTCTGGAAGTATGAGGAAGGGAAGCTCAGGAAATGCAGAGCATAGCAGGAGTCAGGGGTTGTTCTGAGGATAACAGCCAGGTCTGAAGGTATACGAGCTACTGGGGTTTTACAGTCCTTTCCTGCCACGACACACGCATTACCACTGCCCCAAACACAAAGAGTGGCTAGATCTTAGTGGATGATGAATTCTGTTATGATTCATTTGATCTCCACTGGGCAGGAATGGAGGGAGGAAAGAGTGCCCGAGATACCAGCAAAACCACAAGGGTGCATAAGAAGAAAAAAGAGAGGTCCCAAAGTTGACGCATGACTGTACGGGAGACAGGTGCACGCACACCAGGTTGGACTGGTTTCTATGGCAGATGTTCTACATAAACTGGGGCCAGTGAGGACATCTATCCTATCACATGGGATCTGAACAGGGTCATGTCTGATATCCATGGCCAGCATAGACCTTCAATGTCAAAGACACTTTTTCTGAGTTATCAATGATGCTGTCTTTCAATCTTATAGCCTTAAAATTTCACTTAAGAAGACTTATACTTCAAAATGGGTTAAAGAAATACCTAATCTTTAGTGAATACCATGCAGTGGACTGAATGCAATGTTTTCCATAGTCCTGCAAGATAATAGCAATACTCCTATTTTATAGAATTATAGAAAGCTTCACAGTACTATAAAGATTTGGAAGGAAAGAAGGAAAGAGAGGGAAAAGGGAAAAAGAAAGGAAAGCTCTCTGAGTTTATGAGTGAGTCATAGACTTTTGATCTAACTGTGGAGCCCCAATATTCCTACTGCGCCAAACTAGAAAATTCAATGACACTGCATAGACAATATGGTATAACTCAACTTATTGCATATTTTCAAACTGTTTTAGTTAACTATTAAATATATACCTTTTTCTCAAGGGTTTGGCAAGCACTTTGTGCTATATTACAGCAATTATTTTTCACTTGTTAAGTGAAAAAGCTCACTCAGAAGCCCTATTGAAATTATTCTTCTAATTTCCAGGAGCCAATTTAAATCAGGGATAACTGAACTATGATGCCTGGTCAACAGACAAAATCAATGACACAAAATTCATAAACAGATCATGTAAGTTCCAGGGTTAGTATGCTAGAACACTTCTGTATTATTCAGTGTATGCATTAAATTTGTTCATGGTAGATAAAGACAAATACCCCACAGATGTTGATAGCAATTTCCCCTTTTCTTTCCAAAACATTTCAATAACATATTGTAGGTATGTCTACACCATTAATTGTATTGAGCCTTAACTCTAAATTCTTTGAAAATGACTAAATCAGTCCTCCGTTGGGTACACAGATGTCTGTGCCTCTGTGTAACTATCAATATTCAAGTTGACAAAGGATTGATATATACACTGACAGAAAGGAGAAGGAAAAGGAGGGGAAGGAAAAAAGGGAAGGAGGATAAGAAGAAATTTGACTTTACAGAAAGATATCTCCCACTTGAATTTTTCCTCAATGTCAAGCCCTTATTTCTAACTACTTGAAAGATTGCCTAGCTGCATTCCAGAATCATTATGGTGGAAACACACTATGCCATCTGCCTTCCCAATCCTCCTTCTCTTACTGTTTCCACTTCTATTTGCGGCACTTCCATCCTTCCAAGCACCCAACCTTGCAGCCCCGACCTCTTCTTTGTCTTCTTCTCCTCCACTCCACTACTATCCAATTATTAAGTCCTATAAATTATGCTTCTACTATGTCTCACTCCTCTTTTTTTTCATATCCAATAACAATGACTATGATTCTCCTGTAATGATGGACATTAGAATCACTCAGGAGCCTTAAACAAAAACCAAAAACTGTTAAATGCATAGACTCCATTTCACAACAATTCAAATAAAAAATCAGTGGGTAGGGATGGATAATTCATTTCCAGAGGACTCCAGTCCAATTCATTTCCAGTGTCCAGCCAAGTTTGAGAATCACTTAACAATACCATAGCATTTGAACTTCCCCATATGGTCACCCTCCCTTCAGGTATTTATTGCTACAATCAATATTACGCATTATTGATGACCCTTCTTTTCCTTTCCCATCTTATTCTTTGAGGTTTTTCAAAATGAATCTATGATTAAAGCTCTTTTCCATTCAAAAGAAACATAAAAATAAGTGAGTTTTAATAGCTTGCCACTGTCAAATAAACCTAGAAATTTTGTTTGGCCCTTAAGACCTATCGAAGCTGCTGCCAACCTATTTTTCCCAAATATGTTTCTACCTTTGTTCATCAAGAACCTAAAATTCCCTGCCTCAGTGTCCTAGTATATGCTATCCCCTTGCATAAAATGATTTATCCCCCATTTTTGAATTTATGGAAGCTTTCCATTTTCGATTCCATTAAATATCTTGAAGCCCTCTTCAAGCCTCCCATGTGGATGAAATCTACCCTTTTTTATCTCTTATTGTATATACCTTTTGTATCTCTTTTATGAGTTAGAACAGTCCATATTTTATTATAGCTATTTTATGCTTATGTATTTCTCTCCCTTCATATTAATTGGATTTTGAGAGAAGCATTCATGACCTGGTCATCTCTGACGACCAGGTCATAACTCTTAAGCATCTCCAGCACATAGTAGGTGTTCGTTGCATACACAGACTCGATAAAAGGCTCTCCAAGATTCTATACCCCCTAATAGTGCTATACACTTTTTAGTGCTATACACTTTTGAGTATTTCATATGGATAATATTATTGTAAACATGATTACTGTGCCTCTATTTGAATTATGTTTGCTTAGAACATCAATTAGCTGCAGAATGCAAATTTTCTATAATATACATTGACACTATAAAACACTGATGTGACATGGTGGGAGACTGATGGAAACAATCAGGTCTGAGGTTGGCAAAATGTAGCATAACCAAATCACACAGTCATGTGTCTCCCTTAGGACTAAATTCAGATGAAGTATAATAATCTCAAGCTCTTTTATGAATTCACTCCACCTCATTGTGATCACATTGTTATCCTCCTCTCTGCTTCTTTTTGTGTTTTCATTTTTAGGTAAGATGACCTTAAGTATTATACATAATATTATACTCATGATACATAAATTAGAAAATAAAAATAAATTAGAAAATATAAATAAATTAAAACATCCTAATGGTTATCACCTTGATGAACAGGGTTTGAAGTTGCTCTATGACCATCTAATATTTAATAATTTTTACATAAAAGAGGTTATACTATACTATTATTTTATAGCCTACATTTTACTTAAAATATATTTTGCATATCCTTTTGTCAATAAGTCTTTAAATTGAATATCATTTTTATATTATAAAACGTGTAGATCATATTTTAATTTACTATTAAATATTTAGGTTGTTCCTAATTTTTCAGTATTATAAAAATGTTTCAATGATTATTCTTATAATTACATCATTGCACATATATGTAATCCCTATATGCAATTCATTCCTACATTTAAAATTTCAATACATATGTTGCATTCCTATATGCAAAACTGTTGGATCAAAAACTACATTTCTAAGACTTTTTATACATTTTTAAAATACTGCATAAGTCCAAGCGAGAAATATACATCAGAGTATCCAATTCCCAGACTACTGATAAAGCTGAAAATTATCACTTTATCATTGGCCAAATTTTTATCCTTTTGAACTGAACAGGAAAGATAAAAGGTAGAGTTCAGAAAGTGACTGGTTTGAGAAGAAAGCTGGAAAATCTACTCCCTCAAAAAAGAATCATCTTCAAATACTTCTCCAACACTGCCTTTTCCATTTTTCCTTAGCACAACAAAATGTAAGGTAAATAAATGCTCAGTGGTGAACATTTATAAACCAATGAAGAAAGAGGAAAAGGATGAAGAAAAAATATCTACAAAACAGAATTATTGAGAATAGTATTTAAATGCAGTAGAAAAGAATTTTCAATTTAAAACCATTCAAGTTCATTTTAGTCTTTCCAATTATTTTTTTAAAAATCTTGTAGAGAGGAGATTACATATGAATTAGTCCGTTTACAGCAGTTACATAAATTTCTAGTTTGTCTTATGTCAAGATATATTAATACTTGGTCATAAACACTTGCTTGACAGCAGTAAAAGTTGTATGGTCTCACCACTGTACCTTTTTTTTTTTAAACATATAGCCATGGGGCATTATGACCAAAACAAACAATCCACTGCATTCACCGTGTCTGGGCCATAAAAATTCTCTAAACTATTGACATGCTTGGTAAGACCGGCCATCTGTTTTGGTGTAAGATGCTCACAGTAACCACTGGTTTAGTGACATACATTTCAGAAAGGCTGCCCGTGGTCTTGAATCACTCTTAGATACAATTTGTAAAGGCATTCTTACCATTCCTATGCCAGAGTCATGCATTCGTAATGAAAACATGTTATCAGCAGCACCATTTAGTTATTTACTCAACATTTTCCACTTTAAGCCCCCGGGTTTGGTTACTACCTACTTATGCATTAAAAATCCACAGACCGCACATCCGTTTTCCTTCAATAGAGTGATAAAGGCCTTTATGCTGAAACAGATGAAAAGTCATGCAATCTCCCAGTCTCATTCAGTAAAGATCTAGGCAAATGACACAATATTTATTGGATTTTTCATATTCCCTCTAAATGGTAATATACTCACAAGGCTATTTAACACAGACACTGTATTTGACAAAAAAAGAAACTACACCGACCCTTCAGCATCTTTTTTATAGAATTAGTTTTCAAAGCAGATTCATTTACATCATCCACTGCTAATTTACCCATTAATCATAATTTATCACATCAGATGTGCTGATCATCATTAAAAGTAATCATTTATTCTTCATTCTAACCTGCTGCTTATCATGTACCTGCAAATTGGATCACACAGGAAAGGTAATTGGCTAATTTGAAAAGGACATGGGCACAGATATAATTGAAGTGGCAAAGAAAGAAAAATAGAGGATAAAACAGTACCATCTTTGGCATTCCCCCTCCCCCCAATTCTTCCCTAATTTTATGTTACCAAACTCTGGAATAGGGATGCTATTACTTCCCTTCAAAGAAATTTCCTATATATCAATTACATAAATTATGTTTTATTATGGGTTCAGAGGAACTAGAAGAGCATGTTATACTGGCTTCACTTTAGACACCCGTAGCAAGCCAGTGCCACAAAAAGAAGATCGACTGATATTACCATAAGTTCTTTGAGCCAATAGGAGGTATTGTTTGTAACTCTTGCCTTCCAACCCAAGTGAGTTGTTCCCACAACTGGTTAAAGCCTGGGTCATTTCTTATAAGATAGATCCATCTTCCAGGAATAAAGGGACTGCAAGGTTTCATATATCATTTTCAAACTGGTAAATTAGCAAAGTACTTTGGAAAATTAAAAGTAACTAAAATATTCCCAAGTAGTTCCAACATGGAAGGGATGTATATGCATACATATGCCCACACACACCTTCAGTAAGTAGTAAAACAGACCACAAAATAATGTTCAAATGTATTTTCTGGAGAAATTTAGAATCAGTATCATAAGAAAACCTTATTAGTCAAAAGAGCATCTCTTTACATATACTGTTTTGAGATGTTACAAAAATGATCTGTCAAAAAGAGAATATTATAAAAATAAACTCCCTGAGTTTTTATAACACAGGAAATATTAATTATAAAATAGAGGCTTATAATAAATACAATAGCATTTCCTAAACAAAGAGCATATTATCTTCAAAATGAATAATACTATGATTTTAAAATGCTTCCAATAATGAAGTATTTAAAATTTTCATTATTTAAAAATACTTCCTTGGTACTCAATGTTTTACCATTTGTTAATAAATAAATACACAGATAATAAATAAACAGTAGAAAAATTAAATGCAAAATAGAAAAAAATTGATTTTCCTATACAACAATATCATTTTACAATGAAATGATGATTTTAAAAATACATTTGACAAATGCCCAGCATTATTTACATTTAGACCAACACTTTGCTAGAGATAATAATTCCTAAGTTTCTAAGGCTTATTATGTCATAGCTTCATTCTATGTAATACCTAGCATATTGTAGGCATTCAAAAACTTTTTTTAAAAAGGCATGATTGGGGCACCTGGGCTCAGTGGGTTAAAGCCTCTGCCTTCGGCTCAGGTCATGATCTCGGGGTCCTGGGATAGAGCGTCCAGCATCGGACCCTGTGCTTGGCAGAGAGCCTGCTTCCCTGTCTCTCTCTGCCTATCTCTCTGCCTACTTGTGATCTCTCTCCTCTCTGACAAAAAAAAAAAAAAGGCACGATTACTTTTGTCATATGGATATTTTATGTATGAGTCTATGTCTTTCCTGATATTTTCCACCAAATTTTTTTTGTTTGTTTTAATTCAGTTCTCTGTAGACCCAAAGCCAAAAAGGTATTTGACAGCAATCTGCAGGATTCCAAATATTCTCATTCAATATTAGGTAACTATTAGAACCAATAACACTTCGTAGGATATTAAAAATACTCATTTTCTGGTATCTTTCCAACTGAACACATGTAGCAAGCAAAAGAATGGCATTCATTTTACATATTAAATCCATCCTTTCTAAAATGAAATAAACATTCTTTAGAGTCAAGAGAAAGAATCTGCATTCATACAAGGCAAGTTGGTGAGAGTATTCCACTGAATTTAATCTTGCTAACAATGATTGATCTCAGCATTCTCAAAGAGTAGCCCGTTATCCACTCTTTCTCAAATTCTACTCAGTGAGCTATTTGGGGGTACACAAGATGGAAAGCATGACAACTGTTTTATGCTAGGGCTGTGAAGTCAAGTATAAGCAAGCTATGATAATAATAGATGATCACCCAGGGCCATGGATTGGTCCCGTCCACACAGAAAACTCAAGTTGTCATTAATTGGATCCTGGCACAGAGCGGATAGGGTGCAATTCCTTGATTTGTAGATGAAAATAAACCTTTAAAGAACTTTAATAAAATGAGCCCTAAATGGAACAAAGTGTAATGCTATAATCTAATTCTTGATATATATATATATTTTTAGCTATGTCTCCATAAAATAGCCCTATCAGTATTTCTGTGCTAGCATGTTAAATCTGAGGAGGAAATTTCTCATTCTTGCCGCCTGTGAACTGAAACACATACAGATTTAGAAAGCCAACAAGAGGAGGGGGAAGGGGCTTTTTTTTTTTTCCCCTGTCCTCATTGAAATCTGTTATGCTCTGGCCAGTCCTTTTGTTCCCATTTTCTCTGACAGCATCAGATTTACCTACATAAATACCCATCTTACCTCTCTTGGTAAGATAATTTTGGTAACACTTGAACCTAGAGACACAAGGTAAAACTACTCAAATAGTACGGAAACACTTTTCAGTTGGATTAGTTTTCAAATATCAAGTCCCTAATTTGTATCCCTGGGCAGTGCAGACCCTGGTACCAGCTCATTTTGGTGCAGATTATGCATGCTTTTCTAGAGAAACACATTATCTGAGCCCCAGGAATATGGGAGGCATTCCAAAACAGCATAGACAGTGAGGACCTTTATTTGCCAACTAACTTCCCCCCCCCCCCATTCTCTAATTTACAGCCCAGGGTATTAAGTAAGACAACAAAGGGTTTTCCCACACAAAAATAACCTTTTTGAAAAACCTGCAAACGAGGTTTTAATTACACTATTTACCAATATAGACTGCGTGCAGAAATAAACTAAAGCATTACTTGCTATGGCTTGCTTGCTTTTTTCCCCCCTTAATTTAACTGTTGCAAGTAATATCACAGCAATTTGAGTTAGTTTTGTGACAAATTATTAAGACACTTATCTTAGAAGGAAAATCAGCCAATAATTATTGCCCTGGCAACATGGCTATTGTTCGGAGCAAAACAGAAGCTGTGGTTGACAGTTGATGGGCCCAGCCCCCTGCTAGCCTCAGAACACATTTACAGATACGCAAAGCCTCTTGCCAGAGTAAAGCATGCCTTAGCCACCCTTTCACCAGAAAGGCTATGTCAATCATCTTATGCTGACTACAATAAAATACACCATTTTAAGACTTCCTGCAAGACTGGACCTAGCTTTACATGCGAAAAATATTGTATTATTAATGATTGCAATTTTCCAATAATACTGGCCTTTTTTCACTATTCTAAAATATCAATGTATAACCCAAGCACATTTTTAGATATGTGCCTAAAGTGTTTTTGTTAATGATCCCAAATCTTTACGAAAAGGAAGAAAATGCTTCCCTTGGATTTGTGTAACAAGAACACTTGTGAATATATACCAGACCACATATGTGAGAATTTGGATGAACTTAATCTTCCAGAATTAGAAAAAGGGCCTCTAGATTATCCGGGATAAACCTTGATTCAGTACCAAATGAAAAGATAAAGCCTCTGGGATGCTAAAAGTTGAGTGATGCATGCTACTTCTTTGCCTGAATCATCATACAATCTAATCAGTCACTAATTTAATCAAAGGAAATGGCGTTTTAAAGCTCTTTGCAATACTTTTGTCAAATATTGCTACCTGAAGTCTTTGGAAACCTAGTGAGAAGCTGCTTTTTGAGGTAGATCTTAAAACGGCATGGAATAGATTTTTTTCAGGGCTGGTGTTTCAGAGGGAAAAAGACAAAAGAGGAAGCTAAAGGGATGGGCTGCAATTAATATTTAAATATGCATCAGTTATGCCAATTCAGTAAATAAATGTCCTTTGGGGTTAGCAGTGTTTTTCTGAGGCAAAATAAACAGAGAAAGGTAAAACCAGTGTTCAGAATTTGCAAAGCAAAGCAGTCACAACACTTCTGCTTAAGAGACTGAACTAAATAAAAAGCATTTGGGAAAATGGTGATTATTTTGCAAAAAGTCATTATGAGGGCTCTGCTCTCTTCTACCATACAGCAGAGGGTTCTAACAGTCAAACCACTCCCACCAGTTCCCTAAAGTCTCTCCCATGCTGTACATTGCCTTTAAGGTCCCCAGTCAGTTCTAGAATACAGCTTTCTCCCTTACCCTGCTGAAGGGTTGAGCCTTGCCTGAGAAAATCGCAGCACTGTATGGGCTATTGCCATTGCAAATTCGTGCTCTAATGCTCAACAGGACCCTGGATCACCTATCAATCATCTGCCCACCCTGCATGACTCTCCAGAAGTCTGTCCTACACAGACCTCTCACCTCCAAGAGACTGATGCTCTTGCTTCTACTTCAATGGGGAAAATAATGCCATTCAGCAGGAACTTGATGGCAGCCACATTCTATCTACTATTTTTATTTTTATTTTTTTTTAAAGATTTTATTTATTCGACAAAGAGAGATCACAAGTAGGCAGAGAGGCAGGCAGAGGTAGAGGAGGAAGCAGGCTCCCCACTGAGCAGAGAGCGCAATGCCGGTCTAGATCCCAGGACCCTGAGATCATGACCCAAGCCTAAGGCAGAGGCTTTAACCCTCTGAGCCACCCAGGTGCCCCTATCTGCCGTTTTTAAGAACTTCCCTTAGTTTATCCTGTTCAACACCAATTGCTTCTCTTGTTTTTTGAATTCTTCTCACCATCTTGGGCATCCATTGTCCCCTCTCCATACACAGTCAGCATCTTCACTCTCTCTCTCTTATAGCTCCTCCCCTTTTGACCCGAGTCTCTCAGAACTGATATTCTGGGTCAGATTCCTTTTTTGTGGAACTAGCCTGTGCACTGTAGGAGGTTTAGCAGGGTCTCTGGCCTCTTTCAATAGATGCCAGTAACACCCTCTTGCCCTCTTGTTGTGAAAAGGAAACACCAACAGATGTCCTCTGGGAGGACATTGTAAGGTTTAGCGCCAAAATGTTTATCCCATCCCAGTTATCCCCACAGTCCCTGTCAAACCAGGATGGTGGATCACCCTCGCTTAGTCCTTGACAATTATTTGCTTGACTACTCCCTACTCTGTATTTCTCTGCTCCTTTTAAGTATTTCCGTTTTACATTTCACATAGCTTATAAATGCTTCTTCATCTTTTCTTTTCTCCACGAGGCTGTGAGACAACAAGAGGGATGACCTGTAGCAGGCACTCCTCTAGTATTAAAACTGTGACCAAAAACTATGCCTCCACTGAAGTTTATTAAATGATCAGTGATTGCATGAGACTCAAACCTATATATAACCTTTGTATATAACCTTTGTATTTGATATATTTGGGTTAAGGCCACGATGCAGGAATTAAGAAATAAATAAGAATTATGCAACTATTTATAATTTATTGAGGAAATATTTGTTATAATCTATGAATATAAGCCAGTGGGGGGAAAAATATATATATATATATATAAGATTTTATTCATTCTATCAAACACTGCTGGTAAAAACAAATTTAATTCATGAACATGGTAATTGGTCTCTCTATGTATGTAAACCTCTCATTGGATTTTAACTGTAATCAGAGAATATTATTCAAGATCATTAACCACCCTGGTTTGTACTGGCTTCTCAAGTTGATCCTAGTGATATTATTAGCTCTTTCTCTTCCTCGCTCTCTCTTTTTGTTTTTGTTTTTGTTTTTCTTTTTGTTTTGTTTTGTTTTGTTCCCTCGTAGATTTTCTTCCCCTAGTGTCTTAGTCTTTCTGGCAAATTTTTGTGGTGTTTTGTCTTATTTCTTTGTCTTCAAGCAAAACAACTTCATATATTAACACACAGACAATATGAATTTATGCAAGATTGCTAACCATAACTAGGATACGTAATTGGAATTAGATTAATAATCAGCAATGAGGATAAAATAAATAATAATTTTTAAAAAGTAAAGATGAAAACACATATTTATTACCAGGTGATAAATCCAGACTAGCTTAGAAAGTACTCAATTCTCTGCTGTCCAAAAACACATGGAACATTTTATATATAAGGTAATTTAACACATCCTCTTTTCCCTAAAGGACTAAAATAATCCACAAAACAATTTCTGCTTCAGTGTGAAAATGTATTTTATAATTGTGAAATAATGAAAATGTATTTTATAAATGTGAAAATGTCCTGCCTCTATGAGAAAATGTATTTTATAATTGTGAATAGAATACATATTTTAATGTCAGATATTCTAATGTGCCTTTCTTAGCCAGAATTTAGGGTTGCAATCGCAAAGCATCAATAATTTGCTTCTTAGTATACAATGACCATTCACCCCCTCAAATTATAAAAAACATTTTCCAGAAATAGTGTCCTTTGTTTTATTTACTTCAGATACTAAACTTCTAATCTTAAAATTTTAAGCAACAATAATATAAATATGAAAGTACACACATTAAAACACAAAGGGGATTAAAAAGCTTTGAAAAAGCCACTTATGAATGAGCAGATATATTTTGGCCATTACCAAGTGACCCTAGAAATGCCACATACATGAGCTTTTTCACAATTTCCACATTTATTTTGCTCCCAAGAGTAAGACAGTCTAACACTGCATGATACTCTCACAATTCTTTTTTTTTCTTTTCTTTTTTTTTTTTAATATCTCTTTCACCCATCAGTTTTATATTACTACATCTTTGGCAGGACTTGTTTATCTCTTGACTAGATTTATTAAAATGGACTTCTTACTTCTGATCTTCCCAAAGTCACCAAATCCATTTAAATAAAAGTGCTGTTCAATAAAAAGGCGGTTGTAATCAGGCTACAGTCCTGCTCAAGAATCTACAATGGTTCATTGCTATTGCCTACTTAATACAGGGCAGGAAGCTCTGCTGAGAAAATTAATTAAATGTAGCAGATAAGACCCTGTATATTAGGTCTTTGATTTACCTGACATGACCTCTATTTTCACTACTCACAAACGTGTCAGATTCATAGACTTTCCTAAAAATATAATTTCATCACATTTTATTTGAAAATACCATACAGTGCCACCTACAGCATCATCACCTTTTGTTGTTTATTAAAAATTCATACTCGGTGTTCCAGTCCAGATCTGAATCAGAATGTCAAATAATCTGGTAATCTGTGTCGCTATGATACCCAACAGACATCTTTAAGCATACTATGATTTTAGACCTTTAGTGTCTTTGTTAAGACTATTCCATTCCTCTTGGGGCACCTGGGTGGCTCAGTCAGCTAAGGGTCTGCCTTTGGCTCAGGTCATGATCCCAGCCCCACATGGGGCTCCCTGCTCTGCCTGAAGCCTGCTTCTCCCTCTCCCTCCTTCCTTCTCTCTCTCTCTCTTTCCAGATAAATAAATAAAATGTTAAAAAAGAGACAATTCCATTCTTCTGAAATAATTTCACCAAATACCTGAGTCTTAAAAGCCTATTCCTCTTCAAGACCATCCCAAATGCCTTTTCCTGGATGAGGTCTTTTCGGATGCCTATCAGGTATGGTTTCTAAGAGCTTTGCACACCTTCTCTCAGGGCTAAAAGCAGAATTGCCTCGACCTTCAAGAAACTTGAGCTTCAGGGCCCTTCAAATGCATAGGCGCCATGTGTCACTACCTCATACTGGCATGGTCAAATGCTTTGTGAAATTTGCAGTGGTGAGAGGTTTCACTCCCAGTCACTTAACCTTATTCCTATTTTCCTTTCTGCAAAGTAGTGTTTAAGGGCTACAGGCAGTTTTGGGGAGCCAGTTATGGAAGTTAAATCAGGATATTTAGTCTGGATTTAGTAGAATACATTAATGTGGTTTATAGTTCTGTTATTACTGTTGATCTGATTTAGGAGTGATTTCTAGCTCTATTTCTATTGCTCACTTTACCAACTCATCTAGCTTCTTCCATGAGGACACCAGTGACAAACTGGTTGGTGCTTGCCATAAATTCAAGGAATATTATGACCTGTCACTGTGCAAGAACTTGGGATGCCCAGCTTCTTATAGCTAGATGTCACAGAAATTATCACATTACCAGGAAAAGTCATAAAGTTGACAAATAGTTTCTAAACTGTCAATAGAAAAATAAACTTCCATCAACATGGCTATAAGGGAGAAATTTTTCTATTTTGTATGTATTTCTAGAGTTTTATGGTGTTTTCCACAAATATTACAAATTCTAAAAAATAAAAATGAAAAATGAAAAAAGAACTACAAATTATTGTTTATTTTCTTATTCTAAATAACTACGAACTGCTGACTCTAATAGCGTATTTATAATTTTAAATTCTTTTTCCGCAAGAGAGTCCACCAACTTATATAAGCTTAGGGCATCCAGACTCCAGATCACCCTTGATCTTGGACTTAAAAATGATTTACATAATATCAAATTCTGTGTTCTTATCTCCTCTCTCTTCCAAAACTATATACTCCATAAGCAAGGGTACACTTACTTCTAAGCTTTACATACCCTGTAGAAATTAGCAAATGGGATTTAAAAAGAAAAAAGCACAGTGTAGTTTCTCACTCATGGTCTATTACAGTGAAGTGATTTATTTCCATGATCATATCAATTTACAGATTCTACTTCAAATTATTTCTTATAATAGTGTTTGACACCCTCTTATAACACTTCATATAAATTCTCAGAGTCTTTCTAAATTTAACAGATTCATTTCCCCTTGGCTAAGTGCTTAGCAGCAAAATATTATTTGTCTTTTTAATTAATTATTTTGGACCCTGGCACTTTGCCTAATTGCCATGTAAGTGAACACCTATAAATAATATGAGTAGTAGCAGAGATTGTAGAAATTAAATCTCTGTAAGAACTGATGTTTTTCTTATGCCTACTATTATGGAAATTTATATAAATAAGGGAATCTAATTTAGGGTTTTTTTTAATCCTTGTTATTAGTTGCAATAAATGTCCAATATTTGGTAAATCCTCAGGTGCTCTGTGAGAACTATATGGGTCTTCTCAATAGCACTCATATTGTATCTTATTAAATTGCTCTGACCTTTCCCATTAAGATGATTTGTCCCAGCAACAATGCACCAAGAGCCTCCATGAGTAGTTCTTAATAAGTTCACTATCATGAAAGACATTTTTCTATTAGTATCAGTAGCCGATACAGATCTATTTTAAAAAATGATTTCAACATTTTCTGTGTGGTCTAGATTCTCTCATATATATTTTCCAAGTTCCATAAAATGATGTGAATTTGGCTCTGCAATTACTTTTGCAATTTTCTTTAGCATTGGGATAAAAGCACATGTGAGGAAGAGAAGTGATGACCAGTGAGAAATTCCCTTTTCTTTTATCTGGATGGAAACACAGCTCCAGTACCAAAGATGAGGTGGTCTCTATTGCTACCACTGGAGAATATATCCTTCAAGGAGGTTTGAATATCCAAGTCCTTTCTTGCTGCTGTAATAACTGACACCAAAATGGCCAACAGAAATAAATAAAATTGCAATGGATCCAGACAATTAACTAAAGTGCTAACTGTGCTCCAAAATCTAGTTTTATTGCCAATTTTTACATAGTGTCAGCTCTAATTTTTCATGAACTGATTATTTTCTCGGCAGGCCTTTTGCTTCCTTCATCTTTAGAAAGCCTTGCATTAATTCTTATCCTTTAGCAATTTTAAGAGGCAACTAAAATAAGAGAGAAAAGACAAAACCAAGATGAGATAAGTCTGTATTGTATTAGCTACCTTTTACAAAAGATTAATTAAAGAAGGTGGTCAACCATAAGGCTGGTATGATTTTCAGGGAATATCTAGGGATTTTATTATGGCTGCTGACCAGGACAGGTGTTAGGGCTGAGCTCTACCTGGACGAGGGTTTACCTGCTGCTTAAGGACTCTGGGTCCAATGGCACTGTGCTCAGCTCTCAGCCCACCACCGGGCACCAGGAACAATACTTATTTTATAAATATGTAGCAAAATGAACCTCAAAGACAGTGAAATTCATGAGGAGGTAAAATGACATGACTAAATATTTTTCAGATGCAAATGATTCTGAATCCTTAGAAGCTTTCTGTCAAAACTTCAGGTCTTATTTAATCCTGTGTAGATTTTAATTTAGTTTTTTTTTTTATTATTTGTAACCATATTATACTGGTTTTTACCACTGTTCTTACGTACTCTTTTTTCTTTAAAACTGGCTCTAGGACTTTTATAAAAATGTATTCTCTTTTGCCCTAGGCATACTGCAAATTATGCATATTTTGCTGTCTAATTATTTTTAAATCTCAAGTTTCATTGTTTTGGTGATTTAAAATCATTTGAGAGAGCTGGAAAAAATTCTCCCAGATTATTTGCATACTTTTGAATTTCACTGTTTTAAACATTCAGTTTTTGTAATTTGTATTCAGTTCTGGAGACATGTTCAAGATGCCTGGGATTGCCATACAAAAGGCCTCCACCTAAGAGTTATCAAAATTACTGTACCAATACATATATTAAACTTTCAATAATGAATCACAAAGAAAGGAAGGAGCAGGTAAAGGAAATACAGAAATTACATGTATTAAGCCACTACTATGCCCATGCATAAAACACAGGACTTCATGTACACTCGAGCTTTACCCATAGTCATATGAAATGGGAGGAAGCTGAAACTATAAATAAAATGTCCATCAGATTAAATCCTACTTTATTCTTTGAAACAACCAGATAGTTGTCACCATAATTAGTTTTCATCCAAAAACTAAAAGTTAACCTTACTATCGTACAAGAGATTTGACTGACTTTATGCAGGAAGACAAATCTCAGGAAGAAGATCTCTGATCCTGTGACTTTACTGACCTAAAGACAAAGTAAATCAAACCTGAAATATTGAGTGAGTTAGAAAAGGATTGCATTCTATTAAAATAATATGTTGAGTCTGTTTGTCAGTCTCCTACACCTCCTTTGTTTAATCCACAATGCAAAGAGTACATTATTTAAATACATTTAAATCTAATGAAAGCAAGATGGTTCACATAAAAAGAAGAGATCATTGCCCAGGTTTGGAGTTTCTCAATTGCCTCCCAAGAAATAAAGGCTCTTTAATAAATGCCAATAACATGTCTACCAGTTCAGCAAGGCTAAGCCATGTGAAACCATGTGAGATTCCCAGAAGTACACACAACTGAGCTTCCCTTGTACCTTCACAAGTGACTCACACATAGTAGGCTCCAACTTTATTTGCCTTCATAAGACTATTCTCTCACAACAAATCATCTGAGTATTACATTAACTAATATCCACTATTCCACAAATATAAATATACAATAGAGTCTACAGTTTTAAAACCAATTCAGCATGACAAACAATAAACAAGTAAGTCTATGGGGTGCCTGGGTGGCTCAGCGGGTTGAGGCCTCTGCTTCCTCTCAGGTCCTGATCTCAGGGTCCAGGGATCAAGCCCCGCATCATGCTCTCTGCTCAGGAGGGAGGGAGCCTGCTTCCTCTTTTCTCTGCCTGCCTCTCTGCCTACTTGTGATCTCTCTCTCTCTCTCTCTCTCTCTCCCTGCCAAATAAATAAATCAAATCTTTTAAAATAAATACATAAATAAGTCTGGAAATGAGTGTTAATAGTATCTGTTGAATTCCAAAGAAATATTCAATTTCAACAAACTGTGTTTTCACTCCCACTGTCTCCTATACTTTACACATATATTTGTCCATCTTTCTTTGTTGAAATATAAATCTTTACACTTGATGTAATTAATAAATTAAAATAAATTTAAATAGGATAAAATGGGAATAGGGTAAAATGGGAGGGCAATTTCATTCAAAGGAAAGGCAATGAAGATTTGAAGTGTATGATTTTTAAGGAAAATGACATGGTCCACCTGAATGGTTGGAGTATGATGTAACAAGCAATAAGGGAAGAAGGGCTAAGAAGGACAATGGAAAGCTGCACTCTCACTGTTCACCCGCCCACAGAGTCTGTAAGGGATGTAATTAGATAAGATATGATCCAGTCATTTCCAAGTAATGGCTTTTCTGTCCAGAAAATAGCCATCTTATTCAAAGCAATTGATTAGATATTCTTCCTCAGTCCTCTAAATATGTTACTAAGAAAGTCAATCACTCTGATTGGATGTAAGGCTGGTGCAAACAGTAACGCTTCTAAGAGAGAATAAGCAGGAGGAGGTCAAGAAAGGCAGAGATGAAGGAAATTTTATCATCCTTTGACATAGATTACTTTTGAATAAGGAGGGAAGGACAGTCATAACTCTATCTCCCATTTTTGGTATCCCTGGCCCTCTGAGGTTCTAGAAAGACTGAAAAAAATGATTTCCTTCCAGAGGATGATGAGACATTTTGCCGGTAAGAATCTTAGTCTATTAAGTTGGCCAAATGGTAGCTACCATACCAGAGAAGTCATGAAATGTTCCAAATCAAAACTGATTTAAGACAGAAAAACTTCCACATACATTTTAGAGTCAACATAGTACAATATCCCATTAAGACTTATCTAAATCCCATCCTTTTGCTATCACCATGACAATCAGAATTTTAAAATAATAACACTAAACAAAAACCAGTCAAGAGGAAAGGTTTCTAATATTCTTCATCAAGGGATATGCTTCCCAAGATTTCTAACACTTCTAAGACATTCTCCACCATGTTTTGAAGAAGCTAGTTACTTAAATTTTAAACATCAACAATTCTTACCCATGGGGTCTTGAACCAAGAAGAATACACAGAGTAATTGCTTGAAGTAAACAGTAAAGGAAGGAACCAGCAAGCAAATATAAGGTTGTTCACAGTCATTTCATTTTAAAGAGAGTTGACTAAAAGCAAAGAAGAACTTTAAATTTGAAAATTTTCTACCTAAGTTACTATATGCCATAATTAATACTGGTCTTCTCTGGGATTATTAAAATTATTTCCCTGCAATTATCACATTTGAGTTTTAGGAAGAATGTTCTGATAGCAGGGCAAAGGAAGCACTACCAGAGGAGAATGGATATAGAGGGATACCAGATAGAAGGTTAATATAATACACTACCTAGTATAAGAAAAAAAAAAAAAGTCCAAAATAGTAATGTCATCTAAATTGGTGAAGACACCCCATGTTCTTCATGTACTCATTTCCTAATGGATGGAGTATTTGTTCCTCAGAAATGATTTTCTGAAAAAAGCAAGAACACCCATCTTTATTTCCTCATATATTAACAATATTTGATTGAAATCTTTGAAAAATGTTATATATAACATACCCTTCCTTAGACAGGAAAGCTTCTGCATAGTTTAAGATCATCAGTTTGAACTTTCATTACAATAATATAGGTCTATGCCTACTTTTCAGTTTTTTTATCACATATTTAATGACAACTGTTCACTCCTCTGGTATTTGACAGTCTATGGCTCAGTTCAAAGCAGTGTTCTTAAGGAAGAAGAGCACTGGTGGCAAAAGGCTGGATGTGATACATTAAAAAAGCTAACAGTCATCTGAATTAGAGGGACTCCATAAAAAGCTGTTTCTCACATTCTTGTCTCCTGTTTCAAGTCTGCTTTCTTGGTCACTGATCCCTGGCTCTCACTTTCAGCAACATCTCTAACATTCTCTCCCAGCTAGCTTCCAGCCTCTCAGGGAATTTCTGGTTTTAACCTTGGCTATCAGCCATGATTCCATCTCTGATACCACACACTTAACTAGGCTTGTTCCTTCTTCAGCAATGACCTCACACACCCTGTATTTGGTCCTGCTAAGCCCTACATCGTGTCAGGACCATCAGTTAAAAAAACCCATGAGGGGTAGGATTTTATATGTAAGCACTCTTGGCTTCCAACTTATTCCTCATCTTCCTAAATCTAACTCTTTGCATCATCTTAGAGGATCTTCCCCAACCTTCACAGATGTCCTGGAAAGTGGCTGCAGTAAGCAATAGGACTTAGAAAACTAAACTTCATGTAGTATCTTTGAGGTCACAGAATACACCATATTTATCAATTAACTGATATACACAAACACATGCACTCACTCCAGTTATGAATAATGTTATATTATTTCCCTTTTACAGGTGATGTCACAGGCTTGTTCTTAAAGCAGCCCACATTTGTAATTGTAGAGTAGTCTCAATTCATACTCTATGAATTCTCTGATTTTTATACTAAACCAGGTCCTTTCAAGCTGACAAGATAAAAACACTCTGGATGTAAAGAACTACCTAGCTATTTTGGGTTCCTAGACTTCATTCCAATGTGCGTGGAACAGGGCTATCCCACACACCACCAAGCAATTCTTGGGACACCAGCAAGACACCGAAGACTTCAACTCAATCCTGACACATCTACCTAGAGAGAATGTCAGAATCTATAGGGTAAGAGCTCAGTCTCACAAGATTGCTCCCTCACCCCCCAATTCAGATTCCAGTCCTAAGCCCAGCTTGTCATCTGTGTTTCTGATCAAAAAGGCTATAAACAAGAGGTTCCCAAGACTTCCTCTTGAGTTGGATTAACTTGCAAAAGCAGTTCACAAAATTCAGGAGACCCACTTATTCATTAGATTACATGGTTTTAATAATAATGATGATATTATTATTATTATAAATGGATATAGTTCATGAACAGCCAGATGTAAGAGATGGAGAGTGCAGGTTATGGCAAAAGGGCACAGAATATCCATGCTCTGTCTGAACTCACCACTGTCCCAGGACCTCTATCTGTTCACCAACCTGGAAGCTTTCTGAACCGTGTCCTTTTGGGATTTTATGGAGGCTTCTTCACAGAAGCATGCCTGATTAAATCACTGGTCACTGTCATTGTCAACTGATTCAACCTCCAGTCTCTCTCTCCTCCAGGAAGTCAAAGAGGTGGGACTGAAACTTCCAAGCCTCTAATCATGTGGTTGGTTGGGATGCCTGGGTGGCTCAGTGGGTTAAAGCCTCTGCCTTTGGCTAAGGTCATGATCTCAGGGTTCTGAGATCAGGCCCCACATTGGGCTTTTTGCCCAGCAGAGAGCCTGCTTCCCCCTCCCTCTCTGCCTGCCTCTCTACCTACTTGTGATCTCTTTCTCTATCTAATAAAATAAATAAAATCTTTAAAAAAAAATCATGTAGTTGGTTCTCCAGGCACCCAGACTCTGCCTTTAGGTGGAGTTCAAAACTTGCCTCGTTAACATAACAAAAGACACCTTTGTTGCTCTCAACTCTTAATAAATTCCAAGAGTTTCAGGTGCTCTGTTTCAGAAAGGGGGACAAAGACCAAATATTTTCTTATTATGAGTCACAAAATTACACTAATGATAAACCATTTGAGGACACTAAGGAGAATCACACTGTAGTACAATCCTTAAAGAAATTTCTAAAGGAAAAATCTTTTCATCATGGTCAGTTCTCAGTTCAGTCCAAGAATTTGATTCACTGCTCTAAATTACATTGAAAGGGACACAGATATTCAAAATCAGTCTCTTATTTCTCACTCATACAACTGGAGATCTTTTTTATATTACAGACATTTCCACACCTAAGATAAAGGCTGTATCATTTCCAACCTGTTGAATAACTGGAACATAACTGAATACGTAAGGGAAAATTTAAAGTTTAGGAACAATAGAAGTGTTAGGATACAAAATGTTTACAAACAAATAAAAAAATTCATGTGAAAGTTTAACAAAAGCAAGATAAAATGTACTAGCACATATTAAATAAAGAAAAAAAATAAGAATGGCAGTAATTTTACCCCACTTACTCTTTGTCTCTAACTTTGAAATACTGTATGATACAAAAAAAAAAATAAGACAGAAGCAGAGAACAAAAAATGGCAATACCAGTAGTAATTATATCCTATTATTGCTCTGCCATATGTTGAGAAAAGCACAAAAGAAATCTGGATTCGTACTCTCACAGTTATTTCAGTGTTTATATTTTACCTCTACAACCACAAGCACTTAACAAGTACTTATGACCCATGCAGTTGGAGAAAAGTAACAATGAACAATTTCTCTTAGTTAATTCTAAAATGTCACACCATTTTGTACATTAAACTTAATATGTGACAATTAGTTATGAACTCAGTCTACAATATGGGTCTGTTAAAGTAGAACCATAATTTACAAGGATTATATGTCTTTTATACAAATAGTAGAACCACTCACAATTATGTAAATGTATATCAACTGTACTGATGTAGTTGAAACTCGCAATCCAAGAGGAAAACCGAAATCAGCCCGACATTTGGTATTTGGATGTGGGGAGGAAGGGTCTACCACTGTGCTAAAAATAAAATAACAGAGTCAGACTCCAAGATTGAAGAGAGTAGAGAAGCCCTATGGAAGAACACCAGCCTTGTGATCACACGACCTGGAACTGAACTGCACAACAGACCATTTGTAGCTTGAGCCTAGAAAGGAATAGGCAAGAGGAAGTAACAAGTGGGGGGCCTCGGTGTGGGCTCCAAGAGATTCTATATCATCTGGAAGCTGGGACATGCCCCAGCTATACTACAGTTGGCATTCTTCTTCCTAAACCCCATCCAGGCACCAGCCTTTCCAATTCTTCCTGACTCAGCTTGTCTGTAGTTAGTACGTCCATGATGTGGTCTGGCTGTGACATGAAAGAGATAACACAACCCTAGTCTTTCTGTACCCTACAATTGCTATCTACAATTGTAGACAACTCTTCAGGGCTCTGACCTAGCTAGGGAAAAACAGAAAATTTTCATTTTCTTGCTTTCCTCTGTCCTCAATCCTCAGCCTTCATTAGGTTTCCACCTTCTACTCCTTCAGTCCCAGCAGCAAGCCTTAATTTAGATGTTAGCTCTGATTGTATTATTTTGTTTTGTTTTGTTTTGTTTTGTTTTTCAAAGACTCACAGGGCATGGGGCGCCTGGGTGGCTCAGTGGGTTAAAGCCTCTGCCTTTGGCTCAAGTCATGATCTCAGGGTCCTGGGATCAAGCCCCGCATCAGGCTCTCTGCTCAGCAGGAAGCCTGCTTCCCCTTCTCTCTCTGGCTGCCTCTCTGCCTACTTGTGGTCTCTCTCTGTCAAATAAATAAATACAATCTTTAAAAAAAAAAAAAGACTCACAGAATTATATATGTTATATTTTAACAAAATATATAATTCTAAATTCAGTTATTTTTCTCCAAACTAGAAAAAAAATAGTATTATCACTGTCATTAACAGAAAATTCTGTTCTACCTGTAATTGTGAAAGTGCAGCTATAATAGAGATTTTATGATGGTAGTATATTTTCTTAAATGAAATAAAACATATTAATTAAACACATTATGAATATCTCCAATTAAATCCTCCAAGTGTAAAAAAATAATAATAAATGTTTAGGGTGTAAGAATTTTAAAATTATTGCATTGTCCTATGATCTTTCTTCTTTCTTTCTTTCTTTCTTTCTTTCTTTCTTTCTTTCTTTCTCTCTCTCTCTCTCTCTCTCTTTCCTTCTCTCTTTCTTTCTTTCTTTCTCTCTTTCTTTCTTTCTTTCTTTCTTTCTTTCTTTCTTTCTTTCTTTCTTCTTTCTGCAAGAGAGAGAGTATAAGCAGGGAGAGGCAGAGAAAGAGGGAAGAGGTAACCCAATGCAGGGCTCTATCTCAGGACCCTGTGATCATGACCTGAGCTGAAATAAAGAGTCAGACACTTAGGGGCACCCAGGTGGCTCAGTTGGTTAAGCATCTGCCTTTGGCTCAAGTCATGATCTCGGGGTTCTGGGATCGAGCCCAGAAATAAATCCGTCTTCCTGCTCAGCCTGGGGGGCCTGCTTCTCCCTCTACCACTCCCCTTGCTTGTTTTCCCTCTCTCACTGTCTCTCACTCTCTGTCAAATAAATAAATAAAATCTTTAAAAAAAAAAAGAGTCAAACACTTAACCAACCAAGCCACCCAGGTGCCCCTGTGTTGCCCTAGACTTGTGTACCTTCTTCCTATGAGAATCACTCTATTTTTTTTACAATGTTTACAACTGTTTCCAGATACCATGGGCAAACAGTATCTTCTCCAGTATCTTCATTATCTCTTCTATATGGCAAGAATTTTAATTTCTATTCTATTTGGAAACTAAACATAAGAACATTCACAAAAACAGTCTGCTTTTCAACCCATTCCAAACTCTCTCTAAAACCTTAGAAATATTAAATTATTTTCCACCATTATCAAATAAATCTATTTAAGGTTCATATCCACATCTGAAGTTTCTGACTTAATAATCCTTAAAAAAATGGCCACATGATACATGCCTTCCTGTTATTAGTTATCATAGTGTGTATCTATCAGTTCTTCTGAAGCACATTGCCAATTATCAAATTTCAAGATGTTCTCACTGAAAAGAGTATTTTCTGGTAGAGAATACAGTTGGGTCAACGTTGCCAACCTTTTTTTTGTTGAAAGCAAGTGCTATGTTAAAAACTCTGAGCAAATATGAGACAGGTATTGTCTGTGACCTCCAAGAGCTCACCCAGAAGCAGAGGACCTCTCTACAGTACTTGCCCCTCAGATATACAGGATCAGCCAATCAACATGAAAGCCTTGGCTGCCAGTAAATCTGTATGTTCCTGGTGGGCAAAAAGCACCACGTCATAAAGCTCTGGTGTTAACAGTATATAATCCTTCTAAATGCATATTTACTGAAATAAAATCATGACTCATGTTATATGTATCTCACAGTATACGATTCTTGTATGGTCAGAGCTGCTTTGAGGTATTTCTCTATTCATTTATATATAAATATAAGCATTTATATTTTTCACACCTAATTTTAAATGAAATCTCTTGCACCCCATGGTTATATCACAAAAAGGTGCATTTCAGCTTAATGAGAGGGAAATTAGCTACATAACTTCCAACAATCATGGAACACTGAAGGCATAATTCAATAGGCACAGTCTGGGAAATTTTCACCAACTGCACACAATTGAATGCTTAGGTAGAATACAATATACTTCATGTTTTCTTAGCAGAACACTAAAATCTATCAGAATGGGCCTAAATTTTGTCAGATTATAGCAGTTGAAGTAAAGCAGAAATAGATGACAGATAGATAGATAGATAGATAGATAGATAATTGATAGATAGATAGATAGATAGTTTGCTTACCCTCAAAAAAACTGAGTTCGGATTTTTCTTTCCCTCTTTTCCTTTTTATTTTTTCCCCCAAGGACCAGTTATTTCCCAAGCAATTTTAAATTGAAGGTAGATTTTTTTGTCTGTTTGTTTGAAATGTCTTATATTATAATCAAGAACATAAACAAATACTAAGCTAGCTATTATGTCCCCACCAAAACAGAGCAAAGTTGAGTCTTCTCCCTGCATTCTGACAACTACTCTGGGCTGCCCTTCCTCTCCACAGACCTGGCTGCATTTCATTGATGGGTTACAAGATGTCGAATCAGAACTGTATAATCTGGAGTTTGCTTTTAATAAAACTACTTCAAAAGAGAAAAGACAAGTAAAAGATAGCCTTTGTTTTTCATGAATTGATCCTCTGAGAGCTACTGAAGGGAAACAGCCTATCTGAATTAGAAAGAAAAGTGAACTGCTAAGTAACTTACCCCAATTAAAGAGCAATACAGATATTATTAGATGTTCATTCTACCCATCTAATACAGAGTTCTGATGTTACATTCCATGAGGGCTGCATGAGCTTATTTCAAAATATGTTGGCATGCTTTTCCTATTGTCTATTTTTGTATTCTTCCTCCCCTCCTTTATTTCTCTTCACAGAAATGTCTGTCTACATTACACATTGTAACAAAAGTGACAGCCCCTTTGCAAGAAGGAAGCTACTTAAATTTAAGTAGTTTCAACATCCAAAGAAATACTTTATTATAACAGTGTCATTGCTGCTCCATAGACTTGTTATTATGTTTGTGGAAGTTAATTATCTGATAAGATACACTGTGGTTATTACTGTCACACAAACAAAAAGTATGGATATGTTTGTTAATTCAAAGTGTTCCATTAAAATAAAGTACGTTAACTAAAGAACTGAACAATTATTTCCCCTTAATTATTATTGCACAATCATTTGGCTATTTAAAACTGCTTTTTTTCATCCTAAATGAACTACATCTTATATTTAAAAGTACTAACATTTGCAATGTTTTACCGTAATATAATATGCTATTTTTGTCCATATTTTATAATAAAGGCCTAATTCAAAATCTGATGTTTTAAATGGAAATATTCCGCCTTCCCTCCTTTAGAAAACTGTCAACATTTGAGCATATCATTAAACACAGCAGAATAAGAACCCACAATTCTAAGGTTGATTATGATTCACTTCAAATATTTTAAGTGTTAGGTCAACATTCAAAGCAGGATGAAATTTAATGGTTTGTTCAGAAAGAAGAGGGAAAACTTTCCTCATTATTCTTTCCATTTCTGATGTTTTCCAAGGATAAACTGTACAAATGTTATGTGAGAGGGGAAAAAAAAACAAATTTAAAAAATGAAGGCCATAATCTTAATGGAGTTAATGTGGCTTCCTATCACAAAACCCTACAGTTGCCATTGTCTCATAAAATTTTAGCAATAAAATTGAAGACAAATGTTCTCCTTTCACAGAAACTGCCTCCTGCAAAAATACTTATAAATTTGTGTTCTAATACAGGTGGAAGGAAAATACATGCATCCCTTTAGCCAATAGATCCGCAAATTTCTAGATGACTTGTGCATGAAAAAAGACAAAATTGTACAACACATTAAACTCTATTATTTCTAAATTTCAGCTGTTTCCAGTATACTGAATATCCTACGCATTGTTCTCTGAAGATATCCAGCAGGCCAAAGGGTCCTCCCTGGGAATAAATGCTATACCCACTGGATTCAACAAAGCAAGCTGTCCTGGTCTCCCAGGACCTCTGCCTTCTGAAACTGCTAGGATTTGGATAATTCAGATTCTTTCTGTCTACCCAAACCACAAACCTTCTGCCTTGTATACACACATTACCTGCAACAATGTTATTTTAACATTATTATATGCAAAAGTAAAAAGGTTTGGAGACTGGTTTTATACAAAACTAGAATATTTCATTTTTTTTCCATATTAAGTCCAACCTCTTCCACACCCCCATGTATCATTAATGTATTTTCAAGATACAAATTAGGAGAATATTTAAGCTACTAATTAAAAAAGATAACTTATAAATCTTGGGGTTAAGTTGTTACCTTTAATTAAAATTTTGCAAATGGTAAGATACCCACTGGTTACTGTGCTGCTAATACAAACTATGTAACACACCATCTTAGAAAGAAGTATCCATGCTAACTGGCCCTCTCCTCACCATTTGACTCAGAGTAATCACCACAAAGAGCAAGGTCTTAACAAATAAAGAGCTAGGTCTTAAAAAGCTAACTACTAGGGACTAGGTGGTTCAGGCTGTTAAGTGTCTGCTTTGGGCTCAGGTCATGATCTCTGGGTCCTGGGACTGAGCCTTGCATCTGACCTTGCTCAGCAGGAAGTCAACTTCTCTCTCTCTCTCCTTCTGTCCCTCCCCACTCCTCCTTTTCACTCTCTCAAATAAATAAATAAAATCTTTAAGAAAAAAGAAAGCTAAGTGTTAGTTTGTTGTTTGTAGTGAAATCTGTTATTTAAGATCATACCTATTCTTCTAACTTAAAAGGGGCTTCATAGGATCCGCAAAATACTTCAAATTAGGTAAGTATGCAATTTGCAAACTTGGCTAAGCTAGGCAGGTTTCATTCTGATTAAATGTAGATAAATATACAGAGACACTTATGTTCACCATGGTTTTCCATGTGCTTTTTTTTTTTTTTTTAGGCAGCTGCAGGATTAAGCTAATTTTTTTTTGTGTAGCATTCCAGAAAATATCATTTTATAGAGAATTTATATGATGAAATATAAATTTCATGATGTTACATGATGAGAAAGAGTCAGTTACATAAAGAAATGGTGAAATGTTTACAAGCAATTATACAAGTAATCATACAAATAATAATATAACAATAGTGGAAAATATTTAATAACTTGCAATGTGCCTATATTGTGTTAAGTGATTCATATCAACTATCTTTCAATTAAAGTTTTTACAACTTTAATCATATTAGAATTCCAAGTGGGATTTTCTTAGTCTTGGAATTGTGTCAATAATCTGAACCTGAAGCTCAGAAATATGGCACCTTGTCCATTTCATCGCCCCTCTACCATCAAGAAGAAATGTTTCCTAGCATGCATCTCCTGAAGGTTGGTGGACCTGAGCACAGAGACTGATTCTCACTCCTGCCATAGAGATTTTTGAGAAAGCAACCTGCTGGGTTGGCTATACCAGAAGACATTACTGGACTGCAGGGATAATGCCTAAGAGACAGATGTGGCGAAGCCCACCCTTATAGTTCAAGGCTGTGTAAAAGGCTCTAGTATTTTCCATTCTCCCACATGAAGAGACATGAAGATTGGTGGAAGAGAAATGAGCTGCTGGGCTGTTCAATCATCTCAAAGACAGTTAGTAGGAAATCCAACTCAGGGAGCACAAAGATCTGGAAGAATCTTTAAGGATGCAGTAAATTACAAGAGTATGTACAGAAACAAGGTTGTTGAGGGGATAAGTAAATGATAAACCAGAAAAAGTAGTCTGGAGTCAGAATGTGAGTCACCTAGAATATCAGGTTATAGAAGCATATAAACAATGGATAGCTCAGGCAGGTATAGAGCCAAGGAGACAGCAGTCCCACAGGGTGGAGAAGGAGAGGGAAGGCAGTCAAATATCAAATAGGAGCTTTGCTAGTCTCTATAGAGATGGTTTCCTTCTTTCTCTCTCCTCCCTTTCTCACTTGTGCCAAATACATTCTTACTGCTTAAAAAAGAATCACACTAAGTAGATAATTCTTGATTTTTTTTTCAATTTATCAGATATGAGCTCTGAATAAATTATCTAAAATTACTCAGCTATGTGTGCCTGGATGGCTCAGTCAGTTATGCAGCTGCCTTCTGCTCAGGTAATGATCTCCAGGTCCTGGGATCAAGCCCCACATTGGGCTCCCAGCTCAGCAGGGAGTCTGCATCTCCCTCTTGTGCTCTCTCTCTCTCTCTCAAATGAATAAATAAAATCTTAAAAATAAATAAAATCACTCAGCTAGTTAGCAAAAAGAGGGGGTCACTCTTTGAACTCATGACATTTTTTGCTAATCCACAAATTTGGGCAGGAAGAGATGGCATCAGAAAAATGGGAGTGATTAGTGCCACAACCCTGGGAAAACAATAAGTCATCTGTCAAAGGGCACTGCAGAACTCACAGTTAGAGAATCACTGCTAGAATTAAGAGCACGACTTTAGCTGACTTGCTCTGGGAAAAGACAGATTGAAGGGGAGTGGGTGTCAAGAAACTGAGGCAAAAATTTCTTATTAGTGTGAAGACAAACACAGCCTGTGTGTGTGTGTGTGTGTGTGTGTGTGTGTGTGTGTGCATGCACACATGCTGGAGGGGGTCTCCTTTGTTTAATACTGTGGCAATGCAGACATTCTTAAAATACTTCAGTTCTATTTATAAAAAACTGTTTGAAAAGTATCATATTGAAGAGAACAATAAAAAATAAGAACAAAATGGAAAATAAACACATTCTAAATGAATAGTCTTAAATAGAAACTGCTTAATTTTACAGAAAAATTTTACAGTACTTCTAATTTAATTTAAAAATACACAGAGTAGGAGAACCTAGATGGCTCAGTCCTTGAGTGTCTGCTTTTGGCTTGGGTCATGGTCCCAGGGTCCTGGGATCAAGCCCCCCGCCCACCCCCCCATCCTGCTCAGTGGGAAGCCTGCTTCTTCTTCTTCCACTCCCCCTGCTTGTGTTCCCTCTCTCTCTGTGTCCCTGTCAAATAAATAAAGTCTTGAAAAAATAAAAAATAAGAATACAAACAGTAACATCACTTAACTGATATTCACAAAATGAATTAGAAGTGTTACTAAAATCAAAAGAAGAAGGCATGTAAATGAGCAAGCCTTGAAAAGGTGTTCCTGAGAAGGTGAAGGGTAATAATAGTAACAAAAGCACATCATTTAAATTAAAAGCAGCAAAAGAAACAATCATTTCCCTAAGATATAGAACACGTTAACCATCAAAACAGTTTAGAAAATGGATCCGGGAAAATTACAGCAATATGTTCTGAAGTCTAATTTTTAAAATAGTACATAGTCAAATATTTTGTGTATAGAGTTAAAGAAATGTCTAAATTGAATTTGGTATTGTGCTCATTTGTAGTCATTTAAAATGTTACATTTAATTTAAAGGGGCATATACTTAAAGAACAATCTCCAAAAAATATTTTTCTATACACCTACTGCTTGAAGAGCCTGCTTCAATCAAAACCTGGCAGCTTACAACTTTTATAAAATGCTCCACACATCATTTTTGTGGTTCCATATGAAAGAATTTATCTACCAACCACTCAATTTTATACTGTTAGTCAAACAAGGAGGCCATTAGACTGAGGAGGCTTTAATGCTGTGACAGGCTACACAGGCAAGCCAAAATCTAAACCTGTAAATTCATCAAGGTTATGGAATCAAAATGCTAAGCACAGTCAATCACAAAGAGCCATCCAAGGTTTAAACTACAGCTGATCACATGATTTCTTCTGGGCTTCCACACTTCCATATCAGTCTTTCCCCTAGCACCTGTTGATGGAACACTCCCAACCATTTCCACTCTGGTGCTAGCCAATTCAAATTGATTTTTACTCAAATATGCTCTTGTTTATTTTTTTTAATATGCCCTAGGTTATCTTTTAACAGTTCCTAGCACAATCTGTCCCAAACCCTTTGAAAACATTCTTGACAATTTCAGATATGCTGGAGTGACACAGGTGAATATGAATTACTCAAACCAATATTCAAAGAATTATGTAGAGAAAGCAAACATCTAACAAGTTCATAAGCATTCATGGGGACAAAATATCACAAATTTTCATCTAAGTTAAATTATCATTTAAGGCTATTCTCTTCAAACTTGTGTTAAATAATCTACGTATATTGTACTATCTACTTGCCTGTTGAAGGTCCATGTTCATGACAATCTAGTCAGTCTAACACTAAAGAAACCTTTGTTATAAACTTTTTGGTTTAAGTTATTGCTAGATCTTCATACTGTGTCCATGTCTTCACTGAGGTTTGAAAATAATTTTACTAGTGCAGAAACTCTCTAATTAAACAGAATGAAATTCAAGTAGTTTATACAATTAGATTTTTATCATTTGCTACGAAAGTCAAAGAAAAGGAGAAAAAGTTACCCGAGTTTACCATTAATTTTCCCCCAAAGAATTTGACACTAAACATATTTGTACAGTATATTGACTAGAATTTTCATTTTAGTGCTCCAACTTTTTCTAGCTGAGATTCTTTCATGCTATATTAGGGTGCAACGGGGATTTTCCCATACTGAGAGTGACATTCTGGGGTATCTTGTAATAGAAATTTGGCTCTGTCTTCTTGCAATTACTAATTAATTTGCTTTTTCCTTTTTCAAAAATTAAAAAGTATGCAAACTTAGAAACTGAATAATTACTTTCTAATGACTAAGACATCATTTAGTATACTCTTAGGAAAGCACCATTTCATAACCAAGGAGGTCAGACTCTATCCACAAAATAATATTTCTTTCAGATAAACACATTAAAATGCAAACTAATTATGGAATTTTTAAAGACTCAAATATGATATCAATAGTTAGCAAAAGAAAATGCAACATAACTTCATTTGCCAATATTTTAATTTCAGTAGTGTGTGTGTGTGTGTGTGTGTGTGTGTGTGTGCATGCTTTCATAGGCCTAAATCCTCTTAATCTTTCTGTTCTAATTCTGCCAATTAAAAAACAGTAAGTATAACAAATACATGTACAACTGGAAAATTTATATGGAAAAAAATCAGACACTTCCCACCTATTTCCTATATTAAAATGAATTTATCAAACATGTAAACTTAGTAAAAAAATAAACCACTTGATATTTGCTTCCTAATAAGATCTCCTTATATATTTTATGGAAAATATTTCAAGCTAATTCATATTAGTTGATATCCTTGAGTTTTGTTCTTTGGTAGTATCAAATCATTTCTCAAAGCCTTTTTTTCCCTATGCTACTCATTAGCTGCCATTATTGTTCTAAATTAAAGTTTAACTGAAAGATAAGTAAAAATCATGTGAAATAATGTTTAGAGCAATTGTGACATCTTTTTTGCATTGTCATCTGTTTTCCCCATTCTAAGCTTGAGTCTACTCCATCTGCCTAATTATAAGCTCAAAACCCTCTGGGTGGTGACCAGCTCTATATTCTGCACTGCACTTAACATATTTTTCATGCTCTATAAATTATTAATAATAACTGCTTTACCAACATAGACTTTTTTTTAATATAAAGGAATATGTGGACATCACACTGTCACTTGTTCACACTCTCTCTAGTCTTCTAGATGATGCATAATGGAGGAACAGTTACTAAGATCACTTTGCCTGTTCCTTCTATCCCATTTTTATTTTTTTAATTTATTTTATTTTATTTTTTCAGTGTTCTAAGATTCATTGTTCATGTACCAAACCTAGTGCTCCATGCAATACATGCCCTCCTCAATACCCACCACCAGGCTCACCCAACCCACCACCCTCTTCCCCTCCAAAACCCTCAGTTTGTTGCTCAGAATCCACAGTCTCTCATGGTTCATCTCCCCCTCTGATTTCCCACAATTCACCTTTACTTTCCTTCTCACAATATTCTCCAAGTTTTTCCTTTATGCTCCACACATAAGTGAAAACATATGATAATTGACTGTCTCTGCTTGACTTATTTCACTCAGCATAATCTCTTCCAATCCCATCCATGTTGATACAAAAGGTGGGTATTCATCCTTTCTGATGGAGGGATAATATTCCATTTTACATATGAGGCATATCTTCTTTATCCATTCATCTGTTGAAGGGCATCTTGGCTCTTCCCACAGTTTGGTGATTGTGGCCATTGCTGCTATGAATATTGGGGTACATGTGGCCCTTCTTTGTACTGCATATGCTTCTTTGAGGTAAATACCCAGTAGTGCAATTACAGGGTCATAGGGTAGCTCTATTTTTTTATAGATTTTATTTATTTATTAGAGAAAGAGAGATAGTGAGAGAGAGCATGATAAGGGAGAAGGTCAGAGTGAGAAGTAGATTCCCCGTGGAGCTGGGAGCCCGATGCAGGACTCGATATCAGGACCCCAGGATCATGACATGAGCCAAAGGCAGTTGCCTAACCAAATGAGCCACCCGGGCACCCAGAGTAGCTCTATTTTTAATTTCTTGAGAAATCTCCACACTGTTTCCCAAAGTGGCTACACCAACTTGCATTCCCACCAACAGTGTAAGAGGATTCCCCTTCCTCCACATCCTCTCCAACATTTTTTGTTTACTGCCTTGTTGATTTTGGCCATTCTAACTGGTGTAAGGTGGTATCTCAGTGTGGTTTTGATTTGAATCTCCCTGATGGCTAATGATGATGAACACTTTTTCATGTGTCTGTTAGCCATTTGTATGTCTTCTTTGGAGAAGTGTCTGTTTATGTCTTCTGCCCATTTTTTGATGTGATTATCTGTTTTGTGAGTGTTGAGTTTGAGGAGTTCTTTATAAATCTTAGATATCAGATCTTTGTCAGTAGTGTCATTTGTGAATATCTTCTCCCATTTTGCGGGTTGCCTGTTTGCTTTGTTGACTGTTTCCTTCATTGGGCAGAAGCTTTTTATCTTGACAAAGTCCCAAAAGTTCATTTTCACTTTTGTTTCCTTTGCCTTTGGAGACATGTCCTGAAGAGTTGCTGTGGCTGATGTCGAAGAGGTTACTGCTCTCCTCTAGGGTTTTGATAGATTCCTGCCTCACATTGAGGTCTTTTATCCATTTCGAGTTTATCTTTGTGTATGGTGTAAGAGATTGGTCAAGTTTCATTCTTCTACATATAGCTGTCCAATTCCATCCCATTTTTAATTCTCCTTCATAGATCTCATTTATTTTTTTCCCTGTATTTTCATTTATCCCTCCATTTTCTTAACTCTTGCACCTATTATTTCCCCATGAATGTCAAACACCATCAGTATTTTTTACTTATCTGCTAAGGAAAATATCCCCACTTATGTATGCTTAATTAATGTGAAAACTGCACTGAAGTTGATCAGCAGTATTGACATTTTGGGGTGCATGATTTTTTATAGTGGGGGACTACCCTATGCATATTTACCAGCATTCCCTGGGTCCCACTCACTAGATGCCAGTAGCAGACTCCACTGAACTCTCACTTATGAAAACCAAATGTGTCCCCAAACTTTGCCAAATATTCCCTGGGAAACGGCCCCCATAACCATCAGGTAGACCCACCATAATAAGATAAAACTATTCCTTTCAGTATGTCATGTTGCTGGAATAACACGGAATAATAATGTGATAAATATGAAATGAGAATCACGTTAAATCCCATATACACGGGGTGTCTGGGCAGCTCAGTCAGTTAAGCATCTGCTTTGGCTCAGGTCACAATCCCAGGGTCCTAGGATCAAGCAATGGGTTAGGCCCCCTGCTCAGTGGGGAGTCTGCTTTTCCCTCCTCCCCCTTCCGCAGCTTGTGCTCTCGCTCTCTCTAATAAACCAAATCTTAAAAAAAATAAATAAATTCCACATACATACCACACCCTCTAAAATATTTTGAATGTGCAGTTTAAGCATTTAAGAAGCCTGAGGTTAATACAAGCAAAAGCAAATACGACTGCAATATTGAGGATTATTTTGATGAAAAAAAATTAGTTCTGCTTCTTTACTTATGAAAGCTAACCTGGAATAGAGCTCTAAGCAAAGAACTAGCTATGATTTAAGACTAGTATGTCTTAACGTTCAATTAAAATAAATCCTTTTAACAGCACTTTTATAAAATCACTTAGCTTGTTAAAACATATAAAATGTTTGGCTCCCCTGGGCTACATTATGATTAAGGTACATTCAGAGATGAAAAAACGTTTCTCATTTCACAAGGTCACAGTACATTTCAAAATGAGCTATACTTCACTATTTTCCAAGATTTCTTTGATTCCTTCACTAAACTAGCCAAGGTCCCCCTACTTCTGAAAATTACTATAAATTTGGATACTGTCAAGAAGCATTTAACCTCTAATGCAGTTGAAAAGCCTTGTAAATTACAACCAAAATAACTAAGCTGCAATCATTTTTTCTTCCTTTCTTTCTTTTTCTTTTAAGTTTTCTCCCCCATGGTCAGTAAACACATATCAACGTGACTTTTATTAATTTTAAGCACTAACACAAACAGCACTAAATTAATATCCCGGATTCCTGAGTCTCATTGGAGGCCTTATGAGGTGGTGGCTAAGTGCCTGGCTTTGCTGCTGGTTCAGACTGACTCGAATTCCAGAGCCCAATCCCTCCTTATCTGTGTGAACTTGAGCTTATTACCATCTCTAAGCTTGTTTCCTGATGTGCAAAGGGTGATGATATGTGTACCTATTACATGGAATTGTGGTCAAGTTTAAATATAAAGATTTTTGCACACACCCGGCACATAATGAGTGTTGAAGAGATGTTAACTAGCACTACAGATTCATTAGTCAATGAATGTGCTTCCAAGTCAGACTTCTTTCACACAAAAACTGCAACTACAACCCTCCAAATAGGTGTGTCCCTGCATTTCTTTACATCATTCCCCTTTTCCAGCTATTTGACCAAAAAACCCCAGTAATCCTAGTTCCCTCCATTGTATTCACTACTTCCACTTCCCCTCCAAGAAGCGATGAAGTCCTGTAAGTCCTCCAACATCCTCACTGTCCACGCACCACATCATCTCAAGTCACCTTCAGCATCTCAGACCTTTCATCCATCACCTCCTTTTCATCCCTACTGTCCCCATCCAGAATCAGCCCCTCTTCTCTGATACTCTGGACAAATATAGAAGCTTCCTAATACATCTACCATAGCACTCCTACCATGATCCATCCCCCATAGTGAAGCTAGGCTATTTTTTCTAAAACACATATCTGATCATTACTTCCATGTACGATACAGGGTAACGAGCCCCTCCTGCCTCCTCCCAATACCCCACCTTCAGGATCAACTCCAACCCCGAGAGCATAACAGACATGGCTTCAGGACTTGAGCCCTGGCTGTCTATCCAATTTTGCTCATAGTGCTCCCCACATAAACCCATTCTATCCCCAGGTCTCCGACAAGTAGCATTCTTCCTACTACCTGTGCATGTGTTAGGCATGCTGCCTGGCATGTGAATCTTCATGCATCAGTCCTTCAGGCTCACGTTTGAGGTCCTTCCAATATCAACTCTTCTCTAAGATAGTTTCAGAAGACCCTCTGGCCGAGAGATTGTTTTTCATCTATATTTTCTTCCCACAACTCCTTGAACCTCACCTTAAGAAGCTGATAACTGCATTGTATTTGTTGGCTTATCTATCATCCCCATTAAATGTATTGCCAGACATTAACATAATTTTTATCTATTTTTTGTTTGAAAAGATTATTGAGTGCTAGGAACAAAGCAGGCACCCCAAAAAAGTTTGTATAAAAGAATATTTGAATGAATGAAATAAATGAAAAGATGTATATTGAGGAAATCAGAAGTTCCATTTTGTCTTAAAGGACTATAGTGGACAGAGACATAATCAAATGGCATTTTTAAATGGTTTATGTATCTAACATAGCCATAAAGAATATTAGCATTTGATACAAAATTAAAGATTTACAGCACAGAAATGAGATTCCAAATTCCATCTCTGAATTTCTAAACTGGAAGTCCCAATAATCAAAATGTGGTAGCCAGACTGTTCTCTGAAGATAGCAAGACTGTTCTCTGAAGATAGCAAGACATGAAGTGGGATGCCAATTACAACTTTTATTTGAAAATGTCTGACCTCCCTGTGACATATTGTAACACGCCCTAAATTATTAACAGACCCTGGTACCAGAAGCAGTGGGGACAGCATTTTGGACATGAACAACACATTTGTTTAGTTTGAAGACTGATGATTCAGAGGGAAGGGAAAGAGGAGGCAGTTATTTTGATCAATCGGAGGTGCCTTTTGTATCTGAGCTTCTGCTGGGCTCCACACTCTTTGTGGGTCCAGACCTGTAGGCCACTTGTGTTTCTCTCTTGCTGTCCCCGCTGACAACCTCTCTGTGTGACAATTTAGAATCCTAGCAGTGAATTATGAAAATAAAACACAGGCAACAATTTAAATGGGAACTTCAAATTGTAATGATATTTTTGCAAAATTTGGAAAACATTAAACTCCCAGAAAATAGCTCCTTTTGTAGGGCTCGTAGACAGAGTAAAAGAGTACATATCATATGAAGAATAAAGAGGACATATCATATTCAGTCATCATCTCATACCCATGCTCGATACCACCCTGAATGTCCTGATGATCCTGGAGTCCTAGGTTAATTGTTCTGACTCAAGTTAATGTCATATTCAAGTCAATGTCATATATTTGGTCTTTTCAAAACCAAAGTTTCCCAGAAGTTACCATCCATTCCATCAAACTTATGTGTGTTAATGTTATGTGGTTTGTTCTTTCTTTCTTTCTTTCTTTCTTTTTTCTGGTTTGTTCTTTTTTTTTTAAAGATTTAATTATTTATTTATTTATTGGAGACAGAGACTGAGAATGAGAGGGGAGAAGGTCAGAGGGAGAAGCAGACTTCCCGCAGAGCCGGGAGTCCGATATGGGACTCGATCCTGGGACTCCAGGATCATGACCTGAGCCAAAGGCAGTCGCTTAACCAACTGAGCCACCCAGGCGCCCCTGGTTTGTTCTTTTAACAGAAGTCAAAATTTTAAAAAAAAATGAAACTTTTTTTGGCATAATATGAAGGAAGCTATATTCCCTTATTTCCTCATAAATCAGTTCATGTCTTCCCTCTCTCTCCTTCTCCCCACCACCTCTCTCTTTCCTTCCCCATTGCACCTCCCCTCAACCATGTCTTTTTCCATATTTCTCTCAGGAAGGTTCCAGAGTTCAAGTTCAAGGAGGATGAAGGAAAACCTTGCCAAGGTCTCCAATCAGTATTTTTCCATTATGAAGCTGATGCAGTATTTTAATTCATTTTTGCTTCAACAGGATAAGCTTCCAGAGGACAAAAGGATCATTATTATCAACTACACTCCTAGAAAGTCCTTTCCAGTACACATGGTTCTGAAAGACTAGAGAGTATTTTCTAGTGGCTTGGCAAAACAGATTCCTATATGTGTAAAACTATACATATGTGGACATCGATACATAAAAATACATAGCATGTTTATACTTACTCTAATAAATAAAATTGATGGCATGACTTGGAACCAGTTCCTTAAGGTGTGTTAAAGTGAGAGCTAGTAGTAGCAAGGATAATTTAAACAACCTATAATAAAATGCTTTGGTAAAGAATAAAATGAGGTACAAAAATATACACTGAGCAGACTGTCCCTATAATACACACAATGACTCTGGGATATCAGAGATACCATCTCAAGGATTTCTAAGTTAAACTGATGACTTCACTAGAGGTATATATATAGCATTAAGACAGAAATCAGTATGTAAAAACTAGAAGTCAGTAGCACAGGAACAGCAATCCTTAGCATCCACAAACTGCAAAAAAGGATTCCATCTTTAACAGCAGAAACTATGGTTGATTCCTGCTGCACTCTGGGAATCCCAAAGCATTGAATTCTAATTCTATTTCTAGCAGTGTCTCACAACCATAAAGCAGTTTATTCATTACCATACAATTTCAATAATTCACTGTTTCTTGACTTGATTTCTGACCTGGAAATTTAGATGCTTAAATTTGTTCTTCAAATTCCTATTTTTAAAACAGTTTCAAAATCCCTGTACTTTCCACAATTATGAGAAAAAGTAAATGAGCCATGATGGCACCCTCTTGGCCACCATGATCAACTTTTCTATCTGAGACAATGATTTCAAGAGAAGCTTCCTACTACCATTACCCAGTATATACGAGGCTATACTTTTATACAGAGTACTGTCAGAAAGCATAGCATGCCATCAATTCCTGAGTCAGTGTTGCTTTAAAACTGTTAAATATGTTTCTTTTAGAGGACTCACCAATTATGTTGCTGAAAAAACATGTGGTTTAGAAAATAAATATTGACAACCATTACTGAGATTCAGAGATGAAAATCTAAATAGTGATATCATATTCTCTCCAATGAGATATTTGCCATGACTGAGATCATTGCCAAAGAAGGCTTTGTTCTCCTTGTGCCCTCCTTGCCCGCCGACTCCTCCTTTACTATAGTTACTATAGCTTCTTCTTTGGATAGGCTATGAGAGCTGAATAAATATAGCATAGTATGTGCATTTTAGAGGATTCAATTTAATAAAAGTCTCTCAAATTTATAAATTACTAATTCTAATTGCTAATATCTTATATTTTATGCTGCCTATCTATTAGAGAAAAAATAATCAATTAGCCAGGAAGTAAATTAACCTCCTTCAAATACTTAATGTAACCCAGTACAAGGATATTAAATGTATTATTGAAATACTTCTTATAAATCTTATTTTACATATTAAATAATATGGCTCTGTTATCCTTTGTTACCCAATTGGAAATATATCAGTTTGAATAATAACTATATGTTATAAAATCAATTTAATTAATAAAAGAAGAAATAAAGAAATAAAATGAGAAAGAAATTGCTGTAGAAACTATAAGAAGTCTAAAGAACTAACACTGGAAAACCCATGTTGAAAAGATCTACCATTTTCAATTATACCACCTGTTTCTCCTCAAAAGCTAATTAAAATACACCTTAGGAAACATAATCTTCTATAACTTTAATTACATCTCTCCCTATCTTTTATTCCTCAAAGCAGAAAGAAGTACAACTTCTAGGATATTCTTTCTCACTCAGCCACTGGAGTGTCTTCTCCCCTATTGATCCTTTCTTCCTAATATCAGAAGTGGCTGCCCACTTTTCCATCTGTGCAGAATCTTGAGATTCAGAGCCTAACAAAAGCATAATTTCAGAATTATTAAATTCAATTGCACTTTTATATTTCTTATATTTATATACCTATCTATACCTCTTTATATATGTATAATTAATTATATTTATATACTTACCTATGAATATTCTCTATATTGACTATATCTACATATACACATGTGCAAATGTATATGATACATGCATAAATCTATGTATGTGTATATGTGAATATAGTGATTCTGTATTCACATATACACATACATCTACATTTTTGTTATCTACTTAAATATAGATATTATATATACATACATATTTCTGTATCGATATCTTTCCATTCTAAAATTGTGATATACATCTATTTGCAAATACATCGTTTGACATTCAGAATGTATTTTTCACTCAATGGGGAAAAGCTGATAGCCTTCCCTTTGAGATCAGGAACATGACAAGGATGCCCACACTCGCCACTCTTGTTCAACATACTACTAAAAGCCCTAGTGAGAGCAATCAGACAACGAAAAGAAATAAAAGGTATTCAAATAGGCAATGAAGAAGTCAAACTCTCTCTCCTCGCAGATGACATGATACTTTATATGGAAAACCCAAAAGAGTCCACCCCCAAACTACAAGAACTCATACAGCAATTCAGTAATGTGGCAGGATACAAAATCAATGTACAGAAATCAGTTGCTTTCCTATACACTAACAATGAAAAAAATGGAAAGGGAAATTAGAGAATTGATCCCATTTACTGTAGCACCAAGAACCATAATATACCTGAGAATAAACCTAAACAAAGAGCTAAAGGATCTGTACTCGAGGGACTACAGAACACTCATGAAAGAAATTGAAGAAGACACAAAAAGGTAGAAAAGCATTCCATGGTCATGGATCAGAAGAACAAACTGTTAAAATGTCTATACTGCCCAGAGCAATCTATACTTTCAATGCCATCCCTATGAAAATTCCACTGGCTTTTTTCAAAGGCTGGAACAAACAATCCTAAAATTTGTATGGAACCAGAAAAGACCCCAAATTGCTAAGGAAATGTTGAAAAAGAAAAACAAAGCTGGGGGCATCACATTGCCTGATTTCAAGTTTACTATAAAGCTGTGATCACCAAGACAGCATGGTACTGGCACAAAAACAGACACATAGACCAGTGGAACAGAATAGA
>CM052813.1:28641556-28844633 GCA_028533885.1 Nasua narica
CCAGTTAGAATGGCCCAAATCAACAAGGCAGTAAACAAAAAATGTTGGAGAGGATGTGGAGGAAGGGGAATCCTCTTACACTGTTGGTGGGAATGCAAGTTGGTGTAGCCACTTTGGGAAACAGTGTGGAGATTTCTCAAGAAATTAAAAATAGAGCCACCCTATGACCCTGTAATTGCACTACTGGGTATTTACGCCAAAGAAGCAGATGCAGTGCAAAGAAGGGCCACACATACCCCAATGTTCATAGCAGCAACGGCCACAATTGCCAAACTGTGGAAAGAGCCAAGATGCCCTTCAACAGATGAATGGATGAAGAAGATATGGCTCATATGTACAATGGAATATTAAGCCTCCATCAGAAAGGATGAACAACCCACATTTTGTATCAAATGGACGGGACTAGAAGAGATTATGCTGAGTGAAATAAGTCAAGCAGAGACAATCAATTATCATATGGTTTCACTTATGTGTGGAGCATAAAGGAAAAATGTGGAGGGCATTGTGAGAAGGAAAGGAAGGGTGAATTGGGAGAAATCAGAGGGGAACATGAACCCTGAGAGACTGTGGACTCTGAGAAACAAACTGAAGGTTTTGGAGGGGAGGGTTGGGGGGTTGGGTGAGCCTGGTGGTGGGTATTGAGGAGGGCATGTATTACATGGAACACTGGGTGTGGTGCATGAACAATGAATCTTGTAACACAGAAAAATAAAATAAAAATATTTGGGCAAAAAATAAAATAAAATAAAATTGGTGTCAGATGCTCAGTGGACTAGGCTACCCAGGCACCCATATTAAAAAAAAAAAAAAAAAGGACCGTATTTTTCAGAGAAAAAATATTACACATTCCCAGGCTAGCTCATCAAAATCTAATAAACCCATCACACAGTTTTTAAGCTCCACAACATTCACCTGAGTTTCAGAGCCCTGGAAGAGGAAGCCACATTACGTAAGAAGAACTAAGATCATGGAGGATAGAAAAGGGAAGGAGGAGAAAAGTATGTCCTCCATTTCTAAGGTTCAAAACTCTGAATGAAACAATTTTTGGTATCTCTCCTCTCCCTTCTTCAACCCTTCTCCTACCTTTGCTCGTGGCCTCAAGTGCACTCCATGTTCAGCCTAGAGATCTCTAACAAGGTTACATTATTCCCACTCAATCTTCATGCCAACATTTCCACAATTTCCCTGCCCCATCATCCAAAGACCCACATACTCAGTGTAGATGAACTTTCATAGATGTCAGGAATTAATTTTCAGTTAATCAAAATACCCATAATCACATCAAACACATTTACATATTTCTTTTCTCAAAGAATATGTTTGTAAATGTAAATTTAAAAAAGGATTTTGAAAGCATTGTAACTAAGAAACAAAAAGAGAGAGAATAGATGCAGTGGGTTATAAATATTTTGGGATAGGCCAGTTTTGATCAATGGCCTGACCAAAAAGTTGCTAACTTAAGATCCTTTTATTTCCAGTTAAGCTTTCCACTGAGAAAAGCACTTTATCCTTAACAGCTTTATTCCTCAACCTATACCCCACCACAAACACACACACACACACACACACACACACACACACATTTAAACAGACTGCACAGGGAAAGTTTCTCCAATGAAGACCAGGTTAGCTGCAGAAAGAAATGATGGCACCAGGCTCCTAGCCTGCAAGAATGTGTGTGAGCCCTAAACGCTCTATTAAAGAAAGATCCCATGGTAAACAATCTTTTAAAGATAACTTTAAAATCCCCATCCTGGCAAATAAATTCATTTTTCCATTGTCGTTGCTGCCTTCAGCAAAATATTGAGTATAAAAAGCAACCACAGCAATATTCAGTGATCACCCTCCACTCTCCCCTTAAAACACATACTACTATTTGTTTTAATTATTGTATTCGTGGGAACTATACAGTGTTTGGGCTATAGAATGTGCTAGAAAACTGGCCAACATAGAGTAAGATAATGTACAATGACCTCAAAAATGCTCTGAAAGCATGTCCCACAAAACCTGTGAGGATCTTTAAAAAAATCACCTATAATATTCCACACTTCATATCCTACATTTATGAATGTAACATGTATGTATCATATTCAATGGGGCAGCAAAACAGCAGTAAGGCCACGTTTGTTATTTAGTATAAGCTGGCCTACAACAATGTGTAGAACACATGCGGTTCATCTAAACACTATAAAAATGCATTATGTATTAGACAAACAATAAGTAGTGTTTTAACACTAGAGAAGCCTAAGCAAGAATGTAAACTTATTTATGAAGACCCTTCAATGGGACTCTGACTCCTGCAGGGATACACATTCTTGGCATGACAAACAAAACCTAACAGGAGTTCCCACTGAGGAAACTTGGACTTGAGCTTTAAATAATTAACACTTTTCTCTCCCTTTCACTTACACCTATGGAGATTTCTTTGTCAATAGTTAAAACAAGATGTTATCCTAATCACAACAACTGATTTGTACAGCTCTCCCCATATTAAAACATTTGACAGAACATTGCATTTGAGGAAATTCATGGGCAGTAAAATTGGATACATCTACAGGAGTATTTTCTCATTAAACATCAGAAATTGGTAATTCTTAATCAGGAAGTTTAAGTGCAGGGAACAGACATTTTTACTTTAGCTCTCCTTGGGCCTATTATAATGATTTTGAAGTTTGCTAAGTTGTTGTTTATTTGGTTTTTTGTAAGGAGGGAGTTTTTGGTACTGCTGTTTTGGTTTCAGTATTTGTTTTCAGCATTCTGGACTATGACTCTCAGTGTTTAGAAAAAAAAAAAAAAGCTTAAATGTTTTAAACCTGGATTCCAGCAATATGGAATTTCACCATAATTCCAACAGCAGGATTTCAAGTCATTGCTTTAATAAGTCTCCATGGTTTTCATATTTTAACTTTATAATGAGAGGACTATGAAGAAAGAGCCACAAACTTGGAAGAATAGGGGACCCCATTCAAGAAATCACACTACTACACCACAAATGAAGCCGTATTTTCTATTTATGTTATAATGTCTCTCCCACAGGACTCTTCGATTCTATTCAAATCTGATTTTACTTTCAGGATTTGATTCTCAGTTCTGAAAACCTGACTTAATTATGAACACCCAATTTTAAGAAACTGGAAATCTGAAACTCCATCTGGTCAGGTTGTTTGAGAAATGGTACTTCATAACTTGGATAATCATTTCTTTCATGGAATCACTCCTGTCTCAAAAATAAAAGGTTGCAGATAAAGATATACATATAAATATGGGTATAGATGCATGTACATGTGTATGTATAAACACACATGTATACATAGAAAAGAAAAGAGAATTGCAGTAGATGTCCATTGCCTGCGAAGTAGCTCATTTTTTAACCTAACATTAAGGGACCTTCATATCTGGCTCGAGCATGCCTCTCAGACCATGACCATGACCATGAATGACCATGTCATTCAGGGGGGAAAAAAAAAGGAAGAAGAAGCAGAGGAGAAGGAGGAAGAAGAAGAAATAAAACAAAAAATAATAAAATTCTTCTTGATCCAAACATTATCTCTTTGTGGAAGATTGTATTTTTCCAAGATATACATATCCCATTCCATAAGCTTTCTTGCCATGAATCTGGGTAGGGGGCTGGAGATTCACTGGCAAACAGGAGATGCTGGAAATGATGCTGTGTGACTTTAGAGTTTAGGTCACAAATGAATACAGCTTCTACAAGAAATCCTCCTGACTCTCTCCCTTCCTCCATCCACCCCACACCCAATCCTCTCTTAAAACATGTGCTTTAGGATTTCTGAGACAAGATGTGAGTTCCAACTATTCTGAAGCTTCCATGCTACAAGGCTCTCATGAGAGACCACACACAGAGCAAAAAATGTCTGAGGAGACCTAACTGGGCCAGCCCCTAGATGTTTGACACTAGTGGATATGTGATTAAGTAAGCTTTTAGATCATTCCATCTACCTCCCTTAGAGTCTTCCTGCTAGAGCCCAAAACACTGTAAAGCAGAGCAAAGTCATTTCCACCGTGCGCTGTCTGAATTCATGATCTACAGAAACTGTGAATGTAAGAGGAGCCACCAAGTTTTGTATAATTTATCAAACACCTATAGTAAAAGAAACACTTCCCCCTGCTGTGCTAATTTCGGCAAACACAATTCTTTGGACAAACACACTTATTACATGGCAAGAACTGTACTTGGTATCTTACTACTCCTCAAAACCATTTTGCAAACCATTCTTATTTTATAGATGAGGACATAGCACTCAGAGGAGCTAGCAGCTTGTTTATTGTCACACAGATGAAACGTGGAACCAATACCAATATTGGAACCCAGGTTCTCCAGGTTGTAAAGTGTGGGATCCTCTTTCCTTCATTGCCTCACCTTAAAAATCCACACTGTGGGAGAAATCAGGAGGAAGGTCCCAGCTATTGTACTGCACTCAGAAAACAAGCCTCACTTATTCCTCCCTTTTCAACTAACCTCAGTCAAAGATATTGAATCATTTCATTTACAAACTAATGCTAAATTATACTTATTTCTAGATATGGTAAAGCAAAATAATATAAGAATTAAGGTATTAAGTTAAAGTTCATTAATAGAAAACTATTTTGGATAAGAGACTTATTTTGAACACTAGTAAGTGCCTGCTGTGTTTTGATTTTAAGGGTTATAAATTGCACTTTGACAAAAGTGCTCCTATGAATTATAATTACATTCATTTATTTCACAATGAATGTTTTCATTCAAAGAATTTACTGCTCTCTGTGGGCATATGATTAATATGCATATACTCAGACAATATTCACAAATTTCATGATCCCAGGGACAGAAAAAAAGTGATCAACTTCCCCCAGTCTGAGGTTGTTTTGAATAAATTTCTGCACCTATTTGGGACTTCTGGGATTGGGCTGTGTTTGTATCAGGAGCTCAATGGCAGAATACCCTCTGTCCTGACACTTTCAAAGGCAAAACCGTTACATTTATATTCCAATGGATTGAGTTTATAAAAAGCCATCTTTATAATTCTGGAGCCTTCAAGAGAAAGCTTTTCTTTGGCAGTGAATAAAAACAAAGGCAAAAGATGAAAGGAATCATCTTTTAAAGAAAACAAAAAGGCCTCTACAAATTAGTGCATAAATGTAGAAAGTGGTAAAAAAATGTGCATTATATTTGGTGTTAGAAGATGGAAGGCCCAATGGACCAGTAGTCTTCATTTACTAATGTTGAAGTTCGGGGAAAATCACTTTTGAAGGTTCCATGAACAAAGCCAATAGCCAGGAATTTAAAATACAGCCACAATGTTTCCATTTTGTTGGGGTTCCAGAAGAATCCCTGTGGGCAAACATGTATAACAGACTGAGTGTGATGTGTCTATTTCAAGGCAATAAACACATTAGGAATAATTTGGAAACCAGCCACTATTTTGGTTTTATATGATGTCAATCAACTTATTGGGTTGATTTTTACCATAAATGACGCATGTTTAAACTGACAGAATGGTGGATCTCTACAAATACTGTACAAGGCTAATGACATAAAGAATTATATGTATGTGGGGTGCCTGGGTGGCTCAGTGGTTTAAAAAGCCTCTGCCTTCAGCTCAGGTCATGATTTCAGCGTCTTGGGATCAAGCTCTGCATTGGGCTCTCTGCTCGACAGGGAGCCTTCTTCCCCCTCTCCCTCTGCCTGCCTCTCTGCCTACTTGTGATCTCTCTCCTCTCTGTCAAATAAATAAGTAAAAATCTTAAAAAAAGAATTATGTGTATCTATACCCCTTTTCTAATGTACCTGTTTTCACTAACTGAAAGAAATTCAAAGAAAATTTTCACTTCTACAAAAGGAAAAGGCAAACATTGTTTAGTATCTGTTTGACAGTGAGTCTTTATAAAGGCAGCAGGCAACCCAAACTTTGCCCCGCCAAGCTCTCCAGGAACCACACTCAGCCTATCAGCATCAACCCACTAAACTTTGAACTGTGTCTGGGAGCATCTATGTTTTATCTCGATTTATTTTGTGCATTCATTACCAAGATGTGTCCTAAGGTATCAGAAAAGCTTAAGACAGACTATTTTTGGGGTTTGGGAATGCTAAAAAAATTTTTCCTATAAATTAATGGTAATTGTTTACTTTACACCATTTTGTCTTATGAAAGGTTTCACAGAATTCTACCTTCAGAAAGCAGAGCAAAACTGTTTATAGAATTGGAGGTACTCAAAATACCAAGCATGAATACATCCATACAAGAGGAATAGGCCAATAAAATTTAAACCATTCCAGTTGTATCTTCACTTTCAGACTGAAATCTTCCCCCAAACAGTATCTTAACATAAGGTGGTTTTTGTTAAAAAAAAAAAAAAAAATTGAAGTGAATACCACATTCTCCTTTATTATGCCACAGTTTTGGTCTCTGACTTCAAAAATAAAAGACTTGAGCCAGATTAGACTATTTTCTTTTTAAATTCTCGTTTCACTTGTTTTTAGCACCTCATTTTAAGAAACATCTGTCCAGTCTGGCTCTTGGGAAGATGTTCAAAAACAAGTGTCCTCATTTGAATGTTAAGGGACTCTCCTAAGGGAGACAATGGTCCTTTGAAAGCACACAAACACAATCAAAACATCTACAATTCTTGAACTTCTTAATCAAGTTCAATGTACAGTGCACAATATGAACAAATTTCATCCTTAATCCAAAAAAAAGAATTGTCTGCTTCCCTGATATTCTAAGATATCATATTGTTTTCATATTAGGAAGATGATTATTCAGTGGCCCATTAGTTTTGAAGCAATATTGGTCGAGCCTAAGATTATACAGAGAATTCAAATTGAACACAGCTAACCTGAAATCTGAGTTTGTGTATAATACATATATACAAATCCACAGATTATTTTTGTATATGTAGGTAGAGGATGAAAATTCTTCAAGTTCAGGTCCAAGGCACAGAATGATCTCATGAAGAATTACTACACATTCTAATTCTCACCAAAAGAAATCTACATATGTTAATAGACACCTACTATATTTCAGACATGGTAACATGTATTGTATGTATATTGTATATATTTTATCCTTTATCTTTACAACAATTACATAAGGTAGGTAATAGCCCCATTTCAGAGATAAGTAAAAGGATATCCAAGGAAGCTAAAACACTGCCCACATTCACAGTTTTAACTGGCAAAACTGGGATCTGGATCAGAGTTATTCTGACTAAGAAAGCCCAGGAACTCAGTCCTAGTGAGTGGCCATCCTAATGGAAGTAATAACTACTACCAAAATGAGGAAAAGATTAAATACCATCAGTGATTTATCAAAACCACACAGTAAAAGGAAGCCAAGATAATTTTGATGCATGCATTAAAAAATAGTTGCCTAAGGCTTAGGTTAAATGTTGAAAGCTAGTTATCAGGACCCGATATACTCTCAAGGCAGAAAAGTAAATACAAGTAGATCAGACAGACCAAACTTTAAAAATTTTTAAATCTTTCTATGAAGTTAATGTATAAGACACAGGATTTACTCTGGGAGAGAAGAGCTTGTATAAGTTTGATTTTTCACTGTCTTAATTGAAAGGAAAGTCAATATATGTTCTCTTAGAAGACCTTCAGTGCCATCCCAAAGAACAAGATACACGTTGGACACATTTCTGAATGCATCAAGTGCTAGAGTCAACTAAAACATCCCATATATATTGTTTGTTAAATCAAATTTAGTCCCTAGATTTTACAGGTTTAAGAGAATATCCGAAATGCCTGGCAGAAAGAAAAATAAAAAAACAAAATCCTGTCATCTGTATTTGCTTTTAAAGGGTTTTCTTTCAAGTTTTCCCAATTTCTTATATTAAAATTTGTCATGGCCTCTCTCAGTACTCTGCTAAAATATCTGGCATCCCTAGAAGCAATGAAAAAAAAAAATGTCTTCTAATTGATCCAAAAGTAAAACTACGGCATTTTCAAAAGAAAACCAAAATGAATGCCCTTTAAGGAAAGTTCAGTGAGGACAACACAAACCATATGTTCCAGGTATGTGATGGGAACCACATGGTCCATGAGGCTCGTTGCACTTGATATGCTCCACCTGAAGTGCCAACATCAACAAACAACAATGTTTACTGTGACTGCAGTTACAGCCAAGGCCAACAGAAGTGTGGGCTCTGCAAGCCTCAGTCTAATTTTTTAATGTCAAGCAAGAAAACTGACATTTTAGGGTACACTATTGCTATCCAAAGCAAATATGTGCAATGAGGAAAAGGCAAATATTAAATTCTGAAGTAAATAAAACAAGAGGTCTTGCATAAAATAGGAGAGCCTAATCTCTTCCAGCTACTCTCCTCTTCTCATATTAAGTTTTACATTTTATACATGAGATGTTTCCCCTGAGAACTTTATCCACATCAGCAGCTTTTCCACTTTGTAGATGTTGAAGTTGTTTCATAAATAATTGAAAGGGCTGAGTTCAAATCTTTGCTGTTTGATTGTTCATACGTGCAACATCTCAAAAGATCAGAAAAATAGGCACTTGAGCAGTATCACTTTAACAATCTTCTAAAAATCCAGATGCCAGCAAAATTATCCCTTTTTACAATAAAATGTTCACTAGATGATGAGAATGTGAGATTTCTTTGGATTGAAAACAAAGACTTTATTTGAATAAATAGACATCCTATTCCATTTACTTGGCCCCGACCAATAAATGTATAATGGAGCACAATGTATAAAGTCTTCATAAGCAGAGGATAAATATATTTTTATCTTTCCATATCGCCTTCTTTTCCCTTGTATTCATCATAACCCCTTATTCTCTCATTAAATAGTAAACACATAAGATAAATAAACTGGATTATTTAGGCATGTGCTGAAAAGGAAAAAAAATATAAGATATCTAGATAAAAACACATTATGAAAAAGATAGTCACTTTACTATATGAAAAGGAAGGTCTCTTTTGTTCAAGGAGGGATACTTAGGACTGGATATAGTTATTTTATTTTTTTCTTAAATGAGCAGAAACTTCTCATTGACAGGCATCAATAGTGAAGTATCTAGCAGTCTGTGTGCACAGGCCTTATAAATACTATCAGATAGAGATGACAAATGTCCTGGATCCGGGTCTGTGTCTAGTCCTTCCTGTAGGTTATGTAATTCTCTGGTCACTAAGAGAATCCAGTCCTAACAAAGAAGGTAAAGAGCACAGTGTCAGGTGCCTGGGTGGCTCAGTTGGTTAAGAGGCTTCCTTCCCCTTGGGCCCTGATCCCAGGGTCCTAGGATCCAGTCTCAGGTCAGGTTCCCTGCTCAGCAGGGAGTCTGCATATCCCTCTGCCCTTCCCCCTGCTCCTGATCTCTCACTCTTTTGCTCTCATGCTCACTCGCTCTCTCCCTCTCTCAAATAAATAAATAATAGTAGTAGTAGTAATAATAATAATAATAATAATAAAAGCACAGCCTCTGAATTTCACAGTTCACATTCTGGCTCTGCCACTTCCTTTCTAATCCGAGGTTGTATTTTCTCACTTGGGAGGGAGCCTCGATGGACACCAAAATCTATGTCATAAATTCATTATAGGATTTCAATTAGATATGTGCCATAGCTTTGAGAATAGCATCCAATATCCTTGGATTTATCCTTGGATAACTTATCTTTGGATAAAACTATTAGTCCTTGCATAAATCTATGCTGTTGTCATTGGTAAAGATGGTGATGCTACTATTAAGACACTGTAACATATATATATATATATATATATATATATATATATATATATATATATATATTTTAAAGATTTTTTATTTATTTATTAGAGAGAGAGACTGAGAATGAGAGGAGAGAAGGTCAGAGGGAGAAGCAGACTTCCCGCAGAGTCGGGAGTCCGATATGGGACTCGATCCCGGGACTCCAGGATCATGACCTGAGCCGAAGGCAGTCGCTTAACCAACTGAGCCACCCAGGCGCCCCTGTAACATATATTTTTCAGGTGTCTTATTCACATCATGTGAGTCATAATGACCTTTGCAATTGATACATTCTTCCTATAGAATACCAAACTATCCATTTATGGTTAAATGAGGTTAACCATACATTCAACTATAATTTTCTCATCCATAAAATGGCCTGTTCAAATAATTTTTAAAGTCCCTTGTTCAACTTTTCTTTTTCTTTTTTTTTTTAATTTTTTAAATTTTATTTATTTATTTAACAGAGAGAGAGAGAGATCGCAAGAAGGCAGAGAGGAAGGCAGAGAGAGGGGGAAGTAGGCTCCCTGGTGAGCAGAGAGCCCAATGTGGGGCTCAATCCCAGGACCTTGAGATCATAACCTGAGCCAAAGGCAGAGGTTTTAACCCTCTGAGCCACCCAGGAACCCCTCTAAAGTCCCTTCTAGTTGTACCTCTTTATTATTCTAAACATATGTCCTCATATTTATATCATCAATGTGTTTGTGAATGTATCTGAAGGATCTTCCCAATTCGATGTCAGGGCATGAGGAACTGAAACATGGGTCAAAGAAGAAGTGCTTCAAAGTTACTGATTAAAACTATGATGGATTCATTAATGTTTTTAATTACATTCCTCTTAAACAATGAAGACGTCTAAGTCAGATGAAAGTGACTCTGGGAATCATCCTCACAGGTTGTGTGTGTGTGTGTGTGTGTGTGTGTGTGTGTGTGTGTGTGTGTGTAAGTATAGCACTATCATTCCAGTTCTAATTGGGCAGCAATCTGATAGCCAAAATTTGAGTTTGTAGGAAGATACACATAAAACCAGGGTATGAATAAGTAAATACTGAGAAGGGAATTTCTCACTCCTTTCAACCCAAAGACCTATTGGAGTGATCTGTAGAACCAGAGGATATGATACCATGTTTGGTCCCCTGTGTTTTACACTATTACTGTTTCTATACACATTGAGTGAAAAGGGAATACATATGTGGAGATAAAATTTTTAAAATTCCTCTCCTAGGAATCCTAAGTCTTCCTGCAACAAAATAATATCATTGAGTTTTTTAGCTCACATACATGACTTAACATAAATTTCTTCTTTAAAATACATACAGCTAAAAATAAATTCAGCAACTTATCAATGGGGCTAATTTATTCAAGAGAACACACTGCATATTTCTCATCAAATGGAACAAAATGCCCAAGAGCGATGTTAAAATTAAAAAGAAGATAGTAAGGAAGTGATGGAGATTGGTGAAAAAAAGCAAAAGCTGGAGAAAAAAAAGAAGAAAAATACCAATTTCACAGTAGTACTGTGAAAATGTCTGGTACATGGGCACATTCTAGATACATGTGAGCAAGTAACAGGCAAAATTTTGATTTGGGTAAAATTCCCTTTTATGTAAGTTTGAAGATTGGCAAATCTGCTATTTACTTTCAATATTCAAAATAAGCCAAAGTACTTTGAATATCAAGTACTGAGGCTTCCTTTGTAGCCTACAATTTTAATCTTCTCTTCCAATATTTAGCAGACTTGACAATAAGTAGGGCAATAAATTTGACTGCAATGTGTCCTCCTTTCTCTTCCCACATGAAGGGAGGCACTAATGAATCTTAAGAAGGTAAATCTTTAGGAACTGAAGGAAAATTACTAACCCTCTCTTAATTAAGAGTCTAGAGTACAAAACCATTTAGAAATGACATGGGGGGAAAAGATTTTAAGAGAAACATTAAATGGCATTTGATATAATCATTTCTTATAGCCTCAATTCCAATATTCCCCATGACCATAGCTCTAAAATAGGTATTGTTTCATTTGATTTGAGAAAGACCCAAGGTAGAAAAGAAGGAAATGAAATAATATTTAGATTAAAGAAGTAGTTTGTACAAGAGTATATCTTCCTAGTTTCCCTCTTCTCACCCTACTCTCCTGCCCCCCAGAAAAACTCCTATGGGGAGCATTTGGAGTACTATGTTCAGGACCAGTTCCTCTAGAAATAATAGGAGAAAGTGCTATGATCGATTACTAATGTCTGTCTTGAATAATGGAGGGAGAGGATAGCAGCAGCTACATGCAAAGAAGAAAAGAATGAAACAACTTGTACTAGTTTGTCAGAATGTCTATCATTTTTGGAATTTTCTAAGTCTTTTGGCACCTTCATTAAATAAGAATTCTACCAAAATTGAAAGTGTTTCTTCTCACTATACTTTTGGTACAAACAACATTCTAAACCATCTTTGAAGTTGTAAAATAGTAACCAGACTCTACTCTGCCAATTTTTATTTCAGCATTCTCCAGCTTACTTAAAATAACTTGGTCATGACTCCCTTCAACATTTTTATAGTGATGTGATCAAACAGTCCTGCAATCTAATACTAACTTTCTACCAAAAGTAACTTCATACAACTTTATTCCTTCCTATTAACCCTATTTCATGCCAAGAACGTATCGGCTTATGTTTCAAAAATGAAAGCTTTGAAATAGTGCCACTTGATTCATAATCATGTTGTTTTTTCCTTCATACCTCCTACTTCTTTCGTTCTTTTGCATGTCCCCTGGGCCCAGAACTAAGGCATCTACCTCTTATATTATTTAACTGTTTTTGCTTTGGAAGACTCAGACTCCACCATAATGGTATCTAAGTAGTCCTGTCATTTTTCTGTTTGATCATACCACTCATCTTCTTCAGATTCTCAAACAGCTTTGCACTAATTTATAAACAGGATACAGGATCTTCACTTACACAGATGGGCAATACAAAGTAATGGAAATACACAGGACTAAGGGGTCAAAGGCAGATTAATTGCCACAATAGACAACCCATAATCTCAATAGCTTGACACAATAAAAACCATTTTCCATTCATGTCACAGTCTAATGTGATTTGCAGAGAGGCTTTACTCCATGTAGACATATTCAGGAAACTCAGTTTCTTCCATCTAGTGCCTCCATCATCCTCTACTCTCCAGATTCTATCTTCAACCAACAGACCGGGGGACAGAGAGAGCATGTGGAAGTCCTTACTCTTAAAGTAGTTTAGAGGCAACATAACTCACTTTTGCTTTGTTCTCAATCATATTCCTTTAACCATGGCCCCATCTAACTGCTGGAGAAGCTGGCAAACTTGGTATAGTGATATGCTTATAAATATGAGAAGATAGTAGTGAACACTAGGCAAAAGCTATTATTAGCCATAAGCTTTGATTTTCAAAAAGGCGGCATATTGATATTTACCCTATCTCAAAAAGCTGCCGTGAGGGTCAAGTAAATAAGGGATGTGAAATACTTTTTAAATTGTAAAGTGCTATGTAAATATAAAGCTTATTGTTCTCTAGACATCCACAAAGATTCTTTGTCAGACTTGAGAATTCCCAAATTCATAAATATAGAAACATTTTTATAGGTTTCAGGTCTTCCCCTAAACTATATTTCCAACAAAGACACTTCTTTCCTAGTCACAGTTATATACCACAAATTTATTTGCTTCTTCAACTCAGCGGTATTTCTTTTGTTGATAATGGTTTTCAAAATGGAAACTGTTTTTAAAATGTCTCAAGCGTTTATGTAAACTTATTCGAATAAAGCAGGATCAACATGCAAATGTTTGAGAGTCAACTATGTTACTGCTCAGCTGCAGATCCTGTTCACTCACCCATACCAGCTTTAGTAATACTGTGATTCAAATCCAGACTCTAAAGATCAACAAAATAAGTTGTCCCTCATGGAATTCTGAGGTAACTTAAAACTAATCAAAACTGTCCATGGTATTTGGCCTATGTGTTATTATACTCTTGGAATTTTTGAGACAATTTCTCATGTTTTGCATTGTCTTCCAGTTTACCATATTTCCCACCCAACCCTTTCAAGCAACTCAGAAAATCCTATTTCCCAGTGTGTCGTCACGGACCTGACTGAAACCCTCTCACATGATCATTCACTCTCCCCTCACAAGGAACATCTCCTTTTCCTCCATGATCATCCTCTTCAATCAGAACAGACTGGGATATCAGAGAGAACACGGACAGAATCTGTGTCGAGTAGCACATGGCAGAATACAGGCATGTATTTAAATGAGGTACTTAAATGAAACATTTACTATGTTATTTTATTCCCCCAAATTCTTATTTTTCATAGGCACGTTGCCTGGATCATGGAAATAAAGGTAGTTAATCTTCCTCAAGGAGCTCATATTCCATAAGGGGCACACATCAATCAATTGTCCATATTCGACATAAGTGATAGACTAGAAGTCAGAGGAAATGCTCTGTAGTTATGAGGAAATGTAGCATATTAATTGAGTTAAGTGAGCTGTTTCTATAGAGCAAAGTTATGAGACTGCTTTGCATACATTCGTATGTTGGTTGCTCTGAGAAGTCCCATAGGAAAAGAGAAACAAAACAGAAAAAAACAAACAAACAAAACACCTCCACACAACAAAACAAGCAAATAACTTGTGTTTCTTCAATGTATGTGTGAGGGTTTTTCTAAAATATAACACCGGTTAATAATTCCCAATCTAAACACTAGATTGAGAAGTACCACTTTAGGCATAGAGGTAGAAAGATCAGAAAGCAAGCAGATGTTTTCATAATATAAAAATAAATAATTTATATTTTTCAAAAGCAGATAGGATCACATCTTTCTAGGCACAATTCTCAGTACACTATTCTAAAGAAAAGTCTTTCATTAATATTCTCGTGCTTGCACTTATTTTAAGTCTTACTTTAAATAATTATGCAAATCTCTGGATATTTTACATAGACATGAAAAGATGACTTAACAATGATAGTAATGGAATTTGTTTAAAATAAGAGAATATACTTCCCACACACAGCAAATGGATATTTAAAATCTAGATGAAATAAATAATTTTCTGGAAAATATGTAAATTACAGAGATTGACTCAAGAAGAAATGGGAAAACTGAATAGAAAATAGCCATGGGAGACACATGAAAAAGTTGTAATTTTTTTGCTTCTTAGCAAAAGGAAGCAAAACCTACAGAGCTACCCAATTTAGAGAAGCCTCTAGCCCCAAAGCAAACTCACACTGATAACATTCATACTAACAGCAACTTCTAGAGCAAAAGGCTGATATAAAATTTGATTTGAAGTCAATCCCACTGAAGTATAAATGTTCAGGGAGTCAGTATTTTTCCTGGAAAAGTTGAATTAACAAGAAAAATAGTTTTAGGTAGGATCTTAATATACCCACTGGCAAAAGATAAAAATGGCAAATAACAATACATTTTCTTCAAGATTAAAAAAACACTTGTTTTCTGCAAGAGCCAAGAGAAATTAAATATTTGCTTTTGCTTAGACATTTTTACATAAATTCAGAAAATAAAGCAAAAAGTTCACAAATTTAAACCCCGATTTTTTTCTTAAAAAGAAATATCAGTGTATACTAAATATCCATTATTTGTTGATATTGGCAGTCTACAGACTAGCTCATGTTCTATGTTTAGCCTTCTTAGCTGCTTAAATCAAGATACATAGCTTTTTGTGTGGTTGTTGATGTCTTTCCCACCACATAACCTTGTGGTTAAGGATTGTAACCTCTGATATGTCATCTTTAGTTGACCCAAAAAACTTGTATCTGTTAAAATATTTTAAGCTGTAGGTAGCAGACCCCCCTACTAAAAATGGTTTAAATAATAATTTAAACTAATAATATTCACTAATAAGGACCCAGATACCACAGGCACACATAGATATTCAGAATGAAGATAAATAAAATCCGGGTTCTATTATTAGCGAGGAAGAAGGAAGCATCTACTAGTTAGGCAACTAACAATGTATGTCATACAGTTTGTTTATATGCATGAGCACTATCGAATATCCATTTGTAATATAAAGAATCATTCTTATTGGTAAGTCATTTGTGTAAATGATCATAAGTAATTTTGGATAAGTGATACCCACCTTATTCTATTTTCTTACCTATAAATCCAATATACTATAGCTGAATCTTATAAAATCATAAAATTCTAAGGTAGACAATCCTTGATATTTGATAAACTGAGGACTGATAAATCAAATTAGATTTAAATTTTTTAGGGATACTTGCTACTTATGAGAACCTTGATTTGAAGATTTTTGTTTTTGAATATCCAGTGTACTTAAGTAAAAAATGCTCATTTACTATCTCTCTATTCTAGCATTATCCTTTGGATTTTTTACTCAGCTACCTGCTCAAAATCAAAACCTGGATCATATCAAATTTCCACCTGGCTCCTTGCTCTATAGAGGGTTTCTTTTCAGTACCACATCTGATCTAAGAAAGTAAAGTTTGTCCAAGAGACATTCAAGGAATCAGATCAGCAGAGACATCTTCAGAGTCAACAGACCTCAGCTGGATTGTGGACCAGAGCTGACCCTCACATTAGTTTTCTCAATGGAGCCTCATACACCAGTGCAGAGAGAGACATTGGCTTCCATTGGCCTCGCTCAGCTACAGAAAGACTGTGGCAAGACGCTTTTCCCTCATCTTACAGAGAAGGGGGTAAGTTATTTTAAATGCAATTCATCTCCTTTTCACTAATTTATTGATTCATTCACTTAATTAACAAATGCTCATTGAGCACTTACTTGCGTCAAGCATTACATTAGATTCTAGGTGTGTGAGCAAAAGACAATTATGAAGCAGAGGAGAGCAACAATAACCAAGTAATCAAAATGTGGACTGTTATGAATGAGATAAACATGGTGACAAGGTAGAATACAGACCTATTTAGGATGGTCAAAGAAGGCCTTGCAGAAGCGGAACATGTGAGAACAGGTGAATTAGGTTAAACGTAGACAGAATTCCAAGAAAAGGGAAGACCATGCATGCAGGTGTCAAAACAATCCAAATACAGTGAGCAAAGGAGGGTCTGAGACCAGATGGATACAGACAGGAAAACAGGAGTAATCTATTACCAAGGGCCTTGTTATCTAAGTGCAGATTTTTTACTTTATTCCAAGTTAAATGATTTAATGATTCTATGAATCCAGATAAATTACTTCTGCTACAGAAGATTCTGAGAACTCTAAAAATTGTTATTTTTTTTTAAGTACCCTTGCCAGAATTGTCATAAAATACTGCTGTTGGAACTAGAGGTGTGCTGAAAAAGAGATGCTCTCTCGGACTTCCCAATAACTATTTCTTCATGTTGCTTGTTTTTTCTTTCTTTTTAAAATTGAATGGGTTACAAAATGTTCTTAGAAACATCAAAGCAACAATAACGCTTTCTGGCCTAGCAGAGTTATATTTTGCTCCACTAAAGAAACACAGCCCCGTTTTCTAATATTTGTTTGGCTTTCTGACAAAATTTGGAGAAGTACCCGAGAAAATTAAAACCATGGAATTAGGGTCAAAATTAAATGAAAGAGTTGGTTTAAACTGAATGAACAAGTCTCATTTCAGAATACTTTGGAAAAAGAAACTGGGGACGGAGGTTTTAAGGATCCTTCATGTACCATCATCAGCTTATTAAGCAGAGAAAAGTTACAGCCCAGTGAAATGGATCATGGGGCTCTTTAAGTATAAATTAAATCATTTCTTACTGAGTAAGCTTTCCAGATTGTGAATTTATTATTGCTTTTGGATTTTTAAAAAAAAGATTGTTCAGTGTGTGTGTGTGTGTGTGTGTGTGTGTGTGTGTGTTGGGGGTGCACAATTTTATGAATAAATTATTAATGGGAAGAGTAATTAACTGCAACATCTTTCTATCAGAACTTATTGGTAAATGTGGGTTATTATTATCCCTTAATTTTTCATCTACTACCACAAAGCACATAAACTATTCAATTATAAACCTCTGAGGTCATAGACAGTATCACTCATAATCTGCTGTGGTTTGTCATAAGTGAATTAGTACAAAGTATATAGTAAATACTCAATAAAAGTTGTGAAAGTTTATCATCTAAAATTGTATATAAACATAAGACTTCTACATAATTTTCCATTTACAAAAAGTAATTTCAAATATATTTCTCACAGAATAAATGAAGTTCAAAGCTGACCATTTCACTATGTAAAAATTGTAGTAGTAGAATTTATAAGAGCTACTAAAAATTGGAACACCTACTGTGTATTGGATGTGGTATTCAGTGCTTCACTAAAATCTCTGCGTGAGTCACTGCTGTGACTCAAGTGCAAATTTTTGGAAATGTAGGTCAAAGTCAGGGACCAAGGAGTGGGAGAGAGAATGGTGGGTAAGAGTTGGAAATTATAGTTATAGGCATAGTTTAAATTTTTGAGAAAAGATTGCTCTAATTGTTTAAATACAAGAAGTACATCTTGGGGTGCCTGGGTGGTGGTGTCAGTTAAGCATCCAACTCTTGGGGAAAAAAAAAGCATCCAACTCTTGGTTTTGGCTCAGGTTGTGTCTCAGCATCTGTGCTCAACATGGAGTCTGCTTGAGATTCTCTCTCCCTCTCCCTCTGTCCCTCCCACTCATAATCTCGCTCTCTAAATATATAAATAAATATATATTTTTAAAAATACCCGTCATATATTCATGGAACGAGTGTAAATGTGATGTACATTTATCAATGCATAGCTGGATCTCAATATCTCTCAGCTGTTTTCTGTTGAAGGTTTTATCTATGCTTGTACTCTCTCAAGCTTTATTTAATGTTCAGGAAAACCACAAAAGAGTTCATTCTGGTACTGAGCATAGGAATGCCACCAGGAGCTTATGTTCAATTGCATCCTGAGGGAATTCTACACCTGTGACCTCATGTTGAAACAGCCTGAAAACTGTCCCCAGGGAGACCATGCAGAAATATTCAGGAAAATAAAAGAAGCAGCCTTTCTGCAAGAAATTAGGTATCTTGGTACCAATCTGTCTGGGTTGGAGAGTGCCAAGCAATCCTACCCTTTATTTTCACTGCTTTATCCTGTTTTTAATGTGGTCAGCAAATACCTTCTCAGTGCTTAATAATTACAACAATCCTGCTCATAATCACAAAGTTGGTAACCTATGAAATCCCTGAAGGAAACTGAAACACCCTCTGGAAGTCTGAGTGCCCAGGATAGAAACAGAGAAACCATAATTCACAAGTACCAAAAACAGAGTTACAAAGATTGCTATCAAATTGATTATATGTCCATGGGAAATTATTTCCCAATTTTGCTCTCTTCCCTATAAGAAGATTATATGTCCCTGCTGATGAACATGCGACTTGTGCTGCCTCCCTGGAGACAGAGTATCCTCCCTGTCAGAGGTTTGGCTGTGTAACTTGAGTTGACCCACCGAATATGACACCATGTACACTGTGTCTAAGTAGAGATTTATATGTGACCGAGTGGCTCAACTCAGTCTCATGTTTTCACTGGTTACTGTAAGAATGGCATAGGCCAAAGAAAGGTAACTCCTTGAGTTTGAGTCCCAACATGAGAAGACAAACATAGATTCAAGATAGCTGACCCACCACTGCCACCTGTAATGTAAAGACTAAATAAATGTTTGTGATTGCAAGATATAGTTTAGAGGTTGACTGTCACTACAGCGCAAACATTGTCACCAAGACACTAAAATACTCAGTTCATGAATGTTAGTTCTACATTGAGGAATCATGGCGCTTACATTTGGGTTGGACGTGATGATAGGGGTAAGAGCAGCAGAGAAATCACCTCAGGATCTGGCCTTCTTGCTAAAATCATAGATAAAATGATTCAATCATGGGAAGACTTGTAAATATACATATCTCTCGGGACTATTGAATCTACCCTTAGGTCACTATTAAGGTTACTAACCTTAACAGTGTATTGAGGACCTTATTACAGTATTGGTTTCTTTTTTATCTGACATAATGAAAGTTATTTAGTCAAACATTAAGAATCCGAAAAAGCTAAATTTAGTAAAACATGGCATTGATGTGAGGAGAATTTATGCCTAAGTGGAAAATGTTCCTAAACTTACAAGTGATCTTCAAATGGGAGATTACAAACTCACAATACTAACAAAAATCCTGTAGTGCTGATAAGCTCAAAACCCAAAACCATGTAATATTGGGAGTACACTCCAGCCACTGGGCATGCAGAAATAGCATCCATTTGAGGTGGTGAAGCCTTTTTTCTTTGACTAAAGTATGAATTTAATACCCTATCAGAATTTTTTTTCTTTTTTTTTCTGATATTTTATTTTATTTTTTTCCCAAATATGTTTATTTTATTTTTTCAGTGTTACAAGATAGATTGTTTATGCACCACACCCAGTGCTCCATGCAATACGTGCCCTTCTCAATAACCACCACCAGGCTCGCCCAACCTCCCCTCTTCTCCCCCTCTAAACCCCTCAGTTTGTTGCTCAGAGTCCACAGTCTCTCCTGGTTCCTGCCCCTCCGATTTCCCCCCATTCACCCTTCCCTTCCTTCTCACAATGCCCTCCATGTTTTCTTTATGCTCCACACGTAATTGAGACCATAAGATAACTGACTCTTTCCACTTGACTTATTTCACTCCACATAATCTCTTCTAGTCCTGTCCATGTTGATACAAAAGTTGGATATTCATCCTTTCTGATGGAGGCATAATATTCCATTGTATAGATGTACCACATCTTCCTTATCCACTCATCTGTTGAAGGGCATCTTGGCTCTTTCCACAGTTTGGTGATTGTGCCCATTGCTGCTATGAACATTGGGGTACTTCTGGCCCTTCTTTGTACTGCATATGCTTCTTTGGGGTAAATACCCAGTAGTGCAATTGCATACCCTATCAGAATTTTTGTTATCACAAAATACACACCCTTTTTCCCTAACTCCTAAATAATGAAAAAAAAAAAAACACAGAATTTATGATTCTTTAAGTGAATTTCTAACAAGTAATGAAATTCAGATGAACTGTATAATGATTCCTCATTTTCTTTAGGAAACCTATCAGTTCAACTCTTTGCCTTGAGGACAGATGCTGAACGGTTGCTCTCACAAGTTATTAAATCAAGTTTCTGGGTTTTGCAGGGTCTTTCAACATATCCCTGACAGGAAAATAAGGCAATGAGGCAGACAAAGAAACTCTATCCATACATTGCATATAATTAAAAGTAACAAAAAAAAAGAAAAAGAGAAAATTTTAAAAAGATTAATTCCTAAAAGAATCTGAATAGATGGTCAGTGTTCTCAATTAAACATTTTTTTGTTTGTTTTTTCTTCCCCACTATAAGCACTTGGGGACATTGTTTTTCCATATCCTTTAACAACCAGAATCAAATACCACTACAGTGGGTCATTTAGAACACTTTTTGGTAGCATTATTTTCAAAGGAAACAAGAAAATAAACTGATTCCATTGGGCAATATTTGAAAATAATCTTATGAAAATTTATGGAAATTAAAACCAAGTGTTTCTGATTTGTGATTCTACTTGGTTGAGCCAGTGAGTCTCACAAATACAATTTCATATACTGGTGTGAATGTTTAATGTACTAGATAACCGAGTTGCAAGAAATTATTCTTTTCTGAAATGTTATCCATCACATTGCTTCAGTATAACCTTGATTGAAAAGGAAGCCCAGTGCAAAAGCAGCAATACCTCCGCACTCTGAGGTCATATTCTGTACAATGAAGAAGCAATTTTACATTAAACTCTACAGAAGGTGCAGTGAGAATTATCCATTGTGATGAGTGCAAAAACTAAAAATGGCCATTTAGTAAACCCTAATTAATGTGATCATTTAAAAAAGTCTACCAATGAAGTGCTTCCTGTTCTTTAGGTTATAGACGGTGCACCTTTTTCAAATACCAAAGATGTTACGAACCAATTCCAAAATTTATAATGGCTGAATTCCTTAAATGTGGGGTATGCAAAAAATAGATCAGTAATGTCTGAACAGCAATACAATACCCAGTAACCAATTTAAAAAAAAAAATCCTTATTATCTAAAGTGCTATTTCAAATAGCTTCTGTTTTCCAGATTTCACTCACTTTTTTTTTTTTATAAGTCCATGTGACATTCTGCAGGTATATGTCTTAGACTATAATTTTACCTCTATAACAGAATATTTCTTTCATTACCGGTGCCATCAGTAAAAATGCATCTAAATTTTTTTTTTACTGTACTGTAGTAAACTCTCAAATTCCATTTAGAAAAGAAAAGTAGTCAGCCAGAAACAACCAAAGGCCGTTTGTTTCTCCATTTCAGAACTTATGCCATCATCATGCAACTGCTTTATCGTCATGCACTTAAATTCATTTCTTCTATTGAACATTTCCCTCTACAAATAGTGTTATTCAATTGCATAGCTCCACAGCACACTGGCAGTCAGCTGTTAATAGCAAAGATGTAGTATGGTGTGCTTTGATTACTTCAAAGAGTGAGAAAAATCATACATTGCATTACAGAGATTCTGTCATAGGCCAGTGTTTGCATTCATTTGTAAAAAAAAAAAACAGGCAATGAAATCTAGAAGTACACAGCAGAGGGGAGAACCTCATTTCACTGGAGGAATTATAAAAATAACTAAATAGTAAACAACCCCCCCAAAAAAAACTGAGATTGCATTAAATCTGACATATCACTTTCAAATAACCTTCAGCCAGTGTTTGAGTTGCTGGAACACTAACTGTGTTTATTTGAGATGTGTCTTTCCTTTAAATACCATTGCCTTTTTGCCCACCAACAATTAATTTGAGTTAAAAAGAAGAAACATAAAAGTTGGGGATTTTTAAAGAAGGTAAAAATTTTTTTAGTGCTGTAATTTAGGAACAAGAAGGAGTAAGAATCCTTTTAGTTGTGTTTTCCCCTAAGGGGGCGAAAAGTATCCAATCTTAGAAAGAGGAAATTACACGGGTAAAATTTTAACTCAATGATTACAGTGACAGAAAATAAATTTATCAATATCAATGCATGATGATTTCCCAACTGTTTGCTACATATTTTTCTTTCTTTTGTTCATTTGTTCTTTCAACGGAATGCCTAATTTTCATACAATGCTTTTCCCACCTCCAAATTATTTTAAGCTGAGTGTTCTCACCTGTTTACTACATTACTATCTCAATTACTACCATCCTTAGGAATAGGCTATTCCATATTGAAAAAAACTGCTATTTTCAATAAAGTATACATATTTGTATATTTTAAGCTTAATTAATCATTTTCTTCCTAAATGTATGATTATGCATTTATGCCTTTTGGAAAAGGAAAAAAAAATATGGTCAAAACATCTACTGATAATGTTTATTTACACCCTGTTTTATTATTTTTAAAAAATATTATATTTATTTATTTGACAGAGGGGGAGAGCACAAATAAGGGGAGTGACAGGCAGAGGGAGAGGGAGAAGCAGGCTCCCCTGCTGAGCAAGGAGTCCAACGTGGGGCTCTATTGACCCAGAGACCCTGGGATTGTGACCTGAGCCTAAAGCAGATGCTTAACCGACTGATCCACCCAGATGCCCCTACAACATGTTTTAGCAAATTCATCCATTTGACTTTAAGTCTGATGAAAGGTCCTGAAAGCCACATTTGGGGCGAGGAGAGGTGACATGAGTTCTCTCCCTTATTTCGCCTAGTTTTTTTTATAGTTTTTGTTCTTATCTACTAAGCTTTAATTTCCCTATTAGTCCTTTCCCTCCCCCCCAGGATGTCAATGGGTCAAGAGTTTGTCTGAGCTTCTATAGGACAGCTTGGTTGCCAGATAAATAAGCATTTTAACTTTGTTTGTAAACAGGCATCTGGGTGGCTCAGTTGGTTAAGGGTCTGCCTTGAGGCAGCTCAGGATCTCAGAATCCTGGGATCCAGCCAGGGGGAGACTCCCTACTCAGTGGGGAGGCTGCTTCTTCCTCTCCCTCTGCTTTCCTCCTCTGACCTTCCTCCTTCCCCTCCTCCCTCTGGCCCCCACTTGTGCTCTCTCTCATGCTATCTCAAATAAATAAAATCTTAAAAAAATAAAAAGTAAAAATAAATAAAATTGTGCATAAAGTCAAAGAAAATAGGCTCTAAGTAAACCTTACGGGCCTTTAGTTTGAATAAAGTACTATACCTATTTGTTGTACTATCTCCTCTAGCTTCTCAGAGGTCTTTCTGCTACTTCTTATGTCTCAGTTGGTCAACCTAGTTGAGGTTCATCAATTCATTAAATAAACATTTTCTGATTACCTACTACATTGGACCAGTGGAATATTTGCCCCTTATAAATGGTAGGCCTTGAGAATAAACACATAGTATCTCTGTCTTCACGAAGTTTTGGTTTGGGATAGATGGAGACAGACAAATGATAAATAAATAGAAAGAAAAACAAATATAGACATCCGAAATCTTTATTATAGAAATCTATACATTAAAGGCATGAAAGAGATTCTCCCTCAATCTTTAAGAGAAGACATAATGAGAACAGAAATTTAGTTTAGCCTAAAAGCGAAAGGGAGAAGGACATTTCAGGCAGATTCCACAGTACTGAATCAACCCAATTGATCAGAGAACTTTTTAATATTTATAATTTCAATTACTTGGAGAACTTTAAGGATTTAGCATAATTGGAATGACAGTACCAGAAAGTTTCTTTAGACAAAATGCAGGACAGCTCGTCAGAGATCAGAAATCGAAGAAATATTTGGGGGCATATACCAATTGTGACTCTGAAAATCTATTTAGACCTTCTCCAGACCAAATATGCAGGATGGTGATATATGAACTGCTCAGTGAACAGATCAGCCAAAGAGGGAAGAAAAATGATAATGTCTAGGGGCCTAGAAACTTAAAGGTTTCTTTTTTGTTACATGAATACTTACGATACTACATCAAAAAGATCCTGCTTTAAGTTGTGTGAACTGAGGAGGAATGGTATGAGCACTTCTAGATTCAGGATTGTACAATAAATGCACCTCACTACTTCATTTCCAACACTCCCAGGCTCCCTAAGTTGTCCCCTGTGGTACCAAATTCCACAGACACTTGTCAGACCCCTCAAAAGCACCTGAGAGCATTTTTCCCTACACATCTATGCATTTGGTTTCTGGAACAACCCTCCCAGATTTTCCTCTCACTCTACAGTTTTCTTTATCTTTCTCCTCCCAACTTTTCCTCCTATACTCATCCTCTATAAATAGGGGGTTCCCAAAAGATTGGCTTCTGAACCTTCAGTCTTTATTCTCTCCTTAAGTGACTTTGTCTTTCCTCATGGTTCTTTTACCCTTTATATACAAATGACTCCCAATAAATTATCTTTAGTCCACAGCTTTCCTCTCATCCCTGGATCCACATATCCAGTTGTTCATTTAGCATTTCCAGGACATTATTTATCAGGCAGGTCAACTCTGTATGTCCCACACCAAACTCATAATTCTCTATTCAATCCAAACAACTCTACCCTCCCCTAGGGTTTCTTATCTTAATAACTACAATAATCACCCAGGAAGGTGCTCAAACAGAAATCAGAGAGTCTTCCTTGACATTTCTCTCTTGCCCTCTACACCTGATGAAATAATTTACTTACTCTTATTTATTTCACCTTTCAGAATATTTCTGGAAGTCACCCTCTTCTCTCTAGCTACCACTATAGTAAAAACCATCATCCTCTCTCACCCTGACCTATTGCATGTCCCTTGATAAATAATTCACAGAGCAGCCAAAGCCAAGCAAGCTCTTGCAGTATTGGCTGCCCTCCACCTTCCTGCCCCAGACAGTTCTCCCTACACCTGAGGAAGGAATCTGGTAGGCTCATAGTAAATTAAAAAGAAGCTCTGCTTTGAGATTGGAAAAACTGGCTTTGAGTCCTAGATTGTAATGGGCTCTAAAATGGGTATAATATTTCCTTCTCAGGGGACATATTAAAGGCTAAGCAAGGCAATGTGTATGAAAGTCCTCTGTATACTCTAGGGCATAATACAAAAAGAATATGGAAGTTGAGAACATATAAACTACCCCAGGAGCCTCTCATACATATAATGCAATTTAGATAATAAAACTAAATGTGTGTTAATGGCTCTCAATCTTTCTTCTTCCCTCTCTCTCTCTGCTGTTCTCAAGTCAGAACAATACAAAATTCATCATAACCATGTAAAATTGGTTACAACGTACTCCTATTAATACATCTCATTACATGTTTCAGTTTTCAATGATACATTTAAAAAAGTCTCTGCCTCTGATCTCACCCTCACCCCAAGATTGTCAAATTCGTGTCCTTCCTACAAGTAAAAATATATTAATTCTCCTAATAGATATAATCACTTTCCCAAAAATTATTTTATTTTATTTTTTTAAAGATTTTATTTATTTATTTGACAGAGAGAGATACAGCAAAAGAGAGAACAAGACCAGGGGCAGAGGGAGAGGGAGAAGCAGGCTTCCTGCCAGGCAGGGAGCCCGATGTGGGGCTCGATCCCAAGTCCCTGGGATCATGACCTGAGTAGAAGGCAGACTCTTAACTACTGAGCCCACTCAGGCGCCCCTAAAAATTATTTTAAAATAAATGTGCTTTTAAACTTTAAAACAGATATACACGGAAGAATACCCATAAGAAACTAATTCCCAGAGGTTAAGATATCAACTAATAATAGTTTTAAGTTTTACATTATTTATGGTTACTTAGGGAATATCGTTTCCCATTTCTGAAGCACCATTTCCTTGTGTCTTTATTACATAAAATAAGAAGCAAAAACAGAGAGGGATATACAAGATATATCTGCCTCCTAGGTTAGAAAGCAATGAAGCACATATTAAATCAACAATATAGAATCATAATTTGTCACATTCAAGTAAAATAGTTTTAAAGGAAGGATATGTCTTTCTAGAAAGAAAATATCTTTATAGTTATATAACCCATGTTTATTGTTTATTGGATAAAATATCAGTCATAATAAATTACTGATGATACAGTAACCACAATTTTCTAGAAATCTCTTTCAGTAATAGCACCTAAGATTTATATTTGTTTGCTCTATTTTTCCATGAGCAGAGTTGTCTGAAAGCTATGTCAATAATAATAAAAAGTAGCCAACTCTGATTAGGAGTATTCAGGCAGCATTATACCCATATGAGTAAATTCCAAGCCAGGTATTCATTTCAACCTACTTTTGCTGCCTTCCTATGCTATCATATCAACCAAAGAAACACAGATCTTGAATTCTTCCAAGGAACTGCCAGACTCAGTCCAAGCAGAGAAAAGAAGCCAATTATGAATGTCATTACTTCTACAATTCTCCTCAAGAGGAGCATAATAGGAAAGAACATCGAATTAGAAAAAGGAAACTTCACAGTATTCAAGGGATCTTGGTAAAACCAAGCTTACTATAGATGTTCTTCTGAAATTAGATAGGATAGAACTGACAGGGAGGTTTGAAATGTATTCCAAGGTAAAACAACTTCTTATTGCCTTACCTTTTCCTTTGTTTAGTCTGATTCTAGTGTTATCGTAATTATTGGATTAGTGATTCATTTTGAAAGCCAACTTTTCAAACTTGAAATAGCTTTGTGAAAACATCTCATATTTCAGCACTTGAAGACAAGGGTTCATGGTTTTGTCAATTCAACTACAGGCTCTCTAAAGAGGCATCTTCCTCCCTCTCCCCCTCCCCCGGAGGAGGCTTTGAAGTTTTAAAAGAACTTCACATGTTTAGGAAACACAGTGATTATCCCAAGGCTCTGAACCTGAGTAGGAAGAAAAGTGTTCACCTCAGGAACATTATAGCAAAAGACTAAAGACGTGTGGACATACGCCAGGCAGGAATGGGTGTCAGAACCCTTTGATGGAAATCCACAGTTTCAGAAAGATAACCAAGCAAAACACAACAGTGAAAGTTAATTGCCAGAGGCAGAATTGTCTTCATAATGGATGGTTCCTGCACAATTTACCATCCAGCGTTAATTAACCACGTCCAGGTTGGGACTGCTTCCTGATTTCACTGAGGTGCATCGCACAAACTCCATAGGTAAGCGTTATCCTCCTGTGACACCATCCCCACAGGAAGATCAGAGCAAAGCCCATGCCTCTCCACAGCATGAAACGCTGTAAAGAAAGAGGTGCATGGAGAACTGGAATGACAGTTCTTATGGGATCAAGCAGAAAAGCACTGAGTTTTACTGTTTGTTAGCAAGGGATCAGCTTCGATCAATTAATGATTTAATTGCCTAGGCTAATTAAGATAATGAACAGCAAGACTACAATCAATTAGCTTTTTTCAAATTTTCTATTTTGTGATGGGGCCTTAAGGACGACACCCTTTTTCCTTAGTTGCTGCACTAAAATGTGTGAGTATATTACTGAACAAATTAAGGGGATATAATCCTATATTATTTTAAGCAAAAATACAAGGTCACTTGAATGATTCTTTGGCAACAGAAGGTTGTGAAAGAGTGTTACCTAGATAGTTAACATTCCACCAGAATTGCAGATTTTAGGGGCACCTGGGTGGCTCAGGGTGTTAAAGCCTCTGCCTTCAGCTCAGGTCATGATCTCAGGGTCCTGGGATCAAGCACCCCATGGGGCTCTCTGCTCAGCAGGGAGCCTGCTTCCCCCTCTCTATGCCTGCCTCTCTGCCTACCTGTGATGGCTCTCTCTCTCTCTCTCTCTCTCTCTCTCTCTCTCTGTCAAATAAATAAATAAATAAATAAATCTTAAAAAAAAATTGCAGATTTTAAATGGGGTAAGCAATCAACCAAAGGGAGGAATGTGTGTCCCTTTGGTCATCCTGCTTCTATTATTTGAGTCACTTCAAAGTAAGCATGTAGGAATATAAACCCTTTCAAAAATCTATGAGAAAGTAGCAGTGTTCCTTGATTGCATTGTTCTTGGACCAAAATGTTTCTTAAATTACTTAGTATAGCCTAAAAAATTCATAGATTTCATAGGAATTAAGAACAGGTGTGAAGCAAGCAGTAAGGGTGGGTGGGGGGAGGGAACAACATTACATTAGACAAGGGTAGTCAAAGTTCTAGACATTCTTCCCCACCTTCTGATTCCATCTTGTTATTTAAGGCTTTATCATCTGATTATTTAATTATATTGGGTGTTCCTCAGAGAAAAAGAGCCACATACTATCATGTTTAATCACAATCCCTACTATAGCATGATCAATTATTATCTAGAATGAATCATTTTAAATAACTTTTTTCTTCAGCAAAAAATTAAAGTAACAAAAAGTAAACAAAAAATTAAAAATTACACAATGCAGACCATAGTGTTTTAATCTGTCCCATCCACCACATCCCTCATTTACATACATTGGTTGTGTGTTTTCTCTCAGAACAAAATTGAGTACTAGTGTGGGTTTCCTTGTACAGTGCCAGCATTAATGCTTTCTGCTTACACAGGAAGTTCAAGCTTACCCATGGATGAAAGGTGCTTAGATTTTTTATCTTATAGGCTAAGCCAGCTCTGCACTAAACAAGAGAATTGATTCAGTTTCCAAAGCCTTCCGTGGCACCTCTGAAATGAAGGGGGGATCTCAACCCAACATAAAGAATGCCCTATAAGAAATTTACTTCTGTGATTTAATCAGCCAAGTAGTGATGGAGAGCCTACCAAAGGTCAGGCAATAGCAAATATACCCAGAACACAAAAGAAAGCATCTAGACACTAATAAGAGGGTATGTCTATGTAAGCCAATACTGGAATCAAAAAGAAAAAAAAATATGACTAAAGTTATAACATAAGTAAAAATGTGCTAAGGGAACACAAGATAGGGTTCGTTTAAATTCAGTAAAGATGAAGGCAATTGATGCTAATAGATTGTGGCACAGGGATTAATATGTGATCTCTGAGGTCAACCTACCTAGTCATGAATCATGGCTTCACCACTTAATATGCACACCAACTAAGGACAAGTTACTTAACCTCTCTAAGCTACAATATACCCTAGCTTACAGGCAGGATAATAAGGGTTTCTAAAGCACAGAAGTGCTGTAGTGATTAAATGAGATGAGATAATCCTTTGCAGCAGGGTGCATGCACATTCAAAGTACCTAATACCTGTTAGCTCTTTCTATTATGAATACTAGAGAGTCTTTTTCTTTGTGATGGTGGAAAATATATGCCCCTAGTAATGAATTTCCTTACAGCCCTTTGCAGCAAAGCAAATCTTTGAAAGTCTTGGCTCCCTCCAATGTGCTGGGGCAAATATGTAAAAAGCTCATGTTCATTAGCAATTTAAAATAAAAGAGCTAAATCAAGAGGATGCCAACATTATATCCCATTTATCATCATAAATGTGTTATGAAATCAGAATAAACAATTATTCATGTAAATATAATCTACTAAAATATGGAGAAACCTTTTATTAAAAAGACTTTACTTCTTGTAACTTTACTTGTAAAGGGTTTTGTAGCACTTGGTGATCACAGAATTTTTTTTTTTAAAGATTTTATTCATTTATTTGACAGAGAAAGAGAGATCACAAGCAGGCAGAGAGGCAGGCAGAGAGAGAGGGGGAAGCAGGCTCCCCGCTAACAGAGAGCCCAGCCCGATGCAGGGCTCGATTCCAGGACCCTGAGATCATGACCCGAGTCAAGGCAAAGGCTTAATCCACTGAGCCACCCAGGTGCCCCAATCACAGAATTATTTCAGGATCTCCATCACTGAAGAAAACTAGGTTTAGGGTTATGACAAAAATAAAAATTCATCCCGGTCATCATTTTTAGTCATCAAAGCACATAGCTTTCAAATAATATCTTTAGTTGGTTCAGAGAAATTTTTGAAATCCTATGTGTTCTTATGTAATTTATGCATAATATGAAAATCTTTATTTTAATGTAAAATATCTAAGTTGCCTAATTCATAATGACATTAACATCGTTTCACTCTTTAACTCAACATAATTGATTAAATAGTTGTTAAATACCATTACAAAACATTGTTAAGAAAACACTACCAATATATATATAAGATAATAATATATTTCACCAGCAATACAAAATAATTGTCGTGGTAATTAAGGAAGCTCATTTAGTTCTACTGCTAGTTTACTCAAACATATAATTACACTGTATAACTAACAAGTACTCTGTTTAATCAAATATATAATTATTAAAATATTCCTGAGGGATATAATTGGCATATTATAAATATATTTCTATCATGACTACTTAAACCTTTAAAAAGGCCTTGGTTTAATTAGCATACAGTAACTCTCTTCTTGAAATGAAATTAAATCCTTAAGAGAAACAACTAATTTGAAGCATAATCTTATATTACCTAAATATAATTACCAAACCTCGCCAAGTAAAAATAATAAAGAAAACCCTAGAGAGCTGATTTACCAAAAATACAATGATCACATGTCTCTAAGCATTAATTCCCAACCCAGATTGCACAAGAGGACCACCTGGGGAGCTTTTATTAAAAACCATTAGCCCAGGCCCCATCCACAGAGATTCTGTTTCAATTGCTTGGGAGTGGGGCCCAGACATCTGTGTTTTTTGTTGTTTTTGAAAGTCCCCAGAACCACTGCACCAGAGACTGATTAAATTTTATTTTTTCCCAGTCCGTAAATGTTTATAGCAGCTTTATTCATAATCACTAAATATTTGAAACAAGCCAGATGTCCTTCAACCGGTAAATGGATAAACAAACTGTGTGTATATACAATGCAATACTACTCAAGCAACAATCTATTGATTCATGAAACAACATGGAGGAATCTTAAACGCATTTTGCTAAATGAAAAAGCTGGAATTAAAAAAATAAAAAGGCTACACACTAAGGCAGTGCGAGGGAATTTCTAGGATGTAGAAACTGCCATGTAATTGTAGTGGAGGATATATAACTCTGTGCATCTGTCAAAAGCCATACAACTGTACACCACAAATAATGGATTTTACTGTATATACATTTCTAGAAATCAATCAGGAAGTGGGGAGTGGAAAGCGAGGGAATGCAAACCGTGACAAATCCATCCAACTGCCTTACAAATGTATCATATAACTAGACAGAAGGAGAGGGGGAAAGAACTATCCTAAGTAATTTTGGAAAATAGTGTTTTGACTAGATACTGTAAGGCTAAACATAGCCCACGAGAACAGCATTTTCTCATTCTGAAAAAAAAAGGCATTATCCCCCAAAAAGTTTATACTTTTGTAATTTCTGTAATACTTATTTTGATTCCCTCTTTAGCCACTGTGTGATTGTATTTAATAACAAACAACATAGGGTATTCTTAAAATATCAAAGGTTTTGCAAATGAAAGGTCTCCTGGAAGTGTGGGAGGGGACAGAGATTGCCTTGTCCAGAACACAGACATTGACAAAGCCAAGGGCAGAGTGAGCTGAGAGTGCACCCATGCCAGAGGTTGTTGCTGCAGCAGGGAAGCATTATTATTTTTACTTGGTGACTTATCTAATCTTATCAACTTATCTAATCAGTGGGTTGATCTATGTACTTTATTCTATTCTTTCAGGTCTTTTCAAGTTAATAAAAGCTAAATATGTAAAAACAATACTGATTCTTTAGAAAACTATGTGTCGTGTGCTTTTTATTTCTAAAACAGGATTTGAGAGGATTAAAGACTTACTAGTAATCCTCACAACTCCTCCTATATAACTAGTAGTCCAATGCCAGAATTCCAGCTTCATACAAATATTTGATTGGAAGACTGGTATCTGGTTTGTTCCTAAACTGATTCCCCATCTTGTCCACCTAAAAATTTTTATGTACTGTCATGGGACCTGAGGGACTGTGGTGAGAATTACTGAAGCCTGACCTGTGACATCCATAGTGACTCAGGTGCACACTTTGCATCAGTCTATCAGAATGCTACAGGCCAGAGCATCCTGGGAAATTTACTATTGACCATGATAAGGAATGCTTGGCCCTAAGTTTACAGCCTAAGGAAATAGGAGTGAATCAGACAAGAAGTGGGCCACAAACCTAAAAATGATGGTCTACCTAAGCTTTTTTTTTTCCCCATTCATTTTGTTATCTATACATAGAAATCCATCAATTTAGGAGAGGGTTTTTGTGCCTAAATTATCATTGTCATCAAGAGCAATGATAGAGGGGCACCTGGGTGGCTCAGGCAGTTAAGTATCTTCCTTCAGTTCAGGTCATGGTCCCAGGGTTCTGGGATCCAGCCCCACATTGGGCTTTATCTCTTCTCAATCTGCACTCGTGGATCTCTCTCAAGCTATCTCAAATAGATCAAAATAAAACCTTAAAATATTAAAAACATTTTTTAAAAAAGAGCAATGAAAAATTTTTCCATATTGTAATCAGAATAATCCAGAAGAAATCCAAATATAGTCATCTTCACCTTCTCCCTCTAATAGCTTGCTTTTGTTATTGTTACAGTCCCCTTTATTCTGCCCTCTTCAGACACAAGTCACCCTTCCCTGGCCTCAGGACCTTGGTACAAGCTGTTTTTGTTTTTTTTGTTTTGTTTTGTTTTTTGTTTTTCCTGTGTGTAGGCTCTAACATCCCAGAATGATTGGTAAAATTCTAAATATTCCTTAAGATCTCAACTCACTTTATTGCTTCCAAGGAAGCTGACTTCCCAACTAGGTTGATTCTCGTCATATGTATCAGCTTCCTTTCCCAACCCTTTGTTCCATTTATTCCTTTGCTATTCCTAGAACATGCAAGCAAGCTCCTCTCCTAAGGCCTTTGAACTGGCTATCCTCTCGGCCTAGAATAATTTTCCTCTATGATTAACTTCTCCATGTCTTTCAAATCTGCTTAAATGTCACCTCCTTAATGAGGCCTACTGTGACCTGACCACTCAAGTTGAAATAATATGGCATTCTCTCCTTCTCACTCCTGATTCTCCTACGCTGGTCTTTTATCCCCTTAACACTCATTATCTCTGAACATATAGTATGCTTTATTCCTTATAATTTGTATTGTTTACTGTATTGTATTTAGAATTCTACTTCATAATTTTGAGCCTCTTAGAATGTGATCTTTATGGTACAATATTGTGGTTGTTGTTGGTTTGTTTGGTTGCTGATGTATACCAAAGCCTAGAATGATGAGATTAATCTCTGGAATGAATTGCGTAAGGACCATGTGTCCAACACATTTAGAAAGGAGAAGGGGAGGATACTCAGACGTCCAGGACCATCTGTGAATAAGAATGTGTGAGCAAACACATCTCTCAAAGAATATAGTTTTGTGTAAATTTAAGGTAACAAATTAGAAAGTATTGGCAAGTAAGCACAGGGGAAGAAGTAAATCCTGCAGCTAAATCTACGGTTACGAGCCTATAATCATGGTTAGACACCTCACACACATTAATTATCACAATTAATCCCTAGGAAACAACTGCAGGATGAGCTTCTTATCCCCATTTTACAGAGGAAAAAGAAATGCAAACTCAGACTGGCACCTTCAGTAGGACACTGGCCCTGCCCGTCTCCATCAGCTTCACTATCACATTCCCAGCAACCAGAAAAATGCTGACAGGTAGTAGGTGCAGAAAATATATTTGCTGAATTAATATATATATATATATATATATATATATATATATATATATATATATATATATACTTAGAGGGGTTAATAAATTCACCCAAGTCCACCCATCTAATAACTAGCAAAAGACAGAATTTGAACCCAGATCTTTTTTCTACTTGAAAGCCAATGTTCTTTCCAACACACCATACTCCTGACTAAAATGATAAAACACATGTGACCCACAGCAATGCAGCAGTCCACCAACTATATACCACAGCAACTTTTCAGGGCTTCTCAGGAAAATGGAGGAAATTACAGAAGTCAATATTCCTGATTAGTTTCACCCAAATAAATGACCAGGCACCAATCAGACTTCATTGGATCTGTTTACTATTGAAAAGTACATTCCAGAAAGAGTGCCATCAAAACCAATAAAGCAACAAGTTTGAGCACCAGATCTGAAGTCTTCATGCAATTAGGAAGTCATTTTCACAGAAATATCTTATTACTCAGACAAGAGTATATGTTGAGACCCAGCTGCTCACTTGAGCAGTACCCTTCTGAGCACTGGCCTTTGAAATGCTAATTCACTGGCTGAACAACTGTTCAACTGCTCTTTAGTCTTAAACATTCTGAGGCTTCACATAGGGTAGCCAGAGCAGCCCCTGAGAGAAAAAGGAGCTCCAGTATCCAAGTTGCCTTGACTCCAGGGGAAGGACTAAACCAGGAGGCCTGAGACAGAGCCCCTCCTCAGTCTCAGGCTATAGAGGGCCACCTGAGGTTCTTAAATCTGGCATTGTTAGAACCTACAAAACTGAGAAGGAACGGAATTAAATGAATAATTCATCATCCCAAATTCACATTCACCAGAAGTATCTGTATAATAATGGCGGTTAAAGCACTTTAAATGTGTCCTTCTGCTTTATATTTTAGTGTGAGATACCAGGTAATGGAATCCATTCTCTAATTCACTTTCCACAAACAGAATCAGCCCAAATGTTTGCTGCTGCTGCTTTGTAAAATTCTCTGCTATTGTTAAACCACAGAAAGGGCTGGAAACTGCTGGAATTGGGAAAATTTATTCATTTCAAGTCTATACATTTCTACTGAGATCCTACACAGAAGTGAAAACTTGTGGTCCCAGATCAGAGCCATCCAAAACGTGTTTTCCTTTGGGCTCAGTATTATTGTTGCTTCACGATTTTTAATTCAAGCCAATATGTAAAAATTAGGGATGTTGCACACATAAAATCTAGATTTCACGCTTCTCTAGGAAAATCAGAAGATCCTGGGCATGCCTTTGCAAATGGCAAGAATAGGATGGGTGCTTGCTTTACCTCATGAGATCCAGCACAAACTTTCCAAAGAGTTGAACTGGCCTGCTTTGATAATGAATTTTATTCGACCAGTCACTATGTGCCCTGAATTTGCTGTCCCTGGCTATACGCAAGGCCCGGTATTGGGGTATTGGGGCAGGGGCGAAGAGGCAGTATCTAAAATGAGTAAATACATTCACCCTACACATGGGAAAAGAGGATTTTAGCCAACTACTAAAAGTAATATATGGCAACTGTGATAACTGTCAGGAGAGACACAAAGCCATAATAAAGTGCGGTAGGTATATTGCAGAGGAGGGAGGCAGAAAGAAATACATAAAGAAGTGTGCATGACTCTGGCCACTTCTTTCTAGCTGTTCCTCTGTGACTTACCCAGTATTTTCTAAGTTCAATCCATCACAGAATTCTGCAAGTTTTTAATCCTCTTGAATAAATTTTGTACCTGACACCTCCTTATTAGATAACTGCAACCACAGTTCAGATCAGATGACTGTGTTTGATTTTATAGCAATCTCTTAACTGGTCTGTCACCCACGAATTCATCCCCAACACAACTGTCAGCAATCTACTAAAAATGCAAGTTGGTCTACATCAACTTCCCAGCTTAAGAGATTCCATTGGCTTCCCTTACTAGTTGGTAATGCTAGACTTTGCTTGAGAATGAACTGAGGGACATTTAAACCATCTTTTACCCTTGGTCCTTACCTTCATATATTTTGGTTTAATCCATCAGTGTGTGGCCTAGAAAGCTGTGCTCTCAGCCCCAAGTGATTTCCAGGTATCATTAGGTTGAGAATCACTGATCTACCAGGCAAGCTTCAAGCCCCTGAGCCCTGCCATAATGCTTTGTGGCAAGTTTTCTGTTTCCACCACACCTGTGAATATTGCCTTCAAATTCCAGCAACAACCTGCTGGTGGCAACTGCATGTGCTTATGTCCACTACCACAAGCACTGCCCCGCTTTGTCATTATCTCTGTATTACCTCCCTAGTTATGCAGAGAGCACTAACTCAGCTCTGTCCTCTTATTTGCTCCAGGTGCTTGGGACACAGTTGGCAGTAAATAAGAGTGGAAGAAGAGGTACCTGGTTGACTCAGTTGGTTAAGGCTCTGCTTTTGGCTCAGGTCATGATCCCGAGGTCCTGGGATCAAGCCCCACATCCAGCTCCCTGCTTGGTGGGGAGACTTCTTCTCCCTCTCTCTCTGCACTTTTTCTTCCCCTCCCTTGGGCTCATGCTTGTGCATGCACATGCTCTCTCAAATAAATAAAATCTTGAAAAGAGAAGAAGACAGCAACAAAGATGGCACTGGAAGAGTATGTAGGATTCAGACTGGCTAAGATGTGCAGTCATAAAAGGGAGAAGGGGAGAATGGTAGCAAAACTGGACAAGTACAAAGCACTTCTTTTTTTTTAAAGATTTTATTTATTTATTTGACAGAGAGAGAGATCACAAGAAGGCAGAGAGGCAGGCAGAGAGAGAGGAGGAAGCAGGCTCCCCGCTGAGCAGAGAGCCCGACGCGGGGCTCGATCCCAAGACCCTGTGATCAGGACCCTGAGATCAGGACCGGAGCTGAAGGCAGAGGCTTTAACCCACTGAGCCACCCAGGCGCCCCAACACAAAGCACTTCTTGAGCTAAACAGAATGTTGGTGATCATGAGCAATTATGAAAGCTTCTTTTAGGCTGCAAAGAAGAGTCCAGTGGTCTTAGTAAATACCCCAAAGGGAAGGGAGCCAGTTTATTTCCTGCCCAATAGTGGCATCAGATCCATTTATTAAACTGTAAACTCTCGAGGGGAAATAGATCCCAGAATATAAGCAATTGTTTTATTATAATTATCATAATGCCCTTCCTGTTTCCATCTCTCACTCCAAATCAGAACAATTAAAATTCAAAAAGAATTATGTGTTTTGCAACTGCTAAATGATCTTTTTATATCCCTTTGCTGATGTAGTTCTGATTATTTCAGAAACAGTAGTTCTCCACAGTGGTTTCTGCCACTTACTTCAAACGATTCACGCGGTGGGGCTCTTATTCTTTCCAGTGAGATATTACTCCATAGTCGAATAGACTTAATCATTAGTCAGCTTCCTTCATAGTCAGCCAAGATTTTTGTTTAATATAATTAGTTCTACTTCTGCATACAACTCTATACAGCCTCCATCCTTACAAAAATAGAGTTATGCTTTCATTTTCAGAAACTTGTGCCTTCTACTAGTCATCAGGACAAACTGGCAACAGTTGGTTCTTTATATTTTCCCATGTGAGTCAGGAATTCCGATTGCAATCAATTGCAAGCTGCCCCTTCACCACACTCCATGAGGGCTTTTCAATTTGCTGACATACTGGATCATAATGTTATTTCTGAACATTGCTGCTGGATCAATGGTGCTTTCTTGTTAGTTTTATTTTGCTTTTATTCATAAGCACTGAGATGGTACAGGGTACATCTATACCAGAAAGACCTATGATGTGACCAAATTCACCATGACTTTTCTGCTTGCCTCTATGAAACCAATATCAGGCTTCAATACCCATGATTATAAATGTGTTTCTTTACAGACCCCATTACAACATTCCCATCAAATGTAACACTTCCCAGCACTTTTTTCCTCTATATTTAAGGTGTTCATAGCTCCAAATGTCAGGCTCACAGTGCAATGAAAATATCCCACAGCTAATAAATTATTCATTTTTCAGGAGTTTGCAATTTGAAGCGGTACGAACAGCCGAGTACCTGAAGCACCCCCAAAAGACATAAACTGCAGTAACATGCAAAGATTTTGCCGCATAAATTCTAAAGGTTAAGCACTATTAAACATCTCTGTTTATCAAGAGATGTGCTCCTTGAACTTATTTATTCTAATTAATCTGCTCCCAATAAACATTACTAACAAAGCAAAGTGCTAAAAGAGGCTAATCAAATGCGTCTCCTTTCCTGACTTAACCTCAGCAGGTTAAAACAAGGTCCTCTCCTGATAAGTATTCTCCACTTCCCACTGTCTGGTGAGAACTTGTCAATGAGTAAGGTCAAAAGCAGGGTTGTCAAGCCATGAACTCTGAGCAAATCTGGCTCCCTTCAGGTGCTGTTAAGTAAAGTTTTATTGGAACACACCACTCCCATTTATTCATTGTCAGTGGCTGTTTTCTTCCTATAATGGCAGAGTTGAATATTGTAACAGACTCTACAGCCCACAAAGAAACAGAACACATTTGCCAACCTCTGGTGATAAAAAGCATGCAAAATGCATTGGGGTGCCTGTGTTTCTCAGTTGGCTAAGTGTCCAATGCTTGATTTCAGCTCAGGTCATCATCTCATGGTCTTGGGATCCAGCCCCGTGCTGGTGGGGGGGGGGGGATCCCTGCTCAGTGGGAAGTCTGCTTGAGTCTCTCTCTCTCTCCTTTCCCTCTCCTTCTGCTCGTCCTCCAGCTCACATGTGCTCTCTCTCTCTAAAATAAATAAATAACTCTTTTAAAAAAAAGGCATGAAAAACGTGTAAAGGTTTCAGAATTGTAGCACCAAGTAGGGTTTTAACTGATGTATACCAATGTGGTCATTTACCCAGGAAAGGGCCCTTTTAAGTGCTTGTTACCCAGGTCATCTGAAGCATAAAGCAACCACAGGTCCAAGGTTGTTCCTCAAGCTGATAGGTACTTCACTTTGATGACAATAATCACCATGTGTTTCAATTACTTATTGATATGTTTTAAACCACCTCAAAACTTGCTTTAATGCAAAGATTTCTTTGCACTGAATTTGGCCCTGCAGGCTCCAGCTGGGTGGTCCTTCTCTTCCTCTCATCTGACCTCACTCACGTGGCTTGCAGTCACCAGGAGGAGGCTGGACTCTGGCTGGAAACCAAAGATGGCTTTGCTCATATATCTGGCTTTTCACCTGGGATGACTCCAGTTTGTACTGGATTGTATTGGATGGCTCTAATCATATAGGCATTTCTTCTCTCCATGGGGTCCCGACTACAGGGTACCTGGGTATCTTTCTATGATGACTCAAGACCAGAAGTGGAAGCACCCAGACTTCTAAGGGCTAGGCCCAGAAGTGGAGTAGTATCACTTTTGCAGCATTCTATTGGATAAAGCGCATCAAAGTACCAGTTCACATTCAAGGGGAGGGTAATCTGACGACACCTTTAAAGGAGCTGTAAAATATCTTGGCTCTGATTTCCAATCTATCACATTCTAGGAGGATGATGATATCAAGATTATAGTGATAAAATCTTGAAGACAGACCTTACCGCTGACAATTTAGAATCAAATGGACAGATAAAAGCAACAAGGAAGCCTAATGAAAACTAAAAATCATTTTGTAATAAAACACTGGCTGCACAGAATGCAACATTTTCCAAACTGATAGTATTTTCTTCTTTTTTAGATTGAAATGGGACAGGAGCTTTTCTAAAAGCCATTTGATGCTTCTGTAATTTTTATATAATGCATAAACTGTGGATATGATCTAATCTTTCCTCTGTGACTCTGAATCCTCACTCTGGCTATCAGTGAGGTTCCTGGGCCACTACAACAGACTGGGCCTCCGGGGGTCTGCTGCACTTGGGGCACTTGTGGTTCTGACCACTGTGTCTTTTGAGTTCTTGTACCTGCCCTTTTTAACTGACCTGCCTCCTGCCTGGTCAAGAGAGCTGAGTTCTAGGTTCTTTACCATCAATCACTTACTCCACCTTTTTGCTCCAGACTGGTCATCTGTTCTGACCCTTGCTTTTTTTCTTTTTTTTTTTTTTTATCTGAGAAGTAGTGATAATAAAAGGTATATAAAAAAAATGCAAAACATGTAAAAGTTTCGGAATTGTTGCAGTTAAGTAGAGTTTTAACTAATGTATTCCAATGTGTTCATCTACCCAGGAAAGGGCTCATCCAGGTAAGTGTCTGCCTTCAGCTCAGATCACGATCCTGGGGTCCTAGGATCAAGCCCCAAGTCACCAGGCTCCTTATTCAGTCGGGAGTCTGCTTCTCCCTTTCCCTCTGCTCCTCCTCTCTCTCTCAGTCTCTTTCTCTCTCTTTCTCAAATAAAATCTTTAAAAAAATAAAATGAACTAAAAGGCATATTGACTACTGCTGGAATTTTCAGGAATGAATTAGACTAAAAATAAAAAGTGTTTAAATAATTACATAAGGGAAAGGTATCGCACTCATTGCTAAGAGATAAAATTGCATTTTATTGCTAAATAAAAATAATAGAGCAACAGAATCAAATTCATACAGTATAAAATACATAGTTAATATAATAATACTGGCTAACATGTATTGCATGCTTACTATGTTTGAAGCATATTTCTAAACACCATATATTGCTTAGTATTTACTCCTCACAACAACCCTATCATTACCATCTGATATCCAAGACTACAAAACTGAGACAGGAAGATATCAGGCAATCTGCCTTTGGTCATTAACAGGTACTAAACAGAACTATGGCTCATCTTTCCCAGTTGGCATAGCTGATTTCAGGAACTTGTGAAAGGTCTATCATACATCTGACAAAATTTCCTCCTTTCAAACCCCACAGAAGTTAGAAGGGTGAGTGTTTACCTCTCCCATCCTCTGCCCCATTTTGTTCCAGAGCTTACGTCCTATTAGTGGTTCTAAACCCAAGGTGCTTTTGCCTCCCGGGTCACATTTAGCAATGTCAGAAGACATTTTGGTTGTCACAACTGAAGGTCAAGGTGCTAATGGTAGAAGCCAGGGATGTTGCTACACATCCTTCAATACTCAGGCAGTTCCCAACCACAAAGAATTAGCCCAAAATTTCAATATGCCAAGCTTGGGCTGCACCGATGGCAGAAACCCACATGGAGAGACTTCACTCAGAGTTCAGCACATAGGTAACATACAAATCCATGATGTGGGTATTCCTGTTTACTTGCTTGTTTTTGTTTGTTGCTGCTCTAAGGGATATGCTCCTTAATTCCTTGATCTGAAAATCATCGTAATAGGTGAAAATGCTAGATAGCTGATTTCTGTAAAAGTCAGGGATTACAACATCTACAACAGGATGAAAACAAACCTGTACTGAATACCCACTGTGGATCAGGTAATGCATGTCCGCATTCCCAAAGGGTCAGGAGAATTAAGAATATCGCTCCTGGTAAGCAGAAAGGCTAGAATTTAAGACAAATGTGGTTGTTTATAACGTGTACTATTTTGGAGTAAATACACTGAAGTTATGGTTTAATAACCCTCCTTTTATTTATTACCTTATATTCCCTTTGGACTTAAAAGTAAGTCCAAATATGTTAAATCGCATAAACCATAAAGATCTTTTTTTTCCCAAATGGAAGAGGTTAACCAGGAAAACTTTTATTTAAATGCTTTCATCTGTATAGGAAATACAAGCTAAGAATCACTTAGGAGTTGATTGCTATCACCCTGACTAAATGGAAGCATGCAGAGAAAAGACCTATTAAAGTTCCCTTCTTCCCTGCAAGTCAACGTTGACGATCACCCTCCAATTACAGATCTGCTTTTCATATGTGTCCTCCTAAGTCCTCTCCAGCTACGGATATCAATGAAGGGACATGCAGACTTAACTACATGTTTCCAATGTAAAACTATCATCTGCTTTAAAAGAAAAGCAAAACTGGCCAGAGATAAGGAGCAAAAAGCATACATTTGTGCTTTTGTTAGCCAAAGACTTTAAGGTTCAAAATTTATACTGGCTGGCACAAAGGAAATTTCAGTTAAACTATTTAGACAATGGCTTATAACTTGAAGAAGAAATTGTACCAACCCTCCAATGCATTATTTGCAGAAAATATATTCATTTTGTTCTGATAAGGGATCATAGTACCCAATTCGTGTTTCACAGAGAGATATCCCAAGAATATATTTGTTTCCCTACATCTCTGCCTAGCAATCCAAACTTCTTACAAGGCATACAGTGCCACAGAATCTAGACCCTCCCTGCCTCCTACCTATCTCTTCCGACTGACTGCTTCAGTCTCCTGGGCCTTATTTTGCCCTTTGAACGCACTGGGCTCCTCCTTTGCAAATCATTGCTCTTTTTGTCTGGATGTCCAGAATGCCACTTTTTCATGGCTGATCCCTTCCCATCACTGAGCTCAGAATACCTTCCTTGATATACAATGGAGTGCCCTGCCCCTCCCCTACCCTGCCTTACTGTCATCCACATCACCTTGCATTATTATCTTTGGAGCAGGTATCACCATCCGAAGTCACACTGTTCATTTATTTTTTTGTCCGTAACCTTGTTTTGCCCCTCTCCTCTGAACATCATGGGCATTTACTCAATGAAATATTATTATTTTTAATTTTTTAAAGATTTTATTTACTTATTTATTTGACAGAGAGAGATCACAAGGAGGCAGAGAAGCAGGCAGAGGGAGGAGGAAACAGGCTCCCTGCTGAGCAGAGAATCCAATGCAGGGCGCCATCCCAGGACCCTGAGATCATGACCTGAGCCGAAGGCAGAGGCTTTTAACCCACTGAGCCACCCAGGAGCCCCCAAATATTATTATTTTTAAATTAACTGTTTTGATTTAAATGTACTTTTGAAGGAAAATAAAATACAGATATTAGAGGAGTTTTCTTTGTATCAACTTGAAGTAACTATAACTTAAAGCTGTAAATGACCTTTTTAGTGATCAACAACAAACCCTTTATAAGGAATGAGGAGAAAATAAATAAAATTAACAACAAACAACTAAGAAAAAAAAGAAAAACTGCTGGAATGTATTTAGTTTAATAGATTTGCTATGCATTCTGCATTTTTAGCTTAAAAGTGAACTCTTACGTGGTTTTTAAAAATGAAAATATAAGTACTTAGTATATTTTAATGTCACATTTAATAACTGTACTATAAAATAACTGTCAGAACACAACACTGTGACTTTGCAAAACCCATCAAAAACTGTAGACGGAATTTAAAACTTTCATCTGAGGACAAAACAAACTTGAAATATTGTTGTAGTAGGTTACTGAACCTCATTCACAACTTTAAACTGAGTCTGATTCCACTTTTCTTCACAGATAGTCCCATAAAGATAAGATTAAATTAAATTACCTGAAATAGACAAACAAAAAGGGAAATTATATAATAAGCAGTGATATATTTTTGGGAAGAATATATAATGCCATGTTAAAAACAAAGGATTATTTATCTCTTACTAGCCTGGTCTTCTCTTTCACTCCAAATTATAATAATCTGTTCATGGTTCAAGTTCCAGAAGAGTGTCACTTCACAATAGTCAATTACAATTATTTTTCAGTGTCTAGGCTGTCCTGCCTCCCTAACCTCCACCGCTCTGGTCCCTGGTACTCCCATTATATCCATAGCTTCCAAACAGCCTCCCAACAGATCTCAAGGCCACTCTGGCTGGCCTGGCTCCAAAGCATCTCTCTACCCAGCAGCCACAAGGATGTTTTTTAAATGCAAATCTCTTTCCTTCACTCCCCCAGCTGTTCTCAGAATAAAAACCAAGATCTTGAACAAGTTCTATGAGGCCTTGAATTAGACAGTCTCTGACTATTGTCCAGCCTTATCTGAATTCTCTCTTTTCACTGGCATCCAGGCACATCCATCCTTTGAGTCCCCAGAATACACTAGGTTATCCCTGTCTCAGGGCTCAGGAGCACATCCTTTCTTGGACCACAACAGCCCACTCAGATATAGTTTAGTTAGCTTCTGTTCACCCATCAGATACTAGCTCAAAAATCATTTCATCAGAGCTATGCATGTGATCAAATTTAACAGAACTATATACCTTTAAAAAATAAGTGAATATAAGACAAGTAAACTCTGCGGTTTATAGTATTGTGCCAATGCTGATTTCGTGATTTTGTTAAAGTACAGTCATTATATAGCATATTACTTTAGGGAAAACTGGGTGAAGGGTATATGGAAAATTCTTTACAGCTTATCAACTTCTTTTAAGTCTAAAATTATTTCAAAAAAATTTTTAAACTTTTTAAAGGATTATATTTATTTATTTGTCAGAGAGAGAGAGAGAGCATAAGCAGGGGGAGTGTCAGGCAGAGGGAGAAGCAGGCTCCCCACTGAGCAAGAAGCCCGATGTAGGACTTGATCCCAGGACCCTGAGATCATGACCAGAAACGAAGGCAGAGGCTTTAACCCACTGAGCCACCCAGGCGCTCCTCAAATTTTTTTTTTTTTTTTTTAAAGTCACTCCTTCAGGAAATCTCTTCTGAAGAGATAGGCACTAAGCTCCCTATTTTCTTCCCTCATAACATTTAACACATTCAGAAAGTGTAAACTTTTGAGATTAATTTTTTTTAAGATTTCATTTATTTATTTGACACAGAGAGAGAGAGATCAAAGGCAGAGAGGCAGGCAGAGAGAGAGGGGGATGTAGGCTCCCTGCCGAGCAGAGAGTCCGATGCAGGGCTCGATCCCAGGACCCTGAGATCATGACCTGAGCCGAAGGCAGAGGCTTTAACCCACTGAGCCACCCAGACGCCCTGAGATTAATGTTAAATATTTGTCTGTCCCTCTAGAGTGTAAGCCCTTTGGGGCAGGAATCATATCTCTTTATCTCACTATTGTATCTCCAGTAGTTAAGTCAATGCTTGGCACAGATATGTGTCCAATAAACATTTATTAAAGTGACCAGTAAATACAGGAATGAGCCAATGAGTCAATATCCTTTGGAAGCATAAATGTATATAAAGATATATATTTACATATTTAAAAAATATTGCTCAAATTATGAAGTTAATGGGTTAATAAATGTCAACAGAGATTTAAACATAGATGCTACCAAGTTGGAAATGATGCAAGCTAATGAGAAAAAAATGTAATAGCAACTAACATTTAGTGAGTATTTAATCCTATTTTTCAAGATGTTTTGCAAGCAGTTCTTTACTTAATCTTTATGAAAACCACATCATATCAAGTATGCTATTTTCAATCTTCATTTTACAGATGAGAGACACACAGATATATGTAACTTGCCCATGCTCAGAATAATTATATAGCAGAGGCAGGATTTGAACACATGCTTCAGCTCCTGAGTCCAGAGTCTTAAGTACTACTTCTCCTCTGGAGATAAATTCTGAAAATGCTGCTCGAGAAAGTTCTAAAAAGTGAGCTATGAATTCTGAAGGTAGATTACAAACAGATATGAAACCACATTCTTTAATTTTCATATCTCCACAATTTTGTACAAAGCCTTCCATGGAGCGTGCATACAAATGTTTGCACTCATATACACATGACTTTGGTGAATAAATAAATGAAGCTAAAGCACACTGAGGAAAAGAGAAAACAAGACTATAGTTAAAACAACTGGTTTCCATCCAATCGCCAGTACTTTTGTCTTTGATTCTTAATTTCAAAATGGACACTGGTTGGGAGTTTTCTTTTTTCTTTTCTTTTCTTTTCTTTTTTTTTTTTTTTTGGAGGGGGGATTGGTTTCTAAAATTAAGTGAAGCAGACCAAAATAGGCAGCAGAGTGAGTGGGGCCTCCCAAACAAATCAAGGTTATTTGAAATAATAGCTAACAAGGTTATTTGAAATAATAGCTAAGTGAGAAAAATTAAGGAAATTAAGAATGTAAAAGGAAAGAAATCAGGAAATTACAGAACAGATTAATCAACTACCACCAGCTATTAGCAATAACAAGAAGTAATTCACCAATATTCCAGATATTGTTCCATCTTTTGAACAAAGAGCCTCATCACAGACATCAGAGATAAGAAACATGCCATACTTAGGATTTCTTTTTTTTTTTTTTTAATCAAGTCCCCCTATAATCAAGAAAATGCTTTTAAGTGTACACTTTGGTTGATTTTTGTGACATATTCTTAACTTTACTAGGTAGGTACAGCTCTGCTGAAAGCAATTAATTCAGAAAGCCACAAACACTCTGCAAGGGGCTTAAGGATCAGTAAAATAGATGGGATATTTTCCTTGAGGCAGACAGCTGGATGTTGCTTATTTAGCTACTTTAAATTGAGTGGGGGGAGGAGGAGGTTTTTATTTTGCCACACATCTGTAAATTCAGAAAAAGGGAAAACAAGGACGACATTGATAAGCTTGGTAAATGAACTGGATTTCTCCCTGCTCTCCTCAGGGAGCAAGTCTATCATAACTGGCCTGAAGAAGTCAGCACACCTTCCTTTAAGGTTACATATACTGAAGGGAATCTGACCAAATTGCAGGGCTAAGCAGCAGTTTCCCTCTTCTGTTCTCGATAGTTTCATTGAAATATAATCTATACAACATACAGATCACCCACTTAAAGTGTACAATTCAATGGCATTCAGTATGTGTCTACTCAATTAGTACCATCACTCCAATCTAATTTTAGAACATTTTCATCGCCAAAGCAATATACCTTTTAAAGTAGGGTTTAAATACCTTGGTATACATACATACATACCCAAATAGTCACAATCTAAAGTAAAAACAAAAAAGTTGTTTTTAAATGCATATTAATATTCTCAGTGTGAAATGGCCTGTCTGCTGAGACATATGCGTTTTGATGACATAAGAAAGACATCCTCTCCATCTCTAACCTCATCTTGGAAGGCCCAACTGCATGACTTAGGCTACTTCTCAGAAGTGATTCTGCAAAATGCAAAAGGAATAATTTGCCCTCCCCTTTAATTATTTTCCTTATTTTTTTTCTTACAGAATAATTTATGACCGTATCAAAAGCCATTTATTCTTTTCTGTATCAAGCTCACCTGTACCTCCAGCTTTCTGGTCCAATGGCCCATATAGTAGAGTATTTGCTCATAGTAAATATCTATAACTCCTTTCTCTGAGCAGCTCAGAAAAATGCATTATAAGAAGCAACAGAACAGAAGGGCAGAACATTTTCCATTAATTAGACTCCAGTCAAATTAACTTTAAATCGGTAATTCTGAGAGAGGAGCTTTTTTTTTTTTTTTTTAAGCTTGACTAGCTTGACTAAACATGCTTCATAATTTTTCCTCTTGATCTTCAGTTTAATGCACAGGACAAGAGTTTCAAGGATCTCTTATGAGATCTTTATGTATCTTAAAGTATGAGACTTTAGAGGAAGCAAACTAGGTCATTAATATGGTGTAAAAAAAACCTGGCTTATCAACCACCAAAATTTTGATAATCTGTAGGTCAAATAAAAAAGCATTTTAGCACACTACCTCATAGAACTGCTTAATAACAATGTTGGCTATGTGTTTTTGACATAATGATATAGTAACAGCTAAAGTTTATTAAAAACCTATCATGTGTCATCTGCTGATTTGTTTTACATTAACCCATTCAATGCTCGCAAAACCCAGGAATAGGGCCTCTCCTATACAATCATCATTGTGATTATCATTATCACCAACACTCACATTTTAAAGATAGAGAAACTGAGGCAAAGAGCATGGTATATCACGTTCCAGATTACAGATCTGGACAGCCGAAACTTAAAACGAGACTGTGGCTTTAGAGCTCACTTTTTTAATCATTACTCTGCACTGCCCTTCAGGAAATACATAAGGTAAGAATTGTTTTCCTACTGCGTAGATGCCAGCCTATTCTCTAATGCCAATCGATATAGTGATAAAATACCAAAAGGAGGGGAAAATAATTGCTTTTATGTAGGACAGGAATACAATGAGTAAACAGGGACTAAGGAAGTTTCCTTACAAAAAGGAAGTTTTGAAAAGGAGGGAGAGTTCACCATCTGACACAGAAAAATACAAAAAGTAACAGAAAATGAATGAACTAAGTCATTTGAGGAATTACACTATCAAAAGTTGTGTTTCCAGTGAAGATCCAATAAGCATTCAGGTCAAATTACAGTTGTCAAAGTGTAAACTCAAGACTAGAAGGCAACAGTAAGCAGTAAGTGATTTCATTAGAGTGAAACCAGTTTGATGAAAGAAAATGCTAAAAGCAGGTTTGTAGCCTGTACCTACGTAAAAAACAAACAAAAATAACTAGTAAATAGAAAACTAAAGCTACACGTGAAATAAAACTATCAGAAATTGTTATGAAAACTCAGCCAAAAGAAAAATACCCCAGGAAAATGTTAATATAAATTTACTTTTAATTTGCATTCATGTTATCACAGAATTGACCTCAATCAGACCACTGCCTATGACAAAATTTGACGTCAATCGGACTACCACTCAAACCAGAATGAACCTCAATCAGACCACCTTGGCCAGAAAACTGGTTGGCTTGACATGAGGAAGAACTACTGTTCGTGCTTGAACCGAAGTCACACTGAAACCACAGCTCTGCCATGTGTACACACATTCAAGAAACGACAAGTAAAATCATTTCCAGCACTCAAGACATAGGGATAAAAAGAAATAAGATCCATGCATACGTCTAGCCTTTTAATAGAACAGTGGGATCTGTGGGGCACTTTAAATTGGCAATGGCAAAGACTATAATTTTCTGCTAAAGGGATATTATCACAATTTTTCAACCTGGGTTTGAACCAATGCTCATAAGAGCTCTTCTACTTAATGCAACATCACACCTAGCACTTTACTTTGACTTCCACGGAGCAGATGATAATCCTGACTCCTTGGCTCTTTGGAGTTAATCATTCAAAAGGCAGTGAGCAGAACACATTAAATTAGCCTGGTGAACTAGAGTGCCTTCTTTCTCTTCCCCACCCCCACACAGTCCTCTTTCTTAAATGGGTAAACAGATTTTTAAAAATTTTTTCATAGTTCTCAAATGGCTCTGACAAGTTACTATAAAATTTTGAAATAGAACTCCTGATTCCTTGTAAAAATGCAAAATAGATTTAGGTAAAACATGGCTACATGTGCTAATCAAAGCATAGAGTAACAAACCAGTGACCCAGGTAGTGGGAGCTTCAGAAATACTGTATTTATGTGATGGTGAAAACATCTAATTCTTCTTCAGTGCTACTTAGGATGTCTGGTTTTTTTTGTTGTTGTTGTTGTTTGTTTTTCCAGTGTTTTATGTAATAGCAGCACAATGTAATAGGTTATAATCTAGAACCTATTTTCCCAATTGTTTTTAAACATCCTTTTGTGACTAAAAGCACATCTCCAACCACGTGTTTTCACATACCATGAATGTCCTCCAATAGATTGATAAGGGATGTTCTTTCTTCTTTCAAAATGTACCTTTAAAAATATGGCTAATTTTAAAAAAAATTAAAAAAAAATATGGCTAATTTTTCCTCTCACCAGAATCTCTTGGTTTACACATCTTATTCAACAATGCCAAATAAATCTGCTAAAGGGAAAACATACTAAAGCAAGGCTGGAGTAGACCGGGCAAAACTAAACAAATTATTCTGGCAGTCTGTCCCCTTTCATTAGTTGCCATGGGAAGAGTGAGAGGGAATGATTCTTTTTCAGCTTACATCTTGAGTTTGGAAGCTGATATCATATAAATATATAAGCTGGTAAACATCTCAACTAAAAGTTGCTAATGTGGCCTCTCTTTTCCCTTTTTGAAGGCTGCTCTAGAGGAAATGTGGTGACGGGGGCAGGTAAAGGAAGAAGGGGAGGGGCTGGAGGGAAAGAAGTAGGGGATGATCATCTGGAGTGCAGATTGTTTTTTAAAACAATTTTAAGAGTACTTGACATCTGTCTGCCACATTCCACCAGAGATTGAAACAAAGGTAAAGCTGATCAGTGGAAGAACACTTCTACTTATCTGGAAGGATAACTTCGTGGATATATGACAATTACATCTAGTAATTTTAAGGAAATCTCTAACTGCAATCTGAAATTAAAGTGGATTCCCAGGGTGCTGACAGGCTTTTGCCAAAAATTAACAATTGTAAAACAACATACTTTTTCATTCTAGCCAAAACAGAAAAATAAAGCCATATGCCTGATTTCTTTAATAAACTAAATTTAGATTACAACTTTAAAATAGATTTTGACATGAATGGCTTTAAAATAACAAGAGTATCTTTCATTTGGGTCTTTTTCCAGTTAATTATTTGCTGGCATTGTCCTAGACATTCCTTGGCATCACCTTAAACCAACACTCTCAAGTGCTAATTAGGAGACTATATACATTACTAACCAGAGAATGTGCTTAAAACATGCGTATTCCATATGTATCCTGTTATTAACATGATTCCTTTCCACTCCTGGAAAGCTCTCTTTGGAAAACGAAGCCCTTATTTAAACAAAGAAATTGGCTGCTATTGAAGAAATTTTTGTCAGAATTCAATTAATAGGTAGGGGCCAACGTGACACAGGATCCTCGTCACTGAAACATCCTCAGCATGAATCAAATTTAATCTCACTGAAATAGTCAGCAGAGGGAAAAGTTAATGACTGCAGATGTTATACATTTCCATAGTACCAGGGGACTCCCAAAGAGAATGGCCAACTCGCTCATGAGCTACACCACTACTGAGAAACCAGACACGTCAGTGAGCCCAAGCCAGAGACATGACTCTCTCCAGTACTATCTCTTCCAAAAGGCCACAGGCCAGATGGGAAAAGAAACATATGTAAACAAGGTAGACCTAATGACTTCGTAATTACGAAGGAGATAGGATCTTTTCATTAATTGGCAAGCTAATTGACCGCAAGCTCAGTTTCATAAATTGAGTCCAATAAACCAAACTTTGGTGTCTGTACTCCACAGAATTCTCCTCACACTTCCACACCCTTCACCCAGCCACAAAGTTGTCAGTTCTGCTTGATTTGTTTGAATACTGTACTCAACGACAGCTGTCGGAAACAGTACATTAGAACAGCTGCTATGACAGCTACAAGGGGCTTCGAAGTTTAATTGGGCTCAGTGTGACATTGTGCCTTTTTCTAAACATAGACATATCCACAAAATAAAAGAAATTTCTAATGGGTCTGAACGGTGTTTACTTATTGGCACCACCAACTGGTTAACCCCAGTTTGAGTCACATCGTCAGTCTCATAGTATCTTTGTCACCAGGCTGGTAAGATTATTAAAAAAAAAAAAAAAGACAAAACAGTAGGAGCAGTTAGATGCCCAAGAAAAGGGGCATTAAGAGAGAGAGAGGAAATGGTAAGGAAGTCACGTCAATAATCTCTTTCAAAGGCTGGCTGGTAGCCAAGGAGGATCCCACAGTGTCTCAGGATTTACTTCCAAAGGAAACGTATTCAGAGGCCCTGAGCCTGCTGCCAGCTGCAAACAAAACCACTCATTATGGTCACAGCCCCTAAGAGGAGGGAAAATGGCTTACTCTCAGCGTCTGCGCGGAGGAAGAGAGCAAGGAGCAGCAACAGCGGCCTGGCGACGTGCACCATCCTGCAGCTTGCGGGCAGCGAGCGCTGGCAGTCAGAGATCACTGCCTCTGCAGCTGTGGCGAGTCGGTGCGCTCTGGAATTTCAGCTGGAACACTTTCAGAGCCTGTAAGGGCAGAGGGAGAGACAAAAAGGAAAGAAAACACAAAGACCCTTAGATTTCTTACTCTTTTCCCCTTGTTCCCTCACCGCCACCAATAGAGACCCAAGCCACTGTAAAGACAAGGGCAACTGTAACTGTGATGCCTTTGTGTCAGAAGGGAAGTAAGTTCATTTGTAAAATGGGGCAGCCTGAGCCCATTGTGTTCCCACTGCCAAGCTATCCTAAAGCCAACCACCTTGAATTCCATTTTCTGCTTAGGCCACCTTTTGGGTAACGCTCTGTGAGAAGCAACTGTGACTTCTTACGAAACACTACGTGAATACATCGGTAGAAAAAAGCACAGGGATGCTATGAGACAGATTTAAGAGAAGCGTCACCATGCCGGATAAAAGTCTATTATTGACAGAATAATGGAAGCTGCTTTCTTGGCAGGAGGGGAAGTGACAGGGCTAATTCAACTTTTCCAGCTAAAGAGGAGAAGTTAGAATTTTTCACACAAGCACATTTGGCTTCTTCCCTGAAGACACATCAATGTTCAACTCTAGTTTGGCTTCAATAAGTCAAAACAATAGTTAGCATGAGCCTATTTGAGTTAACAGGATTTTTATATGTCTCCTGGGCAATAGCTTAGTTTTCTTAATCTTCTATGTAAAATCAATAAGCCACAAACTATTTTTAGAGATCCTACTGCGTGCAAATGCACTTAGTATAAAGTGCCATGAAGTACAAAAATGAGTTAGATTCTGTCTTCTGTGACTTTCCAGTTTACTAGGAAAAATAAAACAAACCCATCAGAGGACTTGTATAAATTAATAAGTGACGAGTGTCAGGAAGGAAAACCAAATAATGCCATAAAAGATAGGATCAGGAATGGTATCATAGATAAAGCAGTATCTCAAAGTGGGCCTGGGAGTACAGGCGGGATTTAACCAAGAAGAGAGAAAGGCATTTCAGGAATTCTGTACAGAGGCAGGGCAGTTGGAAAGGAACTTTGGAAAAGATGAGTCTCCAGGTTTGGCTGGAGTAGGGCTTTCCCAAACTTCCACATGCCTCATAATCACTTGAAAGGCTTGTTAAAATAGATAGCTCGGTAAAAAAAAAAAAAATTACAACAACAACAGATAGCTGGGCACCACACCCTGGTGTGAGATTCACTAGGTCTGTGATGGGGTCTAAGAATTTACATGTCAAACAAGTTCCTGAGTGATGCTGATGCAGCTGGTGCAGGGACCACATTGAAACCACTGGGTTGGAGTGATGAATTCATTAGGAAAGCGGAAGAAAATGAGGCAAAAGAAAATGGTTCAGTCTTAAAAAAAGAAAAGAAAGGAAAAGAAAAAAAAAGAAAAGGTCATGGTGAGACTTGAACGCCAATCTAAGTCAAGCAGCCTTTCCTCAGCAAACCACGAATAAAGCTACTTAGTGTTTCTGAGCAGAAGAACAGGAGATGGGCTTTGAGAAGATGAGCTGACACATAAGTGTGGCACTATTAGGCCAGAGCAAGACTCCCAGGTGCAAAGTAACATAGGCCACAGGGGAGTGGTGGTCTGGATGGGAGCTGAACAGAAGGGAAGCCATAACTGACTTGCTCCAAGCATTAATTTGAAGTAATGACTCTTCGGGTGATAAATAGTTGTTCCCATAGGAACCTTCAACAAATCTAGCACAGCATCTTACACAGAGTAGATGCTGAATATAGAGAGAAAGCACTTAATTCTATTGCTTCCTCTATCATGGTGAAAACTTGAACATGACAATCAGAATTCCTTTGCCAAGTGAAACAGTATACCTTTAAGTTTTGTATATTGGAATATTTGAAACACGTACAAAATTCTTGAAAGGAAATATTAGAGATATCCAGAAATAACTTAATCCATTAAAATAACTTGTACTTGAAAAAGTATTGTAACACAGATACTATAGCCTGTCTTTTCTGAAACTGAGCTTGAGCCTGAGAATAAAATTTTTTTTAAAGATCTTATCTTTTTCATCACTATGCATGTGTCGTTTGAATGCAGGAAAGATAAAACTAAATGAAAAGGTGGGGGATCATTGTAATTACCAATCCACTTGCTAGCCCTTTTTATTTTTAACAGATTCATGGGTGGCATGAAGCAGCAAGTTATACATTGAAATACACCCACTTGAAACCAAAAGCTAGCCAGCTGCTCCAAATCTGCTATTGTTATCAATCTCATCTGGAAAATAACTTATTAGGCAGTTCGCAGCTATCAAAAGCTAAAATTCTCAAAACTTCATAGGAAAAGTGAGAAAGGAATCAGCTCTGCTCCCCTCCCCCTTTCACTGTTCCCATTCTCATGCCAGCATTTCAAATGACAGCAAAGTCCAGGAGACATCAGTCCTGTCGGACTCAATTTGTGTCTGTGCAAGCGTATCAGAGCCAACTGCTACATAATGACTTGATGCGATCACAGAGATGGAGATGTATGAAATGCTCTCTGAGGGAAGAAGTGATTTGGCTTTTTCCTTTACCCAACTAAAGTGGTATAAGAAGACCAAATTCTTCAAAATGAACCTACAAATATTACCTCCAGACTTAAAACAGTGATAGGATCTAGGCATGAATGCAGCTAGAGAACATACATATTTATACTTAAATGGGCTATGTCTTTGGCCTGAATACGGCAAAAGGAGATCAGAGGTGTGAAGATAAGACTTATTCCAGATGTTCATTCCAGCTAATCTCCACTCCATATCTTGTTTATTACTTGGTAACACTGCCAAAAGGGAAATGCTGGCTTGCATATCAGTAACGTGGAGTTTAAATTTTAGAACAAAAATGGGAAATGGATTTTTAAGGAAACACTGACAGTGAAATAATGAGAATGAGCAAATATTACAACCAGTTTCTATTAGCCTAGAGAAAGGGTCGTCAAGCACTTTGCAATGAAAAGGAAAAGGGGTTCAGAGATACTAAAAGTACTATGGTTAAGCTTACATCACAAATGATTCTGCATGTGTCCAATAGACTCCAGCAGAGGCTCAACTTGGATTTTGATATGCCCTGCCCTCTGTGTCTTCCTTAACTGGGACATACAGATAAAAATGAACCACGTAGCTAAGTTTAAAATAAAACAAAACAAAAAAAACATTTAAAGGTCTCTGGTCTCTTATTGCTCATGGGACAACAATCTTCAGGAACAATAATTTTGTTGATTTTTAATTAGCTGAATATCTACTTTTGTATTTCTGTACGTGAATGGCTATAGAAGCTGACAGTTCAGAGGGCCAGGGTGCACAACGTGATTTAAAATGGGATAACAAAGAGTATACTTGCCTAAAAGCCTTCACAGATCACTGTTGCAAGCAATCACGTAAACTGCCATGGGCTCAACTCTTTATCTTCAATTCAACATTATAACCCTTTCCATCATTAAATGCAACCCTTTCCTGTAACAAATATCTTCATATTTAAACTAATATGAATCTGAAGGATTTATTTTCAGCTTTCTGTATTGTGGTATGTGTTTCTGTTAACATAAAGGAAAAAGGGCAAACTGGATCATTTCTTTCTTTAAAAATAGGATCCTGAGTCCCTCAGGAAAATGAATGATTGTAGTTTTTATGCAGGAAATAAGCAAAATGAGTGTACAACATCTTGTCACATGAGGAAGCAGTGAGACTTTCAGGAACTACTAGGTTATATCCAAAAACAGGGAGCCAAGGTGATGAGGCCCCATCAGCTAAACATGGGAAAACCTGGCAGCAAGGGCAATCGTAGCTACAATTCACTGAAACACATCCTCCTAAAATCCATGAGTTCATAAGTTTGAAAATAATTTTAAAAATTAAATCCGTTACTCTAGAAGGGAGTTAAGGAAATCAAATCATTCTGAAAAGAGGGAGAGAAAGGGAAAGAATGTTTCATTAAATAAAATCTCCACAGAACTTAAAGCAAAACAAAACAAAAACCTGCCTTCACTAGAAAACTAGATATCAGGTTCATCTCATTGTTTATCAGGTTGTTTCTTTTGGGTTTTTTTCTAATAATATCCTGCTCTCAGTTTTAGACTTCTTAGAGACATAGACTCATATTGCAATGATACTTAATTGAGTATTTATCCATACAGGTAGCCATTAAGTTGGGGGGATGGTGTGCTAAAAGAGTAAGTCTTCAAATGTGTCTTCTTATCAACCTCCCAAACTGGTCAGGTCTCAATCGACTAGAGCAGGTTTCCAATCATTTAAGAGAAACAACCATTTGTGCACAAGATGTGCTACCAGGAAACTCCAATTTGTAAAACAGACATTAGCAGGGCTGCTGTGGCTGAAGCAAGGGGTGGAGGCACCTGGAGTTTAGAGCAAGCTGGCAGAGGCTTCTGAGGGCCATCTGTGAACTCCCTGCCCTCAGTGCACAGTAACAACACAAGGACATGAAAGGAAAAAACAAAAATAAATTTCCAACATTTCACTTATTCATGAGGATTTTTCCACCAGGAGATAGCCACCTAAATATTTTATCATGAGCTAGTATAAGAATTCTCCAGTGCTATCCAATAAAACTTTCTGCAGATAGACGTGTTCTTTATCTGCACTAATAATTGGTTACTTTAAACATAGCTAGTGAAACAGGGGAAGTAAAATATTTTATTGTATCTAAATTTAATTTCAGCTTAAATAGCCACATGTGGCTAGTGGCTGCCCTTTTGGACAGCACAGACTATGGTTACATGTTTCAACAGCATTGAACACAATAGCTATAAACAAGACATAGGTTTTCAGGGTTAGAGACGGAAACAGTGAGTTGGGAACCTTTAGTCCTTGCAGTTCTGGCTTCCTCATAATCAGATTCTAAAGATGCATTGTGTTATATGAGGAAATCCACTTAACCTCTACGCCACTCACTTCCCCAACCCCATCCACTACCCTGCCAAAAAACAAGTCTCTCTCTCTCCCTCTCCCTCTCCCTTTCTCTCTCTCTCTCTTAAACCACTCCACGGAATATAAAGGAAGGATCAGTAAGTGGTCAAGTGTACAACTGAAAAGTGTCCAGAGATACTTTTATTAAAAAGAAATATTTTTGATTCATATCATAGCTAGAAAAGTTTTATTTCTCACTGGTGAAAGTCCTTCTTTGGGATGCTATAGAAATGGAAACTTCTGACAGCAAACACGCGCCATGTCCTGTAGACTCGACAGACAAGCAGATCTGTACACATCTATAGGAAATTATCTGTATAGTTCTTATTAAATGGCCACATTCAACTGATTAACATGAGTGACAATTATGCCAAACATTCTTACATAAATACAGTGCTGAAAGCCTCAAAGCCCATCACGGAAAACACACCAAGAGAAAGGACAGTGGATAAAAGCTATTTAGTTAAATAAGACACTGATAAAATAACTGTTTATCAAATCCATGCCTGGATAAAACACTCAAATCCAAAGGATGTTAGGAATTATTTTTATGAGTGAAACTCAAATCTTCTCCAAATTATACTCTTCTCCATAATAGCACAACATATCAAAAACTCTATATTTTTCAGTATTTTTCCCTAGACATGACTACATGGCAGTAAGTTGGGGAAAAAAGAGACTTTATGAGCTGTGACATATAAATACAAAGTAATAACCCAATCATATCATTTTTGGCATAGGCTATGACTTAATATGAAGACAGGTGACTCTAAGTAAGCATACAGTAATTCTTTGAAGAAATCAACTGGATTACAAGAATTTCTGAAGAGTAAAATGACACCTATCAATATGCATACTCTAAAGAGTCTCTTTACATGTTTAGTTTTATTACATAACAGAGAAAAGACAATTATCTGAGCTTAATAAAGTATGACTCACTTTCCAAATTACTACAAATGATACCATCTCTACAAGATGTCAAAACTTTACATTTGAGGTAGACATAAATATTAGTTACTTTCATTAATGACAAAATGACATGATTAACTTTGATCATTCTTTTCACTTTCAAGAAGTAAAAATGAAGTATGCCATGAGAAATAAACAGATAAAGGGGAAAAAATAACACTTTATGTCCCTGCCTATCTATTTTCCCTCTAGAAATGGAGCTATAATTCTGATTCAAAAAGGAGGATAGTTTTAAAGCACCTAGCTTCTTTAAATGATTATTGCATGTGATTATTTCCATCTAGTTTTATATGTTGCTGATGGAAACTGGCATTGGAAAAGTTCAAATACAAGTCTACTCAACATGCTATTGGGACTCCGCTACATGTTCCATTCTTCCAACGTGAGTATTAAACGTGAGTAACTGATCAATCTCACAAAGTATAGATAGATATTCAGTCCAGCCACTTCTTACGCAAACAACAGAACAGATTATTATTTTAATCTTCGGGCATTTTTTTAAAAGATTTTATTTATTTATTTGAGAGACAGAGAAAGTGAGAGAGAGCATGAGAGTAGAGAAGGTTAGAGGAAGAAGCAGACTCCCCGTGGAGTGGGGAGCCCAATGTGGGACTTGATCCCGGAACTCAAGGATCATGACCTGAGCTGAAGGCAGTCGCTCAACCAACTGAGCCACCCAGGCGCCCTACGGGCATTTTTAAGTGGATGTGAAACCGTCATTCCTAACGCACTATACCTGATTTTCTTTTTCATTATCTTAAAATCAAAAAGGGTATTCCTCTTTCACACACACAAAATATTTTTTGTTTAAAATGTATTTAGCTTTGGGGCACCTGGGTGGCTCAGTAGGTTAAACATCTGCCTTCAGCTCAGGTCATGATCCTGGGATGGAATCCCTATCATTGGGCTCCCTGTGGAGAGTCTGCTTCTCCCTTTCTCTCTGACCCTCCCCTCTACTCATGGTCTCTCTCTTGCTGTCTTGTTCTCTCTCTCTCAAATAAATAAATAAAATCTTTTAAAAAATGCTTTTAGCTTTCAAAATATATTATGGGTAATAATGTGTTAATTTTTATTATGTCCATTTTGTTTGTTTTATTTCCATCAACTCATTATTTAGTATATTTTTAAATTTGTGAGGAAATTACTAACCCCTTTAGCATTGAATACTTGTTTTTCTTTGAAAAGATTTTAAAAATAAAATGAAGGTCTTTAAATTGTTTTTAAATCCTTCCTTACTAGAGTTCAATGAAAACCGGTATTGCCTACTCACAGGTGGTATATCTGTGACTCCATCCTCAGAGTGATCAAAGCTCTAGACTAGCAGCTCTCCATTGAGAATGATTTTGCCGCCTCCCCAGGGACATCTGGTAATGTCTGGAGATATTTTTTTTTGTTGTCACAACATAAGGAGAGTGCTAATGACATCTAAGTGGTTGAGGACAGGGATGCTGGATGCTGCTAAGTATCTTACAAGGCACAATATAGCCCCCCACCCTACAACAAAAAATTACCTGGCCCAAAATGTCAACAGTGCCAAGGCTGGGAAACACTGTGCTAGAAAGGTACACTAATATTGAGGAAAATTTTTAAATAAAAAAATGGAATTTTCAATGCTTGTTTCTAGTGCATTGTTTTCTAAACCCAATAATTTTAGGTGTTTTCAGTGCAGTTTTGGTATATAAACTCAAAACAGATTAGAATTTCTGAGTATGGCAGTCAAACACTACAGATGACTGCCAAATTTTCCTTTTTGTCCTAAGCTAGAATTAAAATTGGCTTGCCTTATGGGAAGTTCAGTTCACAGGCTTAGGCGACATAAATATTGTCACCAATTAAAAGAATGAATCTGTTAAATGGGGCAGACATTGTTGCACTGATGTCAGTGAATAGACCTGGTTCCCATCTCTCATGCTGGGAGCTTAGCTCTTCTCTGAGGAAACCAGTCCCAGATGGAAATATTCAGTTCCACGCAATATTCTTTCAAATCACTGCCAGCAACAGATAGAAATTGCAATGGTGGAAGGTCATCATGAATGGCTGGGAAATGTGGAAGTAAGGAATATTCTCTTCATTTTCCCAATATTGACCTCATGACTTTAGCTGGTGTCTCTCTGAAAATCTGTGAATTAGGTTCTGTGTGGAGAAACCAGATAAATGGCTATTAAGGCAAATAGAAACATAACCTAAAGAAAGGTAGAGAGGACAAACATTAAACACAGATATCCAATATACACTCTCCTTTCTCACCTTATACTTTTATTGTATCCAGTTATATTGCAGTCTTCTTTATTTTTAGTACCTTCCTCACCTCTATGTGTCTCCTTGAATGGAATCATAATTTGATGAAAATAAAAAAATTACAAGTCATCTTGGGTAACCCCTTCCTTTAGCAAGCAATGAATGAAGCAAAAGAACGTAATGGAATTATTAATCTCAGAAGACACATCTGGTTAGTCTCAAAGTAGGGTTTACAACATAGACCAATTTTGTATCTCATATTTGTTTCTCATTCTGCTTCTATCATCTCTGACTTACTAGCTTAGGTGAAGCCATGGTTAATTCTAAAATTAGCAACATAAAGAAAAAGTCACTCCCTTAACTGGCAGAGAGACAGTATAAGGAGTTCCTCAAATATAGAAGGAAGAAAACCTTAAAAGTGGGATATAAGAAGGAAGGATGAAAGAATCTCACTGGATAAAAGTATTTGGAGTCATTGTCGTAGATGGATAAATTATTCACAAATGGAAGTTTATACAATGAGTCAAAAATTCTCCAGAAGGTCAATCTTTAACCTAGTAACCCATTATTGTGTAACTATCTTAGAGTCAAAGATTTTATAGGTGTGTTTAGAAGTAGAAATGATTAACCAGAAATAGATTTCTAAAAATTCTCACAAGTTAGTAATTCAATTAATAACATGCAGACATGTGTTTATATCACCATAAGGCATATTTATTTGTATATTACCATCAAGTTTTTTTACAGGGTTTTTCTCTTTAGTTTAAATTCTAGCAAGGATACATGTAGACTAACTAGAAATAAATAAGGATGTGTTAGATGGTGAGTTCACACAGTTATACAGGACAGTTATCCAGGTGGAAAGATACCAGCCTGAGTGCTCTTTACTATAAAGTTGCTTAGGGCAACACCGCTGTGTTGAAAGAAGGAATGAAGACACACAATGGCTATTTTTCAAAATCAATTGGCATTATGAAGTGATTTGATAATAAAGTACAAAAATTTCCTGCAGCAATAAAAGCACTATGCATTTCCCATACCAAAATGTGTCAGCAATGAAAGAAATATTTTTCCACAGTCACTCTTTTAGAAAATCTATTCAAGACCTCCAGAAAAAGGCTTTTGTAAAATACCGTCATTTTTACTATACTTCTATAAAATCCTCAAACAAAAAATACACAGTACCTATATCAGAAAGAGTGTTTAAAGTCATTCAGAGCCTACTTGCAAAGTAGGTGTACTAAATTCCTCACTCCCAAACTTTCTAGATACTGACTAATCACATGACTGAAAGGAAAGAAAATGTCCAATAACACCAACCAAACCTTTCTGCTGCTTTTAGGCATCATCACAGAAACCTTTTGAAACACAGATTTTTATCTTCCAAAGTAGGAAGCAGCCACTACTAACGGGGACTGAACAGGGAAGGTGCCGGCAGGCAAAGATGGACAACGGTCAGTGTGTTTGGGGGGATCAAGCCCTAAATTAAAATGCCATCTTTCTAGGAATTTCTTTACCTTTTGTGCTATGTCCAATGGTGTTTCCTTCACAAACCTAATAGTCCGGCCCTTGTTTTTATTATCTTTCTTCTAATATTTTTTTAAATCATAGATTTGACCATGATGTGTTATCATATCCTCTTGTAAAAATCTTTTGCAAAGCTAAGCTTTTAGAAAACGTGACTTTCTCCCACAGCACTGTCCATCAGGTCAAATCTATCCATAGCATAAATCATCATCTGCAAACTTACCACATTAGAGTGATACATACAACCCATACATAAATATGGTACACACAGGCCAATACAAATACAGTGTCTGTTTAAAAATGCATGTGAAAAATATGTATTTATCTATTATATATGCTTCCTGTATTACTAAGGAACTGCATATATTGTCAAACAAAGTGAGACTTCTTCTAAAAGAGATAAAAATATACAGAAATAGAAGTTCTATGATTATCTCCCAGAACACACAAATCACTGGAGTTCCACTGTCCTAGATATTCCACAATTTGGATTTTTCTTCAAATCTATTTCCAGTGGCAATGAATATAAAAGAAAAGAGAAAGAGAGAGCTTTTGCTCATTTGTCCACCAACCCCATTGTGAAGTCAAACAGTTGCTGTAATAACCAAATGTTAAAGGCTCTGTGTGACAGCTGATGTCAACATGATGTAACACACAGCAGAGAAGAGACATTGTTTTTTGAGATGTTCATACAGTGTCCTTGTTTTATAATCATAAACTGTCTATCCTGAGCTAGAACTTTCACACAGCCATTGTGCTTTTGTTTTAAAAATGAATTCCTCCATTCTGTCGCTCCATGAATACTCTTGAACACCAGGCATGGTGATATGTGCAAGAGACATAACAATGCACAAGACAACAAGGTCCCTGATACATTCCGGAGCAAGGAGATAGAAAAACATAAGAGCTTTCCAGGTTAAGGGACAGACTGTCCACGGCAGAGGCTGGGTTTCAGTTAGCAAGGCAGAGAACTGTGTGGCGCAGGCTGGGAAAGCAAGCAGGATCCAGATTGCACAGGACCTGGGGGCCACATTGCAGAGATTGGATTTCATTTGAAATGCAATGGGAAGACACTGGCGGGCTTTATGCTATGGAGAGACATAGTCTGATTTATATTTAGAAGACTTCCCCAGTGGCTGTGTTCCAAGGGTTTTAAAAATACAGTTCTCCCACTACCACCCACCCTGCTCCAAGGTTCTGCAGAGCTTTCCATTCTATTTATTTGGACACTGCCATTGTACTCTATTGTGCCGTCTTTTGACCCTTTATGAAAGTCTCCGTTTCACTTTTCAAGGATCTTATGGCACTCTCCCTTTACCAACACTGTTTAAAACAACCAGAAATAATGTGTTGTTTTTCAATGTTTTGGATCACTATTCTCTGTTCCTAGATAGCAACAGGCCCTGGAAAACTGAATGAATTTTCTTCATTCACTTGGGGGGAGTGGACTTTCCCATAGAGAATTTTAACACACTTTAAATTTTTTTACTTGAAAAGCAAAGTACCTGATGTTAGTTCTCATTTGCATTCCTGATATCTAGAAAAAAAATCTACTTTCATGTACAAAGAAACCATAGGCACATTCGATCTCCGTAGTCACACTTTTAAATCTGTGATTCCGGAAAGGCTTTGTTACACATACTTAAAATAAAAAAAAGTTTCTGAAGTTTGGTACATCAAAGTCTTGTTTTGACCCTTTAATCCTTGTAATATTAGCAGTGATACTAATACCCAAGAGTACACTGCATTCAGACTATTAGAAAACACAGCCGTCCCAATAATTCAAAACTTCTTTATTTCAGGATTTAGAAGTTAGGTCCTGCTGTGAGTCAATTGCTGGCTAGCTTCCCAAATTAGCTTTTTGGTTTCAGCTATCTTTTACATTTCATCCCTTAGTCTTCACTCCAGGATTTCCTCCATTATTAAATCAAGGCTTTTAACACCCCAACACGCAGCTATTTAATTCCTTACTTTTTCTTATTAGTTACCTAAGCTTGAAACTAGCAGTATTTAACCTCTGTCTTAAAAATACATTACAAAGCACTATAGTTTCTTGTATGGAGAATGTACCTGGTGGCCACAAAATGCCACCTTACTCTGCCTCCCCAAAATTCCTCCTCCGGTTGTCTGTGCCACTTGCCTTGACCAACCGAATAGGGCAGAAATGACACTGTGTACATGCTGCCCCTGAGCCTCTAGAAGCCCCCAAAACCTGAGGACGTAGTCCTCTGTGCTCTCTTCCTGTCACCACACTGTTCACACTGTTTGATCAAGCCCAAGCGAGCCCAGTGTAGGATGAGAGACCACATGGAAGGAAAAGGTTACCACCTGAGCCATCTGAAACCAGTCTTTCCCCACAGGACCTGGCAGCTGACCACGGACTCATGAGCAAGCCGGGCAAAGATGAGCCAAGTATGGCCCATACCAGCAGAGCCACCTGGCTGAGCAGGAGATAAACACTAGGAGATAAACAGATGCTGGGTTGAATCCACTAAGTTTGGGGATGGATTGGCATACAGCAAAAATTAATGACAGTAAGGGAATAAATATCTCATCCAATATAAAATAAAGATTATTTTAACTGCTTATTTTCTTCAGTACTTCATTACATTTTAAATACAGGTAGGCAATTTGGCTTCTTATGGCTGCATCTGAATTGATTTTGTCTTCTTTTAATAGCAACTAGTAAAACTATTGTCATTAGATTTCAGATATTTTAAGCAGTGTGTTGTTCTGTGATTTAGGAAAATCGGTACCTTGAAACTATTTGTGCCTCTTTGCACCTCCTTCCAATTACAAATATTTTCTGTGACAGAGCTCAGAGACAACAAAATTGTTCTAAAATGTCCTTAACCATTGGCTAAAACCACATAGCATGACGTTCCTTCCTGGTGATATAATTGAAGTGACGTATGTGTCTGAGATCTCAATTGATCTCACCAAGTGTACTGACAGGTAGTCATTAGCATAATTTTATCTCTATGGATGCTGTTTTCCTTAGGCTGTTTCTCTCCAGGGATAAAGCCCACAATTCAAGTTAGGTTAATAATCTAAAAGCGGGGAAATTTCAGAAGCTTTTTAAAAGAATGACATTTGGAACAGCTAGTAAGCATTCCTCCGGCCAGTTTCTGACAACATGTTGGATGTGTTTGTTCTTGGATAGGAGCTAGTCAACTTGACTAGTTAACTAGAATGGGCAAAAAAGTAAGGAAACATAATAAATATTAAAATCAGTAAATGATGGGGCACCTGGGTGGCTCAGTCAGTTAAGTGTCTGCCTTCGGCTCAGGTCATGATCTCAGGGTCCTGGGATCTGGGCCCATATTGGGCTCCATGCTCAGTGGGGAGCTGGCTTCTCCCCCTCCCTCTGCCTGCTGCTCCCCTCTGCATGTGCTCTCTCTCTGTGTCAAATAAATAAATAAAATCGTAAAAAATAAATAAAATCAGTAAGTGAATTTGTCAGGCTGCTGAATACATGATCAACACAAAAAGCCAGGGGCTGTATTACATACTCACAAAAAACAATCAGAAAATAAACATTTGAAAAATGTGCCGTTTGCAAGAGCATCAAAAAATATCCTAAAATCGGGCGCCTGGGTGGCTCAGTTGGTTGGGCAACTGCCTTCAGCTCAGGTCATGATCCCGGAGTCCCGGGATCGAGTCCCATGTCAGGCTCCCGGCTCTGTGGGAAGTGTGCTTCTCCTTCTGACCTTCTCCCCTCTCATTCTCTCTCTCTCTCAAATAAATAAATAAATAAATCTTTAAAAAAAAATATCCTAAAACCTAGAAATAAATGTAACAAAAGTCAAGAAGATTTCTATGCAGAAAATCATGTAGCTCTAATAATAAATTAAAGATGATGTGAATAAATGGGTGATCATAATATGCTCATGGCTTAAATGACTCAGTATTGTAAAGATATTAATATTTACCAAATTGAGCTATAAATTCAATGCAATCCCAATATAAATTCCAACAGGTTTTTTTCTTGAGAAACAGAAAACTGATTTTAAAATTTATAAGGAAGTGTAAAGAACCAAGAACAGCCAAAACAATCTTACAGAACAAATGCTGAAGTATTGCCTATTGAAGGTAACACTACCAGTTACCAAGACTTATTATAAAGCCACAACATTTAAGACAGTGAAGTATTGGCTCAAGGGCAAACAGACCACTGGAGCAGATAATAACTCTAGAAATATATCCACCCCTATTCAGGCAGTTGATTTATAAGCAACTATGTCTCTATAGTGCAGTGGGAAAAAATAATTTTTTCAGTTAGTAGTACTGGGTCAAGTGGATATCTATATGCATAAAAATATATGTTGACCCCCTACCTCACACCATACACAAATCAATTCCACATACATTAGAAACATAAACATGAAGATAAACAATAAATCTCAAAAAATAGCACAGAAAAATATCTTTGTAACCTTGGATAGGCAAAAATTGATTAAACAAGGCAAAGTAACAACAATAAAGACTGATAAGTTGGAATTATAATTTAAAATATCTTCTCATCTAAAGACATTATTAAGAAAAGGCAATCTACATTGTGGAAGAAGATATCTGCAAAACACATATCCACCACAGGCCTAATACTATTTATCAATTTTTGACTGTATTGTCTGTCTTTTGGAGGGAGGTAGTGAAGATAAAAGTCTTGAAAAGTAATTCACAAGAAGAATATCCAAATGATCACCAAACATCCAAAAAGATGCTCATCAATGTTAGTCATTGAGGAATTATAAGTTAATATCACAAGAAACCACTCTATATTCACCAGAATATTTAAAATCAGAATTTGAACACCACATTTTGTCAAGGTTTATGGAACAAAGGAACACTCATATATTGCTGATGTAAGTGAAAATTGGTAAACCCCTTGGAAATAGTATTTTCTTTTTGTATTTAATAAAGGGACTTAGAGGGAGGGTATATGCTATGGCAAGTGCTGTGAAAAGTGTAAGCCTGATGATTTATAGACCTGTACCCCTTGGGGCAAATAATACATTATATAAAAATAAAATAAAGCTGGGAAAAAAGGTATATATATACACCTCCCCCCTACCTTCCAGCAGTTTCATTGTTAGTGATATACCCAACATTAATATAAATGTTACTAATAGAAAAGAGGTACAAAGAGGTACAAACAAGAATTAACCTAAATGCTCATCATATACCACAGAGAAAGCACATTGTGGTATATTCATTAAAATTGAATGCTTTTTTCATAGCAATGAAATAAATATATTCTGCTGAGAAAACTTAAGACAGAAACTTAGTTTTGTTTAGGTTAGCTTAGTTTTTCTAGAAACTTGTTCAGGGCATACTTTAGTTACCTACCATGGCCCCACCCCCACCCCCCAATCGCTTTGAAGAAAATATATTTGTCATTAAAAATATCATAAGTCAAAGTTAAACACAAATTAGAGTGGAGCTCAAATTCCCCTGGAAACTTATATAGAAGGCAGAAATAGTAAGCGATCAGACTAAAGCCCTGGGAATCTAAAGACACGACTTGCAGTGCGTGGGATCAGGTATATTCTTTCAGTTCCAAGCAGCAGGAAGAAGAACTGAAACATGCAGATGAAATCCCTGTAGAGAAAAGGGAATAGCCCCTGGCTCCAGGAGTAGAAGTGTAGTCCAGAGAAAAGGGGAAAGCTCAAACAGGGGACCAGGCTTCTAGACCAGCTTTAGCACTCACTTTCATATTCGCCTTGGTCAAAGCAATTCCCCTTTTGTGCCTCACTTTCCCTGAGCTTCTCTATTTTATAGCACATATGACCTTTACTATATCACTTATTTGTTATGCTAATTGTTTATTCTCTTCATCCCCCACAGTATCCACAAGGACAAGGGTTTGTTAAAACCTTATTAAAGGGATGCCTGGTGGCTCAGTTGGTTAAGCATTAGCCTTCACCTCAGGTCATGGTCTCAGGGTCCTGGGATCAAGCCCTGCTTCTGGCTCCCTGCTCAGTGGGGAATCTGCTTCCCCCTCTCCTTCTTACCACCCCCCTTGTGCTTCACTCTCTGTCTCAAATAAATAAAACCTTAAAACAAAAACAGAAGACCTTATTAAATGCTCATGACTTGTGTGAAAGTGCATATACAGAATATGTACAGTATAAGCTCATTTTGCAAGATACAACAAAAAATGCAGCAAACCCATCTGCAGCTTTTCCGGCTCAGGGGGAGATAGTGATGACAGAGGCAGTGGTGGAGGTACGGGCTCTATCAGTTAGCTACATGGACTGTTTATTCTTTGAAGGGCACTGTATTGAGCTGTTCATGGGTAGGTTTTGTAAAGCCCTAGACTTGTAGCCTTAATAAGAAATCACTGTCCAATATTCTAGCTTACTCCATGTCTAAGATCTTCAGAAGTATGTATATCAACAAGTAAAGGAAAGAAAAATCCTCAAAACAATAATCTGGTTTCAGCAGCACATGTTTTCTTTCCTTACATGTAATAACTGGAAGAAACTTGTTTAATGATAAAGTCAGAGTTAAGATATGGCTCCAAAGAATATATAAACCAGTATTTATTGAATGTCAACTTTCTGAATCCCATATCCTGCTAATCTTTGTCAAACATAAAGAAGATTAGACGAAGCAATGCCTCCAAGGAATTTGCTGCCCGTTTGGAACTACAGGAATGTGAAAATTAGAAAAGCATGATAATGTATCAGGAACCAAATAGATGGTTTGAGTAATAAATACCCATATATGTTTAGAGGAGGAAAATTTGATCTCAGTGGTCAGAAAAGATTTTACAAAATGGTGGTATTTGAGACCTTGAAGAATATGTGAAAACCTGATTTGAGAAGAGTAAAAGGCATTTCAACAATAAGCATAAGATTTAGAGGTTGGTATGTTCAAAACATTTTCAGGAACCAACAAATTGTATATACATCACAGCTTTGGTATGACAAGGAATTAAGATATGTAAAGCCAGTTTGTGGTAGTCCTTCAAGGCAAACTGAGTTTATCCTGCAAGTCAGTAAACCTCAAACCATCAACATAAAAAGTAGAGATAAAGTTGGTATTCGTTCTCCCAAAGTGTGCATAAAAGCCTTAAATGTCTTAAAGGAAAAAAAAAAAGTTTAGAACTATGATAATAGCAATGTCTGTCTCTTGGATATGAGTGAACCATATAAAAATAACTCATAATACTGCATTCCAAAAATGCTTATTCAAAGTACCCTACTTCCACGATAATACAATCCCAACTTCATCCTAAATGGCATTAGACATTTCAGACTCCCTTGGAATCAATATCTACATAAAACACATGACATCCATTTTATAATTTGAAATCTTGATCCAATACAAGCAGTCTAGTGGCTGGGCTGAATAGGCACCTCATTCCCTACTTTGTCATTATCTTATTTCAAGAAAGCTCTGGAGACAATTCCTGACATCTCCATGCTTTGACTTCCATCTGTGTGAAATGAAATAATAGCTGCCTCCCCCCTACCTCATCAGGATCAGTGAGCAACAAAAGCACATTAAAATCAGGGATGCAGGAAGCATTTTAAGGAAAGAAGCTTTTGTCCATTGTTATTAAAAACAAACAAAAAATTTAGCCAGCCTTTCTCAGCTGGGGTTCCATGAGATAATTATGCCCTACAGAATATAATCTGACTGATCCTTTTTTCAATTCTCTCAAGGATAATACAAAGCTAGTACTATTCTAGATGCACAGGCCAGAAATTAAGTCATTACATACAATAGATGCCTTAGGACATTAGTGTTGACTTTTCTTGTGAATTTAGGATAGGAAGAGCTGACTGTGTTGTTTACACAAACTAGGCTTTGTGTAGTCCTTCAAGGCACTTTATTTAAGATGTCACTTTATTTAAGAAAAAAAATTCTATGTTTACAGCTCTGTAGATCCAAAGTCTCACCATATTCTAAAGAAAAAAAAAATAACTTAGAGTAATGCTAGGATGAATAGCCCATAAATTTTGGGATGTTACACAGAAGTAACAAAGAAGGAGGAAAAGAGTAAATGTTATCATACTTTACCATTTACAAAATGTTTGTGAAAAATTCTGAGCTAATACCTAATATTTATGGAGCTCACTTAAATTCTACACAATGCGCTTCTGCAAGGCAAACATCCTTCTTCCTGTTTTTAGAGATGAGGAGAATGAGACCCAGGAAAAATAACCTTAATATCTACAGCTGGTATGGAGCAGAGGATCAATTTCAAGTTATTTTAATTACACAAGAAGGTTGCTCCTTTTGTAGCTCTCTAATCTCCCAAAAGCTTCTCAAAGTAGGATTTATCTTCATGTGCAGATGAAAAAAACTGAGGTTCAGAGGAGGTTCAGTATCTGGCTCAAAAGTTCAGTGCTAGCAAGTTGTTTCTGTCTGCAAAGCTTATACAATCTCTCAAGCCATTGTTGAGAAAAGAAAACAAAGCAAACCAAGATGGCTATTAGCGGTTGAATTGTGTTCCTGCGAAAGTCTACATACACAGTTAAGTCTCAGCCCCCAAAATTTTGGAATGTGACATATTTTGTAGATTTGGTCTTCACAGAACTTCACAATCAAGTTAAAATGAGATCATTGGGCTGGAATTTAATTCAGTATGATTAGTACCCTAATAATAAGAAGAAATTTGGACACTGACACACACAGAGGGAAGACACCATGAAGACACAGACAGAAAATGGCCATCTCTAAGACAATGATAGAGGCCTGGAGAACATCCTTCCCTCATCACCCTCACAGGAACAAATTCTGCTGGTAGTTTCTAGCCTTCAGATCTGTGAGACAACAAATGTCTCTTGTGTAAGGCACTCAGTTTGTGGGACTTATTATGGCAGCCCTAGAAAATTAATACAATGGCAAACACAGACAGACTGACATAAAAAATTTAATGGTTCAAAATTCACAAACTAGGTAAGTGTAAAATGACTTTTTCTGTAAATTGGTAGCATTTATAGTTATGAGGATATTAAAAATTGACTTTTAGACTTTTAGAAAATCTTGTCTAATGCAATAAACTAAAATCCTCTTGCTGTTTTTGGTAAAAAAAAAAAAAAACTAAATTATCTATTGAAGTAGTCACTCTATTGAAAGCTAACCCACAGGCTTGAGTGTGATATTCTGACTTTTCAAAAATCATAATTGCAAATCCTATGTATATCTATGTATATATAATATTATAAGATGTTTACATATTAAACACTTTTAGGTTTTCATTAGTTTATTAATCAATGCATAGTTAGTATGTATCCTTGAGGGTATATATTAAAGAGGTTTTGTTTGTTTGTTTGTTTGTTTGTTTGTAAGTAAGCTCTGTGCCCAATGTTGGGCTTGAACTCATGACCCTAAGATCAAGAGTCACATGCTCTACTGAGTGAGCCAGCCAGGTGCTTTAAGAGTTCTTAAATTGTCTACTTATTTCCCCAAAGATAATTCTAGATAATGCATCAAGACTCAATGTTAGTAATTGTTTATAATTTTAACAGCTAATAAAGCCAAGCATTCTTTTTCCAAGTAACTGTACACTCTTTCCAAAAAGATAGAATTATCTAACCTCATATTTTGAGTCCAGTGGTACCTTTTAACTGGTAAGAGCACAAATCTGCTATTTTTGAAGGAGAGGAGAATGATGAAATGAAAGTGAGTAAGGTCTATTTCATTTGGGGTTCTTTGGAATGGTTTTTCCATGGGATAGTTAAAGAACAGGTCACATGGAAAAATGACCAGTAAGTGTTAACTAATGGAATTATCATTATCATTATTACCAAACTATTTTGTTAAAAATTATTAAGTATATTATTTTTATGTGCTTATAAGAAAATCACATATTATATATATTTAAGGATGTGTCCTGGGTATGAGTCTCTTTTTAATTAATTTTTCAAAGGAGGTGCTTGCCCTTTTGATCCATATCATCAAGTAGTTTTTTAAGCTTATAGTGTGTTCTTTAATTAAAGTTTGGGTCTTCTTTCTTATTTTTCATTTATATTATTTCATAAATATTATTATTTAATTTATATTATTAGGAGGCAACTAATAATGTATATGTTATATTTCTCTCCTCTCCTCACACTCACTTTCAATTCCCTCACCACCTTCTGCCTCCTAGAAGACCTAACAATGCATTGACTTTACGTAACAGATTTTCAGTTTTTTTACAATGTCATTTTTTTTTGCTATGTTACATATCCAATGAGCATTTCTACTTGGTGCTGTCATTTTCTATTCTCTCCGAACTTCCTTTTGTCCTCGTCAAGCTCCTGTTTCATTTTAGAGTCTTTTTCCTCTCATCTCGTTTTGACGCTCCTTATAACTTTCTCCTCTTTGTCATGGAGGCCATATGTTCTTCCTACTGTAAAAATAAAACATCTGTTCAAAATTCTTCCTTGGTCAAAAAAAAAAAATTCTTCCTTGGTCACTGTAATAAATCTTTTTTCAGAAAACTGGTTCTTTTCTTCTGAGGTCTCAGGGCGAGATTCCTCTACCCTGCATTGATGCATCATTTCCTGGACTCATGTTCGTTCAATTCTTACTATTTACTATGCTTAAATTCTGACAGACATATCCAGACCCAGTGTTGGTGAACAAATTCTCTAGGAAATTTTGTCCATGTTCCTTCTCTTCACTGCCCATGAGGAAGCTACCATAGTACCCTCCTTATCTAGGAAGCAGGGGCACTTGCAATTGTAGCTGCAACTGATCCAACATGGCTTTGCTAGACCAAGGTAAGAATTTGCTATACCATACCTAATGCATGGTTCTCTTAAAAGAGAAAACAAGGAGTGTAGGAAAGACTAGAATAGCCATAGATACTGATCATTTCAAAAAAATTGTGCAGTAGAAAGTTGGCTGGCTACTTTTCTGAATGTTACAGAGTCAGAACCTCTGGATAAATGACACCTAGTCATGGTGAGATCAAGCAGTTCCCTGTCTTTCAGGGAGCCACTTTCAAATAGTAGAAAATACACTGTTTTGTTTGTTTGTTTGTTTATTCCATCCTATTCCACTAGCATCATATCAATGAACACATTCTTTAGATTGTAACTATCTTTCAGTCTCAGTTTCCAGCATTCTTCCATTTCTATTCTGGGTCTACAGAAAATTTCCACAGTAAAATGGATGACACCATGTCAAGGCCTGCCAGCCTAACACCTCTTTAAAGGGAATGGCTGGGTTGGAGAATATATATACATATACATATACATATATATATATATATATATATATATATATATATATGTATATATATATATATATTGTTTATTTTATGTTAAATAAACAAAATTTTGTTAAATTTTGTTAATTTATTTTTTTTGTTTAAATCATATCAACTTGTCTCTCCTTAACCGTATTAAATGTATCTAAATAACACACTGGAAGAAGCAAGTAAGATTAAGCTTCTCTCTACTTGGAATTTTGCTTAGTTTCCTATTTTATTTTATTTTTTTTACTTATTACTTTTGCTGCTAACCTTTTTGTTTTAAATAACACATGAATTAACTATTCTAGTTAAAAACAAATATGCCATTTAATTTCTAATCAATACCCCTACCTACTTTAATATTTTCTATTTCTTTCTATGGTTCTTTTGTATGGTACTCTTTCAGGATGCTGAGATTGAGAAACCTTACATGGTCTGCCTGTAGGTCACAGCCTCGCGTGGGGAGCTGTCACCATGATACACAACGGCAGCACATATCCCTTTGATCTTTGTGTGAGTTTGAAGAGTGCAGTGGCCTTTCAGGTAGATTTTCTTGGTGGTCTCGCTTCCCACTTTAAAAAAAATGATTCTATTTGGTTCAAGTAAAGTAGAAAAAAAATATAGGAAATAGTGCTATACTTTCTTGCTAACTGAATTTGTGGCTTATGAATTTTGAAGATGTGGCTAGTTCCACTTCTATTTCTAGTTCCTACCACATAGTATGCATACATGTTTTAATGTTTTACTTCATGATGAATCATTTAATATTCAGTCCTTTTTTAGTGAAAGGTTTATACTTCGGAGAAGAAGAGACATTAAGCTTTTCTATCTCCTATGTCAACAACTGACTGTGGAGTGAAGCTTCAGGTAAGAAAAAAAAAAAAGATAAAAGCTGATTTCATTTCTTTGCCTAAGAAGCAAATGATCTTAAATCTAAAAGATATAAGCTAAAAACTCTATAAGTGGGCATAAATGTGGTTGCCCTTTGTATCCCAATAAAGCAAACATGCAATTATCAAGTGATATATGGATAAGAAACAATAGTATACTAGTGTGGGTCACAAAAGTGACCAGAGTAATTTAGCTGAACAGGAAAACAGCAACAACTAGTGGTTAAATAAAACTCTAGTGATAGATATGATAATTGATAAACTTAAAATTGAAAGATTTCCTTCTTTTTCACAATCAGTTACAACATTTCTTTGTATGGCTCTTTGCACAAAGCTATGTGTTACAGGATAATGTTACTATTTGTAATGACGATGGATGGAGAGGGCAATTAAACTAAATAGGAATTATAGAGAGGTGCACCTCCATGGAATTTTAAGATGCAAAGTCACAACACAAGAAACAGCAGGTACAGGGATAGCTGAAAAGGACCAAAATACATCTAAGGACTTAACAATCTTAAGAACATACAGTTAATCACTGACAGCAGAACTCATTTACATAGAACTTAGACAAATAATAATACTGTTAACAATAATTATGGTGCAAGGAAGATAAATGAAAAGATACAGGGTTTATCAAAGAAAAGAAAATGGAAAGAAAAGTCCTAAGGAGAAAATAATTTTAAAGGTCACTAAATTCTGGCAATGAAGTGGAAGAAGAAAGATGAGATTACAAAGTCTGAGTTTTAAATATACTTGCAAAGCAGCCTAAGAGTGAAAACATGGTTCATTATCTCTTCCTTCTCCAATGAGCTATTCACCATGGTCTCCAAGGCACCATTAACACATGAATTACACAGGGTCAAACAAACTCAGATGCACAATTTAGGTACTTTGAAAATATCTATTGTGGGGATAGTGAATAGGAAAAATCAGATGGAGACTAAATCTATCTATATATATATATCTATATATACGTTATCTATTTACCTATCCCCTCAACTATACTTAAAACCTATTTATACATCTCTTTACAATACAATCGCTTTTCCCAAAGAGTTTCCCCCAAACTTTCCCTATTGAATTAAATATATCAGTGTAATTCTCAATAACACTTTCTTTGGCATTCCCTAGAACTGTACAGTATCAAATCTTCATTGAGACAAGAGAAATTCAAATTTGACACTGAAAATGAGATTGACTTTGTGGATGTATTTTTTCCTGCTGAGAGTATAAAATAAAACCCTTCTTATTGGAACTATATCAGTAAAATTTAAATATCACCTTCATGGAAATTCTTAAATCTACAGAGAATTTGCCTACGTTGATAGGACCCTGATTTACAACCAAAACAAAAACAACTGCACCTTAGCATAAATCCTTTACTATTTTTTAACTTAATCCAATGCCTCGTATTGTCCATAAAGATATTATTAAATAAATAATTTGCTCCTCAACAGCATTTCTCTGGCAGAGAGGAGAGAAAGCAATACAGACTAACCCACCATGTCACCAGATGAACGGGCTCCTTCAATAGAAAACCCCTTTCAAAATTAATGGCCTGCTACATACAGCATGATGAGTGCTCAGGAAAGGAAATATTTATGGTTTTTCTTCTAACTTCTGACCCTTGAAATTAAAAGCACTTTCTCCACCTCCTCTGTTCCAGTTAACCCGTAGGAAAAATGTCTCTCTTTATGGCAGGGAGAAATTTTTATGATACCCAGAGATATAGTTATATAGAAGTGATCTAATACAGTTTCCCTCAGCAGCTTGCCTCCCAGTGGTGAGAAAAAAAAAAAACACAGAATGCCTTGGGACAAAGGATCATTGGACTTCGCACAGCAACTCATCCCAAGCACGAGATAGGGGTGCTTTTTCCAGCATAGCACTGAAATGTCCAGATAGTTATGCAGGCTTTGCTTTCTAGCTGGCCTTCATCATTAATAACCAACTTGAGGGTCCAAAGTGCTCAGGATTCTAACCCAAACAGAAACCCAGATTCCAGCACCAAACAATCAGGCTTCCTAGATATCCTGCCAGACAAAGATGGCTTCAAGGTAGGTAAGATCTAGGGGAGAAAAGATTCTCTCTGTTCTCACTTGTTAACTTCAAGACAGTAGAGCAGACTATACCACAATCTTAAGAGAAGATTCCAATCATAAATAATAATGGCAATAATTATGCACTGACATACTATATATTATATATAGTATATATGTAATATAATAGATAATATAGCTCATTGCTATAAATAACATTTCTTAAGAAAAACAGGAAAGGGATAGCGCACTTAAAATAAAGGAGTGTTAAAAAAGAAAACGGCAGGCCAGTGAAACTGATTTCAGACTTCAGGCTTTTAGAATTGTGAGAGAATAATTTTCCATTGTTTTAAGTCACCAAGTTTATAGTAATTTGTTATAAGAGTCACAGGTAATTAATATAGCATACTTAAGTCCTCAGTGCTCTGGCTATATACTGTTTCCAAGTTGCAAATTAGAAAACTATTTGCATTAACTATACAAATAATACTGAAAAAAAAAAACCTCAACATAAGCTCCATTTTATTTTATTTTTTTAAGATTTTATTTATTTATTTATTTAACAGAGAGAGAGAATGAGAGGGCACAAACAGAGGGACAAGCGGGCTCCCCACTGAGCAGGGAGCCCAATGCAGGCTGGACCCCAGGGTCCTGGGATCATGACCTGAGCTGAAGGCAGGTGCTTAACCAACTGAGCCACCCAGGTGCTCCTAAACTCCATTTTAAAGCAAAAAAAAAAAAAAAAAATTAGGCACACTTTTTTTTTTTTTTTAAGAATTTTTGAGGGCATATTTTTCTTCCTTTATTTTTTAAATTTTTTTAAAAGATTTTATTTATTTATTTGACAGAGAGAGCACAAGTAGGCAAAGAAGCAGGCAGAGACAGAGGGGGAAGCAGGCTCCTGCTGAGCAGAGAGCCCCATGCGGGGCTCGATCCCAGGACCCTGATATCATGACCTGAGCCAAAGGCAGAGGCTTAACCCACTGAGCCACCCAGGCGCCCCAGATTCTTCTTCCTTTAGAATGGAAGGATCCTAAGTTACCACTCTCTTATATCACCTGAAAAATACCATTAAGTACAAAGACAAGTGATAATACACATTTCATAAAATGCCACAAAAATATTTTCTTTTTTAAAATTCCTTCTTAACTATTTTCTCTTGATAATTTATTTTGGGAAAGCCAATGCTTTCTAAATGCCACAGTTTTGAAGGTTCATTAAAAGTTATTGGGGGATTATTTTTTAATAATGAAATGCAAATATTAAAAGTGAAGGGAGTGTTAATTATTTGAAAATGGGAAACCATTTGCAGTATTTAAAACCTATTACAAACACTCTATTACTCAATTTCAGGACTGAAGCCACCTTTTATTCTCCCAAGTTTGCTGGGCATATGGCATTACATTAGACATGGCACATGTGTGGAACATGTTTTTTCTTCTTCCTCCTCTACATATTTTACTATGATGTAAACCATATGTTTCATTATAAAGGGTGGTATGAAAAGGCTATTGCAAGAGAGGCAACTCTTGATTCAGAGATCAGGAATATAGAAAGGCCTCTTCATTAAAAACACATTATTGTTTTGCTTCAAGGCATTTACCTTATGTTCCCAGTAACACCCTGACAGTTTAGAGATTAAAAACATCTGGATTTTAGGCATTAAGATTTTCAGGATCATGGGTCTGACGCTAAAAATACAGACCATTATGGAATACTCACAATAATGGGCTGTTTGGTGGAGATAGAAATCATGTCATGAATAAGTTGATATACAACCATTTAATGACTGAACACATTTTAATGATTGCAAATGAGGATACGTTGGTTAAAAAACATGATGCTTAGGGGTGCCTGGGTCGCTCAGAAGGTTAAGTATCTGCCTTTGGCTCAGGTCATGATCACAGGATCCTGGGATGGAGCCCCGAATAGAGAGCCCACTTCCCCCTCTCTCTCTGCCTGCCTCTCTGCCTACTTGTGCTCTCTCTCCATCAAATAAATAAAAAAAAGCTTTAAAAAAAATGTGATGCCTATATTCCTTATTTATAAACTAGGCAATCTCGAAGATATTGTTAAGCTACTACATTAATTTTAGAAGTATATTCTAGCTGTGTGGTGATGATAAAATGATTATCTGGTTTCCTTTTACCTCCTTTGACCAGGAGGTAAAATAAAATGCCCTTTGATCTAAAATTATGAATCGTGGGGTGCCTGGGTGGCTCAATTGGTTAAGCAACTCCCTTTGACTCAGATCATGATCCTGGAGTCCCAGGATTGAGTCCTGCATTGGGCTCTTTGCCCTCTGAACCTCACCCCCGTTCATACGCCCTCCCTCTCTCTCTCTCATTGTCTCTCTCTCTCTCATTGTCTCTCTCTCAAATTATAAATAAATAAAATCTTTAAAAATAAATAAATAAAATAAAATTATGAATCTCGCCATTACTAAATGCTAAGTAAAGTTAAAACATATGTGTGGGTTTAAAGATACATCCACAAACTCTTTGCTACTCTTCCCCTGAAGTAACGGGCTATAATTCTACTCCCTTGGAGTGTAGGCTAAACTTAGTGACTCGCTTCTAGCGAGTCACATAATCCACTAAAAGGATTATAACAGAGGTGATGGGATGACTATTCAAGATAAAGTTATATAAAGATTGTAACTTGTGCATGCTCTGTCTTTCTCAATCTCTCAATCCCTCAGTCTCTTAGTCTCTCTTGAATCACCTTCTCCAGGGAAAGCCAATTGCCATGTTCTGAAGGCACTGGAGCAGGCTTTGGAGAGACTGTTGGCAATACCGTGAGTCAGCCTAAAAATAGATATCTGAATCCTACCAACAGCCATGTGAGTGAACCTAGAAGCAGAAATTCTTCCAGTGAAGCCTCGAGGAGCTGCAACTCTGGCCAACACCTTGACGGCAACCTCTGACAGATCCTAAGTCAGAAATTCCCAAATAAGCCATTCTGTATTCCTGTTTAACTAGAACTCTGAGATAACAAAATATTGTTTTAAGCTGTAAGATGTGGGATAATTTGTTATACAGTTGTAGCTAACTACTACACATGTAATGAGAATAAGCTGTGGCAGGGCAAGGGAAGCTGCTGGAGAATGAATCTGTGTCTCCAAACCCAGGATTATGACTTCTCAGTTGTAGAATATTGGGCAGGGTCGCATAGCTCCTTAAAGTCTCGCTTCCTCATGTATGCCAGAAAGATGTTAACCAAAATGATTCCCAAGGTTTTTTTTCTGGCAATGAAAAATGCAGAACTGAACTATTACAGGCAGCTCTATCCTTCGGATAAGATTGCCACTGGAACTGCCCAGCAATGGGATCTGCCTTCCAGGCCCCCTTGGTAGAAGAGACTGGATCACTGGCCATACTAAAAGTTTTCTTACACTATATAGAAAATAGGCAAATAACATATTTGATGACTTCCAACTCTGCTATGCTATATTTCTGATGCTAGCTGTAGAATAAAGAGATAATGCCCCAAATCACACTAAACCAAAACAAACAAATAAACAAACACTGCATGTTTAGTCATAAAAGGGTGGTCATGACCCATCATAAATGAAAAGAATAAGCTGCAGAAGCTGCATGAGGGATATCAAACCTAGCCATACATTAGAAGCAGAAGGATTTTAAATTCATCTTTTAATTTTTTTAAATTATTTATTTATTTATTTTAGAGAGAGAGAGAGAGAGCCAGAGTACACAAGTGGAGTAAGGAGCAGAGGAGGGAAGGAGGGAGAGGGAAAGAATCTCAAGCAGACTCCATGCTGAGCCTGAGCTTCACTCAGGGCTAGATCTCAAGACCTGGAGTTCATGATCAAGCCAAAACCAAGAGTCAGATGCTTAACCAACTGAGCCACCCAGGCGCCCTTTTTTATTTTATTTTATTTTAATTTGTGATGCTCAGGCCATGTTGTAGGCTAATTTGGAAACTCTAAAGGTGAGAACCAGATGTCAGTATTTTTTTAAATCTTACCAGGCGACTCTAACATACAGCCCAAGTTGATTACCACCTGAGAATGGTCTTATTTGAGTGACTAAGGAAAGAAGAAAAACACACTGTTGTGTGTATATTTTTCCAGGTACAGAAAAAGATAAAACACACACACACACACACACACACACACACACACATATCTAAAAATGGTAAAGAATAGGGTGAAAAGGAAATTTTACCACTTATTTTTTTTTACAAAGAATAGATGTCACTACTATAATTTAAAATGCTAGGAGGACAGGCACCTCAGTGGCTCAGTCAGTTACGCATCTGAGTCTTGATTTCAGCTCAAGTCAGGGTCTCATGGGTCATGGGACTGAGCCTACAATGGGCTCCCTGCTCAGTGGGGAGTCTGCTGGAGATTCTTTCTCTCTCTGCCCCTCCCCCTACTTGCACTCTCTCTAGCTCTCAAATAAATAAATATATCTTTTTAAAAAATAAAAATAAAGAGGAGAAAATAAAATGTTTCACAAATTTCTCAAATAGCTATAGAGACTGGAGGAACAAAGATAGTTATTAATTTCTGACGTCTATTTTCATCTTTAAAAGTCACTGAAACATTAAGCTACAAAAATGACAAAACAGGTTGAAAGAGTAAAAAAATAAAAATAAATGCTTGTTTAATCAACACTACAGAAGACTGCTGCCTCTCTGATTTTTTCGTTACTAAATTATTTTTCCTTAGTCCTGATGACATGAAGTTATAATCTATAACCCTTCATTGGAACAGAAAAAATAAAATAAAAATAAAGAAATATAACTGAATACTATCTCCACAGTATAATAATGTTGCATAAGAATGACATATATGAATGATGTAATGTTCATGTTTCAAGAGTGTTTATACACATGGAGGCACAGGTGAAAGTGTTTGTCCAAAAGAACTCAACCTAATCCTTTGTGTTAGTGTAATACCAAATTTTATTAATGATTTATGAATCATCCAAGGGCAATATATTATGTAATAGCTGAAATATTTATATATATTTAAGTGTCCGACATCAAGGGACGTTCACAAAGAGGAAAAGTAGGTTTATGTTCATAATGTTTACCAGGAATTATATTAGGAAACATTTCTGCATCTAATATCTGTCTGAGTTCATTCAAAATGTCTTTATTTACTCATCCACTCTGTATGTACCTTGTTTAGCTTCCCCACAATGCTACAGATTTGTAAACAGTAGTACTGTGAGCTAAATGGAAATTGCAGAAGCGTAATTACAGCTGGATGAGAATGTTAAGTACTCAGTTTGAATTTTAACCTGAGAGTGTTTTGGATGAATAGCATCATCAATCAATATTTATTGAACATTCAAAGGGTACATAATTTGGCCTAGGCAGTTGACAATAAAAGCATCTGTACTTGTGTGGATTTCCCTTCTTCTCAAATGTAGTGGAAAACTGCCAAAAATCTAATGTGATAGGTTAAAAAATGTGTCCCCCACCACTCATTTGAATAGCAAATGTAATGAAACGGGTTTTCTTCTAAAAATTAGCTTTTAGTGTGAAAATGAAATGGCTCTACTGTGAGAATACTGATGTCAGAAAGAAAGGAACAGTTTTCATCAATTGATATTACATCTTAGAAAGGTTTATGGTTTTCAAAAAAAGAAAGAAAGGTTTATGGTTTTCTTTTTCTAAAAAAAAAAAGAAAGAACAATTTTTCAAAGAAATGGTTCAAATTCATTCATTTTGAAAATACATGAAAATACAACCCTAATCTCCCACTTCAGTCCACAGATGCCAGTAATGATAAGCTGGTCAATATCCAGAAGGTAAAAAATGGATATTCAGATAAATAGAAAAGAAGAAGTAGTCTGTAAAATATTAATGTGTGAAGGTATCACTGATTATAAACAGTTTGCTTCGAAGCATCATCTCATTTTCATATCATAGGGCAAGAAGAGAAAGATTAACTTTTATTCCAACCCAACAAAATAATGAGGAAAAAAAATGAGATGATTTCTTCAAAAAATGAAGAAATACATGCTATGAGTCTTGTCTATTTTCTGTTCAAGGGCAACTCATTTTTCTATCATAAAATATGACCTCTCTGAACTGTATAATATGGAAGATTTAATGATTATTAGACACTAGTGCAGTCAATCCATCACTCTAGAAAACTGAGAAGATTTCACTGAATGCAAAATCTTGTACTTCAAACTCAGAGAAAACCCAGAAAGATCTTCTTGAGTTTTGATTGATCTTTTTTTAAGTTTGATATTTTCATGGAAATATATATTATTCCTTTTACATAGTATACTTTCCACTAATTCTTTTGATGTGGACTTTTCTAAAAAATTCTGATGTTAATGAGAAAAAAAACTTTAAATATAAAAACTCAAATGAAAGGTGAAATAATATTTTCCTAGGTTTTTGGAAAACATTTCCCACTATAGAGAAACACCAAGAACGTGTGTGTGTTTGTGTGTGTGTGTGTGTGCAATATTAAAGACCATCTCTGTGCTTTTTGAAATTTTTAGAATTTAGAATCAAAGAAAGTACTTATTCTTTTAATATTACAACTAGCAGTGCTTTTCCTGCCATGGTAAAAAAAAATTTCCTTATTCATGACAAGTGACCAGTTTAAGTCACATTAGTAAAGTTATACACACACAGCCTTAAGTATTCAATAAGAGGTAAAGACGGATGAGTATCCAGTGTAAACTTTCTCTTTGATTGGTCACTTGGTAATCTGTGGGGCGGGTCCAAGGACTGGATATTTGTTTCACATGGGAAAAATTACTCAAAGTTCCAAAGTCCACACAGAAGAAAAGAACATCTAGAGAACAGTTATGATAGAATACTCTCTTCAAATTGCACGTACACATACATATGTTCAGTGATAAGCATGAGACCTTTGCTTCAGATGATAAAACTAGCAGTCACAACTGTGAGCTCCGTGTGGTTTAAAAATGCCAATTCAAGGGGCGCCTAGGTGGCTCAGTGGGTTAAAGCCTCTACCTTCAGTTCAGGTCATGATTTCAGGGTCCTGGGATCAAGCCCCACATCAGGCTCTTTGCTCAGCAAGGAGCCTGGTTCTCCCTCTCTCTCTGCCTACCTCTCTGCCTACTTATGATCTCTCTCTCTGTCAAATAAATAAAATCTTTAAAAAAATGCCAATTCAACATCAGTCATTTCCTATTATCACCTCAGGACCCAGTCCAGCCCTGGAGTACCTCCATCAGAACACCAGGGTCTCAGTTTACCAAAACAAACAAAGCTGAGCAAAAACCAAATAAAGGGGTATTTCTTCATACTGCTTCATCAATTAATCACCATAGGAAATGTCAGATTGTAAGAATTATTAACCTGTGAAAAAACACTATTTAGTTCTTCTTGGGAAAACAACAAGAACAATAACACAATTTAATGTAAGAATTAGCTTCTAATTCTTACCGTTTCTTTTTGGATAGTTTTTGTTCCTATGGTTTCAGGTCCACTTATATTTACTTCTATTATGTCTTGTCAGCTATTTATATCATCCAATGTATTTTTCAACTCAGACACTGCACTGTAGTTTTCATCTCAAGAAGCCCTGTCTTAGTCTTTTTAATGTTTACATATTTCTATTTACCTTTTTGAACATACAATACAGTTTGTTTGTTTGTTAGATTGAGAGCAAAGTGGGGTACAGAAGGAGAGGGAGACAGAGAACCTTAAGCAGGCTCCACACTCAGTGCTGAGCCAAATGTGGAGCTCACTCTCACCACTCTGAGATCATGACCTGAGCCAGAATCAAGAGTTGGATGCTTGACAGACTGAGCCAACCAGGCACCCAAACATAGAATACAGTTTAAAAACTGTTTAAATATTCTCGTCTATTAACCGTAATATCTGTGACAATTCTGCGTCAGTTTCAATTCATCGATTTTTTTTTTCTTCTCATCGTTATGGGTATTAGTTCTCTAATTCACTTTATTCTTAGTAATTTTTTCAAGTTTTTATTTAAAAATTCCAGCTAACTAACATACAGTGCAATATTGGTTTCAGGGATACAATATAGTGATTCATCACTTCAGTACATCACCCAGTGCCCTCCTTAATTCCCATCACCTGTTTAATCCAACCCCTCAACCCACCTCCCCTCCAAGTAACCATCAGCTTCTTCTCTAGAGTTAAGAGTTGTTTTTTGGTTTGCCTCTCTCTCTTTTTATCCCCCCATTTTCATTTGTTTTGTTTCTTAAATTCCATATATGAGTAAAATCATATGGTAGTTGTCTTTCTCTAACTGACTTATTTCTATGCCTGGTAATTTTCACCAGATATTAGATATTGTTAATTTTATTTTGAAGGTGTCAGATATTTTTGTATTCCTATAAAGATTCTTGCTTTTTGTTCTGGGATATAGTTAAACTTCTTGCAAACACTTTCATCCTCTTGTATCTTTCTTTTATGATTCATTAGGTGGGACCAGCTTAGGGTTTAGTGTAGAGACAATTTTTTCCCTTTTCTGAATCCAATTCAAAATTTCTGAGTATTCTTCCAATTGCTTCACGGATAAAGGTTGGTAGGAACAGGCATGATTCTCTGCCTTGGGCAAGTTACAGTGATTGTTTTTTTAAATTTATTTTAGTGGTCTTCTCTCCAACCTTAAGCAGTTTCCTTAGATGTATTTGCTGGTCAGCACTCTGCTCAATACTCCAGGGTCATGGGGTGCTGGGGTGAGGGAGGAGGGGGTGCTCTGCACATCTCTAGAGTTCTCTCTTGCAGAGGACTCATCTCTAGTACCATGTCCTACAAATTCTTGCTGCCTTAGTATCTTCAGACTCCTTACCCTAACTCTTTAATTCAGGGAGCCCACCAGGTTTTGACTGGATTTCCTCTCCCTATGCCACTTTCTGGAAACTCTCTCAAGGCAGTAAGCTGGAGCAATCATGGAACTCACTTGTAGGTTTCTATTGTTCAGGGATCAGTGTCCTTCATTACCTGATATCCATCATCATGGAAATGATGGAAAACACCATTGTTTTATACATTTTGTGTGTTTTTTGTCTTGTTTCAAGTCAAATAATAAATTGGTCCCCTACCCCACTTTCCCAAAGCTAAAATCAGAATTATCTTTTCACAACCCCATGTAACTCCTCTACCTGAAATGTTACATTGCATTTCCATCATTAAAATAAATTCCAAGCTCCTTATTGACTGTTTACTTAAACCTTCTCTACTTTTCTAGCTAAGCTTCTGTCACTTGCTTCCAATAACCATATTTTGCAAATACAATAACTGCCGTTTTACATATACAAAACATTCTCTCGGTACATTTGCACATGCTGTTCCCTCTGCCTACAACTCATTTCCCTGCCTTGGCTGCTGAGAAAGTCCAATTAACCCAGGAATAACCAACACAAATGCACAAATGTAACCTTTGTGTGAAGCCCTCTCTTCCTGACACACTTCCAGCCACCTTCTCCTCCTCTCCTTTGCTCCCACCCAAAGAGGAGTTAGTCAGCTCACCTCAGTGCTCACAGAAACCTACTATTCCTGGTGCTATGATGTTATTCATCACTTGGTTTGGATATTAACTATATTTTAACATTTATATATTAACTATATTTTAAACATCTTTACCCAGCTATGGCCTTGGACAAGCAAGCTCTTCAGACACTCAAGTTTCCTCATCTACAAAGTGGAAATAGTACTAGGTATCAAAAGGTTGGGCCACAATGGGGTCAATTTATTTTAACAAATATGCTAGTTACATTTTCAACTCTATAATATGTTCAATCTATTTTTCTTCATTTTACAGATACTTTTTCTAATAATAAGGTTAATAAACCTTAAAAGTAATCATGTCCCATCACTAATCTGAAAAACATGCAATAAAAATACTATAGGGAAAGTCCTAAATCAAGAAAAACCTCAGTGCCTTCAGAATGATGAGGGCTTAGAGGCCACAGCAGTGAATTTACAATATAAACTGCACGGAGCCTTAGAACCAGTCAGTGTACAGATTTAATGTAGTCCCTACCAAAATACCAACAACATTTTTCATAGAACTGTAATCAACAATCCCAAAATTTATATGGGACCCCAAAAGACCCTGAATATGCAAAACAGTCCTGAAAAAGAAAAAGAAACCTGGAAGTATCACAATTCTAGACTTCAAGTTACATTACAAAGATGTTGAAATCAAAACAGTATGATGCTGACATAAAAATAGACACATAGATCAATGGAACATAATAGAAAACCCAGAAATAAACCCACAATTATAGGGTCAACTTATCTTCAACAAAGAATGACTGAAATAGACAGTCACTTCAACAAATGCTAGTAGGAAAACTGGACAGTTGCATGCAAAAGAATGAAAGCAGACTATTTTATTATGACACAAACAAAAATAAGCTCACAATGGATTAGACCTACATGTGAGACCTGCAGCCATAAAAATTCTAGAAGAGAACACAGGTGATAATTTTTCTGACAACAGCAGTAGCAATATTTATCTAGATATGTCCCCTATAGTAAGGGAAATAAAAGCAAAAATAAACTGTTAGGACTCCATCAAAATGAAAACTTTCTGCATAACAAAGGAAGCAATCAACAAAACTAAAAGGCAACCTACTGAATGGAAGAGAAGATATTTGCAAATGACACATCAAGTAGAGAGTTAGTATCCAAAATATATAGAGGTTATACAACTCAACACCAAAAACAAAACAAAACACCATGTAATCTAATTTAGAGATGGGCAGAAGACGCGAACAGATATTTCTCCAAAGAAGATATCCAGTTGGCCAAGAGGCATATGAAAAGTTGCCTAACATCACTCACTATCAGGGAAATGCAAATCAGAACTACAATGAAATATCACCTCTCAGCTGTCGGATTGGCTAAAATCAACAACACAAGAAACAAGTGTTGGCAAGGTTATGTAGAGAAAAGGAAGCCTCTTGTACTATTGGTGGGAATGCAAACTGGTGCGGCAACTGTAGAAAACAGTATGGAGATTCTTGAAAAGTTAAAAATAGAAGTACTCTGATCCAGTAATTGCATTTACAAAAAATAGAAAAAACATTGATTCAAAGGGATACATGCCCTCTTATGTTTATTGCAGAATTATTTACAATAGCCAAACTATGGAAGCAGCCCAAGTGTCCATCAATAGATGAATAGATAAAAAAGAAGTTGAACATACAATGGAACATTACTCTTCTGTAAAAAAAAAAAAAAAGAATGGAATCTTGCAGTTGGCAACATAAATAGAGCTAGAGAATACAATAGTAAGTGAAATAAACCAGTCAGAAAAAAAATACCATATGATTTCACTTACTGTGGAATTTAAGAAACAAAACAAATGAAGAAAGGAAAAAGAGAGAGAGAGACAAACCAAAAACAAACAAACAAACAAACAAAAAACAGGCAGTTAAATATAGAGAACAAACTGATAGTTACCAGAGGGAAGGTAGGAAGGTGTGATAGGTGAACTGGGTGTTGGGGATTAAGGAGGGCACTTGTCCGGATGAGCACCAGGTGTTGTACAGAAGTGCTGAATCACTATATTGGACACCTGAAACTAATATTACACTCTATGTTAACTATAAGAGAATTAGAATTAAAAACTTAATTAAAATGCCATCATTTAAACATAAATGCAAGAAGATTTCATAAAAGTAATCAATTTTGACGTGAAAAATAACATGAAAGGGAGAGAACATAATAGAGGTGAACCAGAAATGGGCTATTATTACACAGATATTTCTTTAAAAGTTGGTATATTTTCAACTGGAAACAGTGAATCTAGAGGAAATGGAGACACCCCTCCACCCCGTATTGAGGGACAGGGAATGGAGAGGGGTAATCTTTGGTAGAGTCACAGCCAAGTATAATTCGCATATATCCACTTGCTGGTAGGTCCACTGATGCCATAAATGAAACACTCTTAATGTCCTTTTAAAAGAAACTTCTAATCAATTGACTATATTAGTATTTAAAACACATAACTGCAAAAAAAAAGTCCTTAATACTTTAGAACAAACAGCAGAAGGTGAAGCACAATTACAAAATAAAACACACAAACATTTAAGGGAAGAAGGTTTTTGTTGTTGTTTTTTTTTTTTTTTTTTCTGATAGGGCCTGTTTAAGCTTTGTTTACTTTCTCAGCAAGAATAAAGGCCTTGGGCGACATTTAATTAAAATGCTCCCTAAGCTTTCATGCTTCCTGAGGCAGTAAGATTGGGAACACTGAGATAGTCTTTTTGCTGTGGACTGTGAAAGGAACAAGAATGGATATAAACTTCGCCCACAATATGTAGAGGAGAGTTATACCCCTGGAAAGGTCAATTAGTAAGATGCTATACATCATAGGTGCAGAATATATGAACCCGTTGAGGGACAAAAAATAGGAAAGGCTTGACCTACATACACTTTCTGTTATTTCAAGTATAAACCACTAATTTCTAAGATGCAATAATCTGTAGGCATAAAGGACAGTACCAGTGACATTAAGTTAAACACATAAATAGCTTGGTGTGTCATTTAAGCTGGACAATTCTCAAATCTCAGTAGTCGCTAAGATTCATGGAGACTGAATTAGAAAATGATTAAAGTATTAAAAACTATGAGTTAAATAAAAAAAGAAATAAAGGTTTGATTTTCTAAGGTTTTTGGGTTTTTTTCTTTTCCTTTTGTTTGGTTTTTAAAAGTACACAATAGCAAATGTTTATAGAGACCATCATAGGATTTTCTTAGTTCAGTAACTACACACAATTAGAGAACCTCTGAGGGAAGACCAGAAGGACCAAATCCTGATTTGGCGACAGTGACTTACTGAGATCAGACCTTGGGTGAGCCACGAACCAATGCTGAGGCTCAGTAGGTTGTGGGCCAAATGGGATACTGCTGGAATTAAATGAGATACTACAGATAATAACCATGCAACAAAATGGTAGCAATGATGGTGATGATCCAATGTATTCTGTAAGATTATGCTAGGAACAGTATTTGTGATATCCACAAAACAGGAAAGATGAGAAGCAGAAACTCCATTTAGGGAAAGATGTGTTTCTATTGTTAGAATAGGTTTTATTTCTTTTAAAATAAATCCCACTCTTTAAATTATCATTTAAAACTTCTTATTAAATTAATATGTTTAAGGATAAAATTAAAACAGAGGTATTGCCCAACTGGCTAACAAATTAACACATTTGTCCTTTAGATTTCCTTCTGGGAAATAAAAACATGCATTAAAAAGAAAAGATTTCAGCACAGAAGAGTAAGAGTACAATTAATTAACAGCAAGACATTATTATATAACCTTGCAAATAGTTGACATGCCTCCTTCCCCAAATGTGTAAAGATAATTTTGTTGATTTTGTTTTCTGTCAAAAGATATTCTACAACTCAGTAAAGATATTAGAGCTAGTGCTTTTGTTTTTTTAATACGCTTCATACTGTCTTGAGAAAATGTTTCCTATTTTGAGCAAGTTATACCCTAATTTTTATAAGTCATTTCAGCACTTAACAATCTTATATGAATGATATATCTGTGATCACCAGATCACAGTGAAATGGTGAAAGCAAGATGGTCATAAATTAAACTTTATTGAAATCCCACCTACTGTTCTTCCTGATTTATATAGTCCTACATCCAATTAATCTAAGATACAGCCAGACGGACTTAGTTTTAATGACTGGATTCAAGCACAGCATATAACTCTTATATTTTATCCAATTGTCATTTTGCATGAAATAGTTCCCACAAACTACCATGGAAACTTCCTTAATACAAAGTACAACAGAAGGAAGAACTCTTTGAAGCCATCCTGAAGTATTGACCAGTCCACAAATGGTCATACAGAATGAAGCTTTCAAAATAGAAGTCTGTGCCAGCTTTGGTTACTTGTTTTCTCAGAAGAAGTGATAAGGATAGATTTGAAACTTCTGTGCCCTCTGTGATAATACACTGTTTCCCCCTGAAAGTTTCATTCCACTTTTTTCTATTTAGGTGTATTCATGCCTATTTTTGTGTCTACCTGTCTATATACACACGAACTCTTTCTCTCTCTTTCTCTCTCTCTCTCTCTCTCTCTCTCTCTCACACACACACACACACACACACACATTTTAGGCCAGCTGGATAGCCATAGGCTAGATTACTCAAGCTAATATATAATTTGTACCATTTTGGCTATAATAAGCCAAAACTAGTAATAAAAATTATTCCCTGTTTAAAATCTGAGATAATTTGCCCTTTTAGGGGTGGCCTAGGTGGCTCAATCAGTTAAGCATCTGCCTTCGGCTCAGGTCATGATTCCAGGGTCTTGAGATCAAGTCTCCCTTCGGGCTCCTTGCTCTAGGGGGAGCCTGGTTCTCCCTCTGCCTCTGCTGCTCCCCTGCTTGTGCTCTCTTTTTCTCTCTCTCTGAGAAATAAATAAATAAAATCTTTAAAAGAAATAATGTGCCCTTTTATTGTATTTTTAAGACACCAAGTTCCTTTCTTCTTTGATTTATCTTATGCCTCAAGTCCCATTTTTCAGCCTGGCCAATATCTATTATATTCCAAGTAGCTCCAACTCTTCTGACTACTGAGATGTTCTCTTGCCTGGATCCTGGGCCCTGACTTCCCAGCCCCACAGGGCAAAGTCTGCTTTGATAATGAAAGCACAATCTCATGCCTAGAAGGCATTTATTCCATTGTTTTCTTGAATTCATACTTCAGCTTTTTCCGTTCGAAACAGAAAATCAGTGTTTAGAAAGAAGATCAATAATAATACAGCCTGAGAGGCCATGCTGCCCTCGGATCCTGCCAGCCTGGGCTTTCTCCACTTACTTGTTCTGGGACCTTAAGTACAATGCTCATCTTGTCTGAGCCTCAGTTTGATCACATAGAAGTGGACATAACACAACACAAAGCTCAGAAGTTTGCTCAGTAGGTTGGATGGGTAAATGTAAAGAGTTTACCACAGTGCTGGGCACAGGGTAAAAGTTACATTTTATTACCACCACCAACAACAAAAATACGATTTTTCTAGAACAAAGTAAAAAGCAACAAATGTGACTCTTTATCACACCTTCACTCCGAAAATTATTTAAAAATACATCTTTGATCCACTCTGCAAAGGAAAAATAAAGCAGAAAGGGATCAGGAAGGGGAAGTCAGAGGCAAGGCCTGGGATAAAGGTCCTTATCTACAGATAAAAGGAGAACTAGCTCCTTCACACCAGATGAAAAGGCAACATACCCACATTCCATAGTAGAAGATGGATGGATGGATGGATGGACGGATGGACGGAGAGATAGATAGATAGATAGATAGATGATAAATAATAGATAAAGTAGGTAAATAGGATCCATTAGGTAAAGAGATTAGGTAGAGAGAAAGATGGATAGGTAGGTAGATAGATGGCTTTGCATTCTGATGAACTACTTAAGAATCTTTTAACCAGAACACAAAGTATAGTAGCTTTAATTCATCTGCTTTTTCTGTGTACACATCTTCCAGTTCTCTTATTTTGGGAACCCCTTCTACCATTAACCAAGGCAATATCCTATAAGAAGAAGCATCTCTCTCAGTCATCTCAGCCCCTCCAACCTCAAGCCTTAGGGCAGATTAGTATGCTGAAAAGGGAGACAAAGGACAGGTCAAAAGGAGCCTCCCCCCCACCCAAATGTGTATTCCCAGGGCAGAGATGCCTCCTCCACTTAGGGATAATTTAAAGCTAATATTCACCACCAAAAAGGGTCAAACGCCCCAGCATAATGACAGATAACAGTACAAATGTAAGCTTGCAGAGTCTCTGTCTCCCTGTCTTCTCTCTCTCTCACACACACACACATACACACCTTGAGATGCCACTATCTTCTCAGTCATTTCAAGCTTTCCATTTAATCAGCACAGCAAACAAGTTTCTGTGCCTCAGGCTGGCGTTCCACAAGCTCAGCCAGATCATGGGGTTCTGTGAATGCTGCAGTCAGCAGGGCCTGAGAAGGCATATTTGTTCACACATTATGTTGATGATTTTTTTCTTTTGTCCTAGGGATATGTCTTGGACAATGTGTATGAGCAATAACAGGTGCCATTTATTTCACAGACTATTGTTATTTCATTAGATTTTTGATCAGCTGTGGTAATTGCTGAATTGAGTAATTACTATTATTAACTGTAGCATTCTTTAAATCTTATCACACAATGTAATATCAAAAGCCTAGTCGGGGGAAGTTAAGGTGTCAAATATTCAAAGTCATAAGCTTCCAGTACTCCAGTTCCAGGAATATCTGTAAAATGTCTTTCTTCTGGGGGAAAAACGAAAAATAGCACCTTCCAAATAAATGTAAATAAAACCACTCTAAAGTCACCAGATAGATCATAATTAGTGACATAAAGTGATAAAGTATATATTTGGTGTTTGGTATAAATTCTAGACAATTTTTCTACCACATAAGAGTAGATCATCTCCAAAAGAATCTCAGACTATTTCTAATCTGTCCATTTTCCCTTGTGAAGAGGTGCAAACATGTAAAAATATCTCTTAAGCAACAAATCTGAGCTCCAGGCTGTCCTAGGCACAGCAGAGAATAGCAAAGAGTTAGAACACTGTTGCTAGTCTGGTTTACAGTCCAGTCAGGAGCCTTTTGACATGTTTAAGACAAGGTTATGTCCCCCTAGAAGTTCAAAGATTAACGTTTACGACACTGGGAGAAGAAAATCACAGAGGTGTCCCAAGAAAAACTCCCGACTGCAGCTGCTACTAATCCACAGTGCTTTGATTCTTTTTTTTTTTAAGATGTTATTTATTTGAGAGAGAGATCACAAGCAGTGGGGGAGGATAGAGGGAGAAGCAGGCTTCCCACTGAGCAGGAAGCCCAGTGCGGGACTGGATCCCAGGAGCCTGGGTTCATGACCCAAACTGAAGGCAGACACTTAACTAACTGAGCCGCTCAGACACCCCACAGTGTCTTTGTCATTTGATTCTTCACATGAAGGACCTGAAGTAACCCCAGAATCAGGTGGACATCTCAGACTCTCCGCAGATGGCCATCCCTAGAAAGAAATACTAGAATCCTGAGCAAAGTCTGGTGATCTACCCTAAATGAACATGAATAATCATGTGCGACCTTTCTGGACAAAACCTACTGAATTCCTAAGAAGCCTGGGATAAATAAATAGAAAAAAAGAATGCATCCTTCAACCTCAGTTTCTAGAAGCCAAAAAAAGAAAGAAGTTCATGCCAAAAATAAGTGCAGAAGCAGTTGGACGTGTATCAGCTGCTGAGGTGTGTTTGCTTACAGTGTCTCCAGTGCTTGTTTCTGCACATCACATCCTTGGTATTGATCAGATGTGGTCAAATATTGTAAGCATAAATTAACCTGCTCCAGTGAAAAATGCCCACGGGAGCCATCACACTCTGAAGACATCTCCCTAAGTTGAACTGTAATTACTAGTAGAATTCAATCAGAGGGCGGGGGATAGTTAGCTCTGATTTCTCCAATCCCTTCTTACAGTCCCTGATCAGAAGATCCTGAAGTTTCTGACTTGCCAAATGCTTTGCCTTGGTTCCACCTGGAGACCAAAGGAATGACACAGGAAGTACATCTTATTGTCAGCAGCTGGCAATCAGCTGTCTAGGGGTGCACTGTCTACCTAAAGAATCTTAGGGGGACAGGGCTGCTTTTTAGTTGACTTTGGTGATTCCTCTAAAAGATTTAGAGGCTCTGTCCAAAGTCCACCGTGTGATATCTGTTTTAATCCATATGAGTTAAATTTCCAAGGAAAATACCTTTAGGAGATAAAAATATCAAGTGAAAGAAGAAAGACACAGTCAGGAGATCTGCATCTAAACTGAGGAAAAGATATATCAAAATACTGACCATAAATGGAAGGCAAGTTTTTACAGTGAGAGTACAACTAATTAGTATAGGAAAATAGGGAAAAGCATTACCCAAAGCACTGAAGTGAAGGAATAAATAGTCAACCTCTGTATTTTGCTACCAATTTCTAAACTTTTAAAGGTCACACAGAGCACTATGCTAATATTTTGCAATAATGGACTCCAGGGCAGTGCTTTAATTAAATGAATTCCAGAGCTCTCTGAATCTTAATCAGACTGTGCAGGGGATATGAGAAGGTCAGGCTGTTGAGCAAACGATGCAAACGAGCACATTACGCTGAGCACCCCTTTCCATGAGAGTTTCACTGCGCACCCTATCTTAAATGTCCTAATAATTGTTGACAAGCTGAAAGTTCCTTCCACTTCACTCTATGCCTAACAGGGCCAGCAAGTGGGTCAGATGAATGTTCAATCCAGGAGACTTTCCATGAAATCATTTTAAAAGCATGGTATTTGCAGTTAACACTCAATTTCTTTTGATAATATGGCTAAAACATGCCTAATAGACTCTCCTAAAGGATAAATATGAAAATAACCCTCAAACTATCTAATGCTAAGACCACAATCTCTGAAGACAGAAAGCCTTTATACTTCCTGTATGTATAAACTTCAGCAATCTAACTAGCAGGTAACATCTAAGTGTCATCCTTCCAAAGAGGTAAACAGTGGTATTTTATGTCAAAATAAGTCTTCTCTCTAACCCTTGCACATTTTTCTCTGTCCAGTTGAATCTCACCAATAACTAAAGGCTCAATTTCAATCTTAAACTTGACTATCCACCACCCAAACAGCAAGCAAATTACTACATATCAACAAGGCCAGTTAATTGTATTAATTAGCACAATTAATAAAAATAACACAAATGAATCATAGTAATAAATGGAAATGTTCATAAAAGAATCGATTTTAAAACCAGAACATTAAAAAGTACCTACAAAATAATTATAATTATTTCAGAAAAAAAGTACATGTGTATACTGATGTTCAGAAGTGAATGCAGAAAAAAAAAGTGAATGTGAATGAGGTAAGCAGAGCACAATGTTTATTAAGTTATGTATGTCCTACAAAGTTAAAGACTTTTCCTAGTGTCAGTAATTCTCTGGGTATCTTAAGGTCACTGGTATTTCTTCTTAAGATCCAACCGAGAAATAATAACTAAGTGCTGTTTATTTTGCTAGGGGCTAGGTTCTCTACTAAAACTCTATATGTAATCTTTCATTTCATTTCCCAGTTACCACTCTATGAAGTCAGTGCTATTATTTAGCCACTTTACAGATTAGGACACGAAGGATTGCTGAAGTTATATAATTTGCCAAAGATGACACAGCAGCAGCGGCCAGAATTTAGGCTTAGCACACCAGAGTCAATTCAACACCCTGCCTCAAGGTGAAGTCCACTGTTGCTTGAGAGTGGCCACCGGTTTGGTTTCTTATGCTGTTAAGATGACAAATGGCTCACTTCCATTTTAATATTGCAGTACTGGACTGATGACTGGATTATATTGTCATAGGCTTTTCACCTATACTTTATTCCTCTGGAAATTCTCAGACAGTGCTAGAGAGCAGGTAAAGAAGACATATCACTCTCCAAAAAAGAAAAATCAGAAACTTGAGAATCAAGACACTTTAACATTTATGTTACACCATCAATGCTATACATCCTTACACACCTTAAGGCTTTTATTTTTTTTTTTCCGTATGTCCTGCTGCCTTGGTATTTCACAAAAGGTTTGTATGCCTGACCTCTAATGACAATTCATCATATATCCTAATGATTTCTTATTGGAGCCGTAAAACAATGAATTAGTGGCAAATTCCCCACTCTTTGCCCCTTCGGCCCTTGGAGTTTAACTCCTCTCACATTACAGTATTTATTGAATTTCCCAGCCAAACAGTGTTGTGCTCCATAAAATTCTGACAAGTGGACTCTGCCAAGCTAATAATGGCTTCATTCTGCTGAAATAAACTTATTCACTGCGGCAAACAAAACGACATGACCTGGAAAGGTTATTTTTAACTGGGTAATGACTCAGTTCCAACCAAGCATTTCTCTCATTTCTCTCCCTGTGTTTTAAATAAGTTACATTTCTTAAATGTAAATGCATGCTATTATGAGTGTTCTTGTCTGTCAATCTTTCACAACGAAGTAAAAGCAGACATTGTCATTGCTGAAGGTATTTGATTCCATTATTCAATAATTTGGTCAGCTTATTAAACTATCCCCAAGGATCCTGCCATAGAGAAATCCCCCAAAGAACCTGAAAGACAAGATTGCTTAAAGAAGCAGTCACTTTAAAGCAGAATCTAGTTTTATTGCATTTGTTCTTTTAATTAAACAGCATGAAAACATTTCAGTAGCGCAAAACTTTTCAGAGTGTGCTTCTGAGAATTAGCTTTCTTACCTATTTCATTTTAACAAGTAAATAAATTTCGCCAAGATTTGCTTATTAGCCCATTTACCAAATAAAAATATGCCAAGATAAAATTTATCTATATGCACATTAGTAAACAGATCCCTCCAATATCTTAAACTTTCCATACCAAAAACGTCTACTTCCAGAAAGTTGGAAAAGCAAAACAGACTGAATTCTTTCAGACTGCCTCATGTTTTCTAGTCATCATCTGCCTCTCTTTATCTTACACTTGTGAACCCCTCAAAAACAAACAAATGAACACACAGAAACAACTGCTATGATAAGGTCAAATCTTTTTTCAAGTTTCAAATGATCAGAACTCCAAGAGCAGCATGATAGCAGCTGGGATCTTGTACCAACATGCTGCACCCTGCCAGTCATGCCTTCTGAGACTAATAAAAGGGAAAACCCTTGACAGGGAACAGCTGGGCTTGTAAGGGAGCTGTTCAGTAGAAACAATGAGGCTTCCCACAGCCCACCCAAAATAAGGGCTTGGTGTACAGACACACAAATGCACAAGAAAAGAAATTTGGTAATTCTTATGATGAGGTGACAGTAAATAACAGTGGGAAAAAAGGCCAGTCAATGAAAGGGACACCCCATTCAAGGCTGGCATAGCTACCAAAGATATGAGTCTCAAGGTTGACTGGATTGTAGCTGTGATTAGTGCAAAAGGAATCACACAAGGGTCTTAAACTCGGTGGGATCGCTGATTTATGTTACACATTATTAGCTACAAATGGTGGCGAACAAGCTTTTCAGTAAATTCATGTAGTCACGGTTCTGTCCAAATCTCAAGAAGAATTCTGAAAACCCTTCTGATGACCTATAGTTTGTATCCACACTTGGAATGAAAGGAACTGATCTTATCACCACTTCCTGCCAACTGCTCTGCCTCCATATCAAAGTCCTTCATCAGCTGGGCTTTAACTCTGGTGTCAACTCCCCCAGTCACGGCCATGTGACAGAGGTATCGTCAATTGGCTTAATGAATGAAGTAGCATAAAATAAAACCACACTGAAGGGTATATGGTTATGAAGGATAAACAGCAGGTGGTCATGTTGGGCTTTGATTAAATTTATCTACAAGCCCTTCAAGTTCAGCAAATTAAGGTAAAGCTTCCAACCACATTAGTTGAGGTTATAGTCAACATGGGGACAAGACAAACAGAAGTTAGCAAACCATAAGGGACACAAAAACTCTCCTGTAATGTATTATAAGGTTTAAAAAAATAGTTTCTATGGCTTCTAGTAAGGAAACAAAGGCTATTAAATCTCTTTCCTCAGTAACACGTGCACTTTTGATTTTAAAACAGAGTCATTTCTAATTGCTACACATGCACAACATTAGAAAAGAGTCTGAGAAACTTCCTAATTTGCTGTAAGGGTGTGTGTGTGTGTGTGTGTGTTCATGTTCATATGCATGTTCAGCACTAATGGCAACTTAGATATTAACACTGAATATGAATATATACATATATATAATGGATTTTAGCATTACTATGAAAAATGATTAAGGCATAATTCGTAAATTAAGGACTCAGAAACAATTGCACTAGATCCTGTTTTAAGTATGAGTTTAGTCTTCTTAGTCAACTTGAAATTTTTTAAGATTTATTTATTAGAAAGATTGAGCAAGGAGAAGAGCAGAGGAGAGGGAGAAAGAGAATCTCAAGCAGATTCCCTGCTGAGCACAGACTCTCAATCCCACGACCCTGAGATCATGACCTAAGCTGAAATCAGGAGTCAGACACTTAACTGACTGAGCCATCCATGCGCCCCTAACTTGAAAATTTTCAAAAAAAAATTCCTACAAATTCACCTAAAATGATTATTGAGTTTGGTCAGTACTGTAGTCATTTCTATTTCTGCAGGTGTTGGACACTATCTACATTTGAGATTTGTCCCAGACACACTAAAAAAAAAAAAGTTTGGAGTTCTGCATATGAGTCCTGGGAAGAAAAAAAGTGATGCATTTTCATTTTCACTAGTGACTAGAAAATGATAGCCAGTGTCTGAACCCAATACCATCCTTAAAAATACCCATGAAACAAAATATTTATTTCAACTGTAATACTAAAGTTTGTGTTGAGGAGGTATAAGGCATGATAAGGAGACCACAGCCCAGAACCTCCACATTCTTACAGCTGTTGCACTCTACCATACTTACCTGAGATAAGTCTCAGGAAGCCAGATATTCATGCAGCTTTCTCAGTATTATTCTAACAATTCAACACTGCCATTTGAGAACAATCAACTTCTAGCTCTACTCAGCTTCTAGGTTCTGCAAATAATAGGGAGTCAAAGCTGCTTTGATTAATATTGTTTCATCAATATTAGAAATGGCTACCAACCCCTCAAAACACCTTGCCTTTCCTTATTTATTGAAGTTGATGCCAACATGCTGACTCTTTCACCTTAAAAAGTTTTGCCCTCACATTTCTCCACTTGACGTTCATAATGTCTGTAATTTGTGCATTTTTCTAGCCTATTAATGTCTACACAGAAATGCGTATTGGTAAAATGAATGTGGAATTAAGCACTGACCCATCTGGAAATCTCTCAGTCCTCATGAGAAGACATAGAAAATGCCTAAAGTTGAGGCCGGTAAAGAAGAGGAGCATAAAAAGGAAAGCAATCACATGGATAGTACTAGGACAGGACCACCCACTAGGTACTCCTCGGGAAAGAAATATGTCTTTCCTTCAATCTCTGCAAGTATTTCTACTGAGTTTATGCCCTTTATGAACACAACTCCCCAAACAACCTGCCACACGCTCCCTACGAAATGGCAGATAATTTGGGGTATAAGTTCATCCTATAGAAAGGATGCATCTTGCTCCACAGCTACAAGCTTTTTTCTTTTTACTCCTTTCTTTTACGCCTATCTACAAATGTCATTCCCATTTAAAAGTTTCATTTTGCTAACTTTAAGAAATAAATGGATGCAGTTCAGTTACTATCTGTCATGAAAATATTTCATTATGCCAAAATAAGGCAGAATTTTTTTTCTCAATAACAGGACAGATTGAAACATTCTGTGCTTGATCACATCTGCTATTCTTCATTCAAAATCCATTTAGAACAATTAAATTAAAAAGCAAAAAGGGTTATGAGTAGCCTTGGTTATAATGGAAAAAAGCAGTGACATACCTTTTGATTCACATAAGATAATGTTTTTGAACTTAGTCTAAAAATATTTTACTTAAAAATAAAGGAAATGTTATGATGGAGGAAAGTTAAGAAATACCTACATTTATGATATTTCTTATTATTCAAGTTAGCTGTAATTGTTTTTGAATGCAAAATCAAATTTAAAATATTGGAAGAAATAGCCTGAGTCCAACCTATAGCTTCAGCAGATTAAGCCCACCTTTGAGGAACAGAATTTATTTAGTGACCAACGATTTACTCAGGAATTGATGTGACATACACTACAACTTTGGAAGTCTATGAGAATTTCTAATCAAGTGCAGGTGAACTGCCTCACATATTCTGATGTGCTTTATATCAACAACTTAATGTTCATTGGACCTTATCAATGTCACATTATTTTTCGTAAAAATAACTCTATCTACCTATAAGTGCATCATAGTTCACAGCTGAAACAGACACGGACTGAGTCCTTTAAATTTCTGTAAGTGGCTTTAAGAGGCCTCTCTAGCAGAGGAAGTCAACTGACTGCCTGAAGAACCTAGGAAAGAAAGTAACACCAAAGATGCCGTTGCAGGGGCAGAGTCTCAGTCACAAGATATTTGGGTGAAAGCACACAGAGGCATGGACGGACATACTCAATGCCTTGCCTGATGAAGGTTCACCAGTATTTGCCCCAGAAGCTGTTCTCTTCTCATCAGTCACATACACAGCAGCTTTCATACTTGATTGGCACAAGAGTGGTCACCTAACCCAAAATGTGCCAGTGGAAATTTAGGACGTATATGGAAATAGACTCCTTATAGTAGCACGGTATGTGACATTAGCTTGGGCGCTATTAGTAGCATAACACTCAGTAACCTGCTCTGCAGAGAAACATGTATGACTTAGATGTGCAGACAGCAGAATTCTAATCTATTCTGAAGGCAGCATCCTTGCCCGAAGGATCTGAGATACACACACACACACACACACACACACACACGCATGCATACACACTCCAGTCATGTTTTTTGTTGGTTGGTTTGTTTTTAGATAGTTCAAGTTGAGATTGTTACTTAAAACCAATTCCAGTGGGCACTTAAGAGGTGGTTAAGTAACATTAGAGCTGGTTTTTAAACTGCTAGGTAGGTTATTATTAGTGGGGCATGAAATAGATTTAATGCGTCACAGTCAGAAACAATTTTAAAGAAGTAGAACAGCACAGATTTGGCAATCCATACTGGTCGGAGTGGGGTAGGGATTAAACTTCCTCACACCATACAGAAAAATCAGTTCCAGGTGGACTGTAGACTTAAATGTAAAAATTAACACTATACAACTTTTAGAGAAGAATGTAGAATATCTTTGGAGCTGGGGAGTAGTAAAAGATCCCTTAAAGAAGATAAATAAATAAATAAATAAATAAATAAATAAATAAAGTGCTAGCCATAAAGAAAAGGCTGATAAATTCTACCACATAAAATTTAAAATACCCTTCATCCAAAGGCATTATTAACAGACTGAAACAACAAGCTACATATTGTGAAAATATATATGCAATACATATAACTGACAAGGGATACTATGCAAAAAATATAAAGAATAGTTACAAATTAATAAGATACAGTGACAATCAAATAGAAAAAAGGACAAAAGATTTAAATAGGCACTTCACCAAAAGAGGAAATGGCCTTTAAACATATGAAAAGGTTCTCAATTGCATTAATAGAGGTATGTGAAGGAAAACCCCAAGGGGATGCTACCACAAACTGACCAAAACTTAGAAGTGTGACGATATGAAATATTGGCAAGGATATAGGATGACAGGTATTCTTATATATAAAACTTGTAAAACCATTTTGGAAAATAATGTGGCATTATTTAATGAGGTTGAGTATATGCACAACTCATCACTCAATTTAGCACCTTGATGCATATCATACAGATACATGTGCTTATATGCACCAGATTATATATATATGATATATATGCATTATATATGAATATATAATGCATATATATATTACACACACACACACACACACACAAATGCTCAGAGCAGCACTATTCATAAATATCCAAAACTAAACATAACATAAATGTCTAGCAATAGAATAGATAAATTGTGGGATATTCACACAATGGAATAGTATATATCAGTGAGAATAAGAAACTGTAGATAAACACAAAAACATCAATATATCTTGCAAATATAATGTAGAGCAAAAATTCACAAAAAGGAATTTATGCATTATCATTTAATATATGTAAAAAATGAAAAGGAGGAAAATAACATTATTTCGGGATGCAACTATCGCACTAAAATGATGAAAAAAGCAAGATTGAGATTACTCTAAGAACAAGGAGAGCAGTTACTTCTAGGAGATGGGAGATTATGGTTGATGAGACAAAATCAGTTTCTAGAGTGCCTATAATGGCAAACACATGAGGGCTCATGCATGATGGCTAGATACTCATCACTTTCCAAGTACATATCTCAGATATAAGGTAGAGCGAAGGTCAGGGACTGAAGAAGCAATGAAGCAAGAAATGGGCAAGGTCAGGGAATGTATGAAATTATCCGTTGTAATCATTTCTTGAGGAGAAAAAAGAAAGCTGGAATAGTCCATTTTTAGGCATTCTGGTCCATTCCAACCTGGGCCAGCTCTCTCTACTCATCTCACCTACCACCACCATCTAGCCTTCTTTGCTATTCCCTCTCTGCACAGGCCAGTGCATTCCTAACTAGGGACTTTGCTCTGGCCCCTTCTCCATGGATTGAGTATGCCTCTTCCAGACACCAATAGCAAACTCCACTCCCTTTAGTCTTTGCTTCTCCTCCAGAGAGAACCCTGGCCATCCTCTCTTACCCTCCGAATTGCTCCCTGCACTCAACAGCAGCCTTGATCTTCTCCTTCCTGCTCTGCTTTTTCCATCACCTTCCAATACACTATACAATTCACTTTCATCACATTTACTATTTATTTTACATTGTGCTTCTCACCAATATAGTGTTAGCCCCAAGGGGACAGAGAATTTCGCCTGTCCGTAGATGTACTGCAGGGCTTTATAGATGCTTAATAAAAATTTGTTGAGGATTTATGACTATCTATGCTTGTCATAGCCTCAACAGAAAATGCATTTCTTAGTGTGGATTAAGGTAAAAAGGTTTCAAACTACTGCAATAGAACATACTTTTTATATATGATTCAAGTGTGGGAAAGGGGAAAATAGTTGTGATAAAAATAGGAAGGCTCTACTTTATCACATAGACCTACACTGTCCAGTAGGGTAGCCACTGGCCACATGTAGCCATATAAAATTAATTAAAAGAGTAAAAATTCAGTTGCTCGGTCTCACTAGACAAATTTTAAGTGCTTGATAGCCACATACAGTTCACAGTTACTACACTGGGCAGTAGACCGATATAGAACACTTCCATCATCACAGAAGTTTCTAGTGGGCAGTGCTGCTGTAGACAATAAAAAGCTATTGCTGTATTTTAAGCTGGGGAATTATAAGACCACATCAATGTTTTTTGAAGGCAACTGGCAGCTCTTGAATGAATGAACTAAAGAGAGAAGAGAGTGGAAGCTTCCAACAGTCCAATTACAAAGCTATTAGAGTGGCAAAGGAGTAAGAGAAAAGGACAAAGTAGTAGGATGTAGAGAAGGGGGGGAAATTTAAAGGAATTTTGGAGTTAGCATCATTAGGAGCTGTTGACTTGAGAGTTCAGCGGGAAGGCAGGAATTCGGGGGTGACTGAGAATGTAGACTGGCCATGTAGGCTCTGGGGAAAGAAAAGCTGACCATCCATTAACTTGCTTCTGTTGACCCAGGTGTTTTGACTTAGGAGACATTTCAAAAAGGTCAAATCAAAATGCAAAGATGTGTTTTAAGACCAAAGAATGTCTGCACTGAATGGCTAGATACTCATCACTTTCCAAGTACATATCTCAGATATAAGGTAGAGCGAAGGTCAGGGACTGAAGAAGCAATGAAGCAAGAAATGGGCAAGGTCAGGGAATGTGTGAAATTATCCGTTGTAATCATTTCTTGAGGAGAAAAAAGAAAGCTGGAATAGTCCATTTTTAGGCAATGTCAAAATGACTTCTTCAAATAACTTTGTTGATATAGCAAGTATATGTAGGGGGTAGATTGCGAGGATAGTACATTTGGCTTTAGACACGTGGATTTGAAGTCTGTATGACTCCTCCTGGTAAATGGTCTCCAGTCACCTATGGTACTAAGGGAAACGGGGTTTGTTACCTCGATTCTAAAAGTAAAATGATGTCTCCACAATTAGATGCCAAAATGAAGTTGAAAGTCATCCATAGGGAAAATGAGTTCCAGAGCACACACATTAAAAATGATAATAAATACAGTCACTTTCTAGATTTTAGTTTATACTGAACCAAGGTCAGTGGTGTATGGAAATACTAATGGCTCTTACCTGTCCTTTTTAATGGACAGTAGAAGCATTTATAATGGAGGTTAGCATTCAATTCTGGTTTTGAGGATGGAGATGAGGGAGTTCTGGCACTGGTGATTTAAATCTAGCCGTTTTGACTACTGATTTAAATTCATTTGATTTTAATCAAATCTGTCCCAGCTGAGAAGAGGAGCTCATAATAGCTTGTCTTTGTTTAATCCTAAAAAAGATGGGATTGTGTATTTTGAGGACAGAAGCACTCATTTTGCCTGCAGTTAAAGTTAACTACTGACAAGAAGGAAGAACAAAAACAGGGTAAAGACCCTTGGTCACTGTTTATGCAAGACATGCTTTCCTTTCTTGTCCCCTCTTCTTTTTTCTTCCTTCTCTCCATCTCTCCATTCTCTACTCCCTCGTGCTTTTACTTTATTTTTTTCCATTTTACTACTCTGAAAACAAAATACAGTTTCTTAATTGACCCTCACATGTAGATGCTACTTTGTATTTACAGAGTGCTTTCCCATCCATCATCTCCTAAGATCATCACATTTTGAGTGATCAGTAGGAAAGCATGAGCAAACTGAAGCTCAAGAAGTTACTGACTTAGGTAAGGCCACAGAGTAATTTAGCAGCCAAAAGATAATTCATGCCTGAGATAGCCAGCCTCCAATGTAGCCCTAAATTATCTCTGCCTCCTCGTCTTCACAAACTTTGTGTAGTCTCCTGCCTATGATAACAGGAGTGCTCTAAGAGCATGCAATACAATGTTGATATATCACTTCCACGATTCGAGTATAAAAGAAATGGCAGCTTCCTTCTTGGTCTCTCTCTTGGTCTCCCTCTGTCTCCCAACCCCCATACGTGCCTCTCCCTCTTTGCTCCTTTCTCCTCCCTCCTGCCTCTCTCTTCTCTCCCCCACTCCCTCTATCTCTCTTTCTCTGATCATTCACTTTGGAGGAAGCCAGTGACCTAAACCACTCACCTGTGGAGAGCTCAGCTGAGGATTCCTTGAGTCAACAATGAACTAGCAACACTTGTCAACATACACGTGTTTAAGCCATCCTGGAATCGGATCCTTCAGCCTCAATCAAGTCTTCAGCTGGGTACAGCCCCATGTAACATTCTGACTATAGACTGAGAGACCCTGGGCCAGAACCAGGTTCCAGATTCCTGAGCCTCAGAAACTAAGTGAGCTGATAAATATGCGCTATTTTATTCTGCTATTTTGGGGTAATTTGTTATATATCAATGGATAACTATAACTGTTTCCACGTTTTCTCTTCCTACTCTACCTAAGCAACCCGGCATTCAAAACACAATTCTGGTTGCAGGGGTTTACCCAATACTCTGTTAGGCACCATGTTCTAGAAAGACAGATGAAATTGACATGTGCACATGGAATTTTAAATAATGCAGGTGTTTTATTTGAATCCTACAACAGGAAAAAAATACCAAAAGTGCTTGTGCTAAAAATATATCATGCATATGTGTTTGTATTTTTGAGTTCATTTGGAAAGCTATAACTTCTCTAAACTCGGTCTTGAAACAAGAGACTATCAGAGAGAAGTTTGGTTGGATTTAGTCTTTTGCTCAAGGATCCTGGGGGGAATTACCAAGAGCTAAAGAAGTTCTTCATATCCCAGCAGCACAGCTGGGATATTGATATAGAATACCAGGAAACTAAGGAAACGTCTTGCTTGACTGCGATTGTCACATTATCATGCATTATAGTGCAGCAGCCCAAATCAAAGAGATATGCAAAATTCACCAAGGACAGCAGTGATGCATTTTTTCCCCTGTATATGTGGAAAGACATCAGGAAAAGGAAGGCGGGTACAAATGCAAAAACATCTGCTCCCTAAACCCATTTGAAAAATATTTCTGCAAAAATAAATGTGAATCATCGATAGTGTATAGCAGATGGAAGTACAATATGTTTAATTTAAGGGGGGGAAAGGATGCAATTGAGGAACCAGAGAGTATGGAAATAAAATAATACTTAAGCCCATTTCACATACTGCTGCCCATTATGTTACACTCTGCTTGGCAAAAAGATATGAAGAAAATCGCCTTTTATCTGCATCAAACTACTCTGAAAGAATTCCAGATAGTTACGGCAGACTCTCTAATGGTATTTACACTCTATAGATTATTTGACAGAAGCCAAATTTCAGGACAGCAACATAATTTCCCCCTAAAATGAAAAATAAATTATAGCGTTGTTTTTTGGTTTCAAAAATATTTTAACTTTACTGACCTACCTCACAGGGACTTAACAAGACAGAGCAAATAAGGGAATAAATTCTTTCAGATAATAGGCAGTAATAATGTACTGGCTCAAGATTTGGGGAGAATGACATATAAATATATGATTATGCAAAAAAAAATCAAATATTCCAAATGCTTTTGAAAAATGGCCAATAATTGACAATATAAAAAAGAACATAGGTCAGCTTTTTGTATTGTAGATGAATTATTTTTGGCCTAATATTAAAACAAAATTGTCTACATTCTCAGCATGTACTGAAGTCTCTTGAATTCATATCAATTAGTCTGAAGGGTGAAAATTTTTTATACTTTCAGATATCATTTGAAGATTTTGTTAGAATTTCTTGGGCACAAACTAAATGGGAAGATGTTACTATTGAATAGAACTGTGTTCATTTATTTTATCTAATAAAATAAAAGAGCCTACTTAAATATTACAATGAATATAGTATAGTAGTGAATTAATTTCACACTCTAGATTATACAACCAATATATGGTTAAAAAATTTTAGGTTATAGGAACTGAATATTATTCAATATATTTTTTATCAAGATGTCAGTAATATTTAATCAGAGTCCACATAACAATAGATTGTAAGATTCTTTAAGGCCAGTCCAAACATTTTAGTTAGAACATTTTTATAAAAGCTGTTTCTTGGGGCACCTGAGTGGCTCAGTCAATTTAGTGTCTACCTTCAGCTCAGGTCATGATCCCAGGGCCTTGGGATTGAGTCGTGCATTGGGCTCCCTGCTCGCAGGGAGTCTACTTCTCTCTCTCCTCCCCACTCATTCTCTCTCTTCTGCTTTCTCTGTCTCTTTCTCTCAAGTAAATCCATAAAATCTTTAAAAAAAATAAAAATAAATTTAAAAAAGCCTGTTTCTTGAAGGGGAAATCTCAAAGTCAAAGTATCTACAGCAATCTCTGCTACTGTCCATTGTGTTTCCTGTAAGATCTAAAGGAGAGGGATATGTCCTCTTAATGCATGTTATTTTAAAAAGTAAACTTAAAATGTACAGAAATAATTCATCAAATTTCATGTAAAAAAATCAAAAAGCACTCTATAATCTCTTGTAGTTATAAGAGTTAGCAAAGACCTCTTTAACTCTGATAATGAAACATACCTAAAGAAATTAAGTGTCATATGATGAAACATGGTAACAACTAGGTCACCTTTAGGTTTCTGATAAAAACAAATCACGTTAAGTCATTTAAAATGATCATGCACACTACCGGTAGCCATAGCAGAAAATGTGATAGGTTTATGAACTTATCAATAGGGATATATGGGGTGCATTGCCTTAATTCTTAGTAGCCAAGTTATAAATAAATTTTTATAATACTGGAATATAATATTTTAAAACTGCGGTTATTTAAATATATAAGAATGAACAATATTCTATAATAGGGACTAGTGAAGGCCAGTGGAACATTTTACCTTTAATATTAATATAAAATGTTCCTCAGCAGGCTGGCATTCTGATAGGAAAATGGTCCCACTAAATTACAATGATCCTCATTTATCAATACCTTAGGGTAAGTGAATACTGTACTGCCCAGAGACTTATTAGTCAGCAGAGTACTTGTAACTATGAACTATGGATTTAACTGCTTCCCTGGAATATTTAATTTTTCAGAAACTCTAGATATCTATGGCTTCCTGATATTGGCTACATTAACTTAACTTAAAAACCATAATTAATCACATCAAATTATCATGTGCTTGATCACTCAAGGCTTTACAAAAGAGTGGGATTTATACATTACAGTTATATAGGACTTTAAAAACAGAACTTCTGGTTTATAGTTTACCAAAATTCAAATTTCATTGATCCAGAATTGAAGTAACCATAAGTAACTAGAAAGGCAAAATGGCCATAATTTATTTCCTAAAAAGCAACAGATACTTTTATCAGTAAACTAGAATGCTTCTAGAACCTGAAAGACCTTTCTGAATAATCACATAAGAAATTCAATTCAAAGTATGTTCAGAATATTTTAAATGTTAAATATTTTTCTTTTTAGAGGAGGAGTAGGAGACCTAAATATCATCAGGTCCCAGGAGTTCAGGTGGATAGTTTTAAAACTATTCTGAACAACTACAAACTCAACAGGAGATCGAGAAGAAGAAAAGCAGCAATTCTAGGAACAGAAAATCGACCACTTTCTGGAAGGTAGGATGTGGGGAGAAGTGAATACAAGGCAACATAGGGGAAGATAGACTGTGGGGGAATGGGCTGGCTCCCGGCAAGTGGTAGAGCCACAGAGCACAAAATTGGACCTTTTAGAAGTCTGCTCCACTGAAGGACGTCACTCCAGAGGTTGAGTGGGCGGTGAAGCCCTCATGGGGACAGTGTGGTCTCAGAACCCACAGGTACACAAAAAGATCAGGGGTGTCTGAGTGTGGCAGAACTCACAGGTATCAAAGTGGGGAAGCCAGGTGCAGAGACAGAGCAGAGGAGTGGGGTCAGCTCAGGGTTACCTTAAACCATGATCCAAGTCACAGTTGGGCCACTGCTCCTTGATCAGGGACCCCACAAGTGGCAGATCTGGAGAGACCCCCTCTTTCCTCCTCTGGGAGGAGTAGTGCGAGAGCACACTGCAGGAATCTGCTGGGTTTGGAGACTCCAAACGGGGCCAGAGATAGAAATACTCGCCCACAGGCTGGGTGAGCACAGAGTGAAGTGGGAGACCAGGGAGATGAGAGGGATTGACTGCTTTTCTCTAAGGGTTCACTGAGGCATGAGGCCCTGTGCTCTCGGCTCCTATGGGGCCGGAGATTGGGAGGCTGCTATTTTCATTCCTGTCTTCCAAAGTTGTATGGAAAGCATTCAGGGAACAAAAGCTCCCGAGACCAAAACCCAGCAGATTACTTGTCCTGGCCCCTGGCAAGAGCAATGCAATTCCGCCTCGGGCAAAAACATTTGAAAATCACTGCAACAGAACCCTCCCCCAGAAGACCAGCAAGAACATCCAGCCAAGACCAAGTTCACCAATCAATGAAAACTGAGGAACTCCAGAGCTAGAGGAAAGCAACACATAGAACTCATGGCTTTTTCTCCAAGATGCTTTAGTCTTTCAAAGTTAAATCTTTTAAATTTTTTTTCTTATTCTTTTTGTTTTTAAGTTTTCCTCTTTCCTATTTTAAAAATTTTTAACTATTTTATCTTATAAATACCTTTTTAAAAATCTTTTTTAATTTTAATTGTTATAGTTATATTTTATCCCTTCTTTGGAATTAACCTTATTTTTTATAAACATATAGGGTTTTTTTCTTTAAAATTTTGGGATACAGTTTCTTCTAATAGATCAAAATATAACCTAAATCTAGCAAATGGCTTTGTTCTAGTCTCCAGCCTGATCACATTCTTTCCTTTTTTTTTCTTTTTTCAACCAACTTCTTATCATCAATTCCTTTCTTAGAATCTTTTTTTTTAATTTTCTTCTTTACACTCATATTCCATCCCTTCATTGTGTTTACCCTTATTTGTGTGTGTGTGTGTGTGTGTGTGTGTGTATGTTTATCTTTCTTTAAAATTTTGGGATGTAGATTCTTCTAACAGACCAAAATACACCTAAAATCAAGTGTATGGCTCTGTTCTATTCACCAGTCTAATGTGTGTGTGTGTGTGTGTGTGTGTGTGTGTGTGTATTTTTTTCCCCTTCCCCCTTTCTTCTCCCCAGGTTTTGGGTCTCTTCTGGTTTGGTTAGTGTATATTTTTTTCTGGGGTCATTGCTACCCTTAGTATTTTGTTCTCTCATTCATCTATTCTTACCTGGATAAAATGACAATGCAGAAAAACTCACCACACACACAATAAAAGAACAAGAGGCAGTACCAATGGTTAGGGACCTAATAATACACACATTAGTAATATGTCAGAACTAGAGTTCAGAATGACAGTTATCAAGGTGCTAGCTGGGCTCAAAAAAAACATGGAAGATACTAGAGAATGGCCTTCCAGAGGAAAAAAATCCCTTTCTGGAGAAATAAAAGAACTAAAATCTAACCCAGTTGAAATCAAGAAAAGCTATTAATGAGGTGCAATAAAAAAATGGAGGCTCGTACTGCAGGATAAACAAGGCAGAAGAGAGAATTAGTGATATAGAAGACCAAATGATGGAGAATAAAGAAGCTCAGCAAAAGAGAGACAAACAACTACTGGACCACAAGGGGAGAATTTGAGAGATAAGTGATACTGTAAGATGAAACAATATTACAATAATTGGGATCCCAAAAGGAGAAGAAAGAGAGAGGGGGCAGAAGGTATATTGGAGCAAATTATAGTAGAGAATTTCCCTAATTTGGTTAAGGAAATAAACATCAAATTTCAGGAGGCAAAGAAAACCTCCCTCAAAATCAACAAAAATAGGTCCACACCCCATCATCTATGAGTAAAACTTACAAGTCTCAGTGACAAAGAGAAAATCCTGAAAGCAGCTCAGGACAAGAGGTCTGTAACATACAATGACAGAAATATTAGATTGGCAGCAGACCTATCCACAGAAACCTGTCAGTCCAGAAAGGACACTGGCATGATATATTCAGAGCACTAAACAAGAAAAATAGGTAGCCAAGAATACTATATCCAGCTAGGCTGTCATTGAAAATAGAAGGAGAGATAAAAAGCTTCTAGGAAAAACAAAAACTAAAAGAATTTGCAAACACCAAATCAGCCCTACAGGAAATATTGCAAGGTTCCTCTAAGCAAAGAGAGAACCTAAAAGTAACAGACCAGAAAGGAACAGACAGTATACAGTAACAGTCACCTTACAGGCAGTACAATGGCACTAAATTCTATCTTTTAATAGTTTCCCAGAATATAAATGGGTTAAATTTCCCAAACGAAAGACACAGGGTATCAGACTGGATAAAAAAACAAGCCCCATCGATATGCTGTCTGCAAGAAAATCATTTTAAACACAAAGACACCTTTAGATTTAAAGTGAGGGGGTGGAAAAGAGTTTACCATGCTAATGGACATCAAAAGAAAGCTGGAGTGGTGATCCTTATATCAGATAAGTTAGATTTTAAGCCAAAGACTATAATAAGAGACGGAGAAGGACACTATCATACTTAAAAGGACTGTCCAACAAAAAGATCTAACAATTTTAAATATCTATGCCCCTAACATGGGAACAGCCAGTTATATAAACCAATTAATAACAAAATCAAAGAAACACATCAACAATAATAAAATAATAGTAGGAGACTTTAACACCCCCTCACTGAAATGGACAGATTATCTAAGCCAAAGATCAAGAAGTAAATAAAGGCTTTAAATGACAAACTGGACCAGATGGACATCATAGAAATGTACAACATTCCATCCCCAAACAACAGAATACACATTCTTCTCTAGTGCACATGGAACATTCTCCAGAATAGATCACATCCTGGGTCACCAATCAGGTCTTAGCTGGTACTAAAAGACTGGCATCATTCCCTGCATGTTTTCACACCACAATGCTTTGAAACTAGAACTCAACCACAAGAGGAAAGTTGGAAAGAACTCACATACATGGAGGCTAAAAAGCATCCTACTAAAGAATGAATGGGTCAACCAGAAAATAAAAAAAGAATTAAAAAAAATACATGTAAACAAATGAAAATGAATACACAACTGTTTGAAATCTTTGGGACACAGTAAATGAGTTCCTGAGAGGAAAATATATAGCAATACAAGCCTTTCTCAAGAAATAAGAAAGGTCTCAAGTACACAACCTATCCCTACACCTAAAGGAGCTGGAGAAAGAACAGCAAAGAAAGCCTAAACCCAGCAGGAGAAGAGAAATAATAAAGATCAGAGCAGAAATCAATGAAATAGAAACCAAAAGAACAGTAGAAGAAATCAATGAAAATAGGAGCTGGTTCTTTGAAATAATTAATAAGATTGATAAATGCCTGGCCAGACAATCAAAAAGAAAAGAGAAAGGACCCAAATTAATAAAATCATGAATGAAAGAGGAGAGATCACAACCAACACCAAAGAAATACAAACAATTTAAGAACATATTATGAGCAAATATACACCAGCAAATTAGATAATCTGGAAGAAATGGATCTAGATGTCCATCAACAGATGAATAGATAAAGAAGATGTGGCATATATACAAAATGGAATACTATGCAGCCATCAAAAAACATGGAATCTTGCCATTTGCAACAACGTGGAAGGAACTAGAGGGTATTATGCTAAGCAAAATAAATCAATTAGAGAAAGACAATTATCATATGATCTCTCTGATATGAGGAATTTGAGAGACTGAGTGGGGTGCTGTGGGGGGCAAGGAGGGAAAAAATGAAACATGATGGGACTGGGGAGGGACACAAACCATAGAGACTCTTAATCTTAGGAAACAAACTAAGGGTTGCTGGAGGGTAGGAAGGCAGGAATGAGGTGGCTGGGTTATGGAATTTGGAGAGGGTATGGGCTATGGTGAGTGCTGTGAAATGTGTAAGCCTGATGATCTGTACCACTAGGGCAAATAATATATTATATATTAATAAAAATATTTTTTCTTCTATTCTAATTTAGGTAATTGAATAACCTATGTAAAATATTTCTGTAATCTCTTAGCTAACAATGTTAAATGAATTGCAACGTCCCATTTCCTAATCATTTGTGATAAACTGAATTTTGCCATGTTTCCCCTTAATTTTGGTCCATGTTCAAGGGACTTCAAATATATAAAATTTGACTGTAATAAAATAAATTCCAGTTGCAGATTAAGGTAGATCCCAATATGACTGTGCTATGGCTAAGAGATTTGTTCTCAGCTCTCTGAACTATAGCTATAATGTGCCATCATACACAAATCTCATGTAGGCATGAATTCCAAAGTCTCATCATGAATTCATTTTCCAATGCTACCAAATAAATAGATTGCTTGGCTTTGAGTTAACTTTATTCTGTGCCAACACATGGATCATCAGTAGTGAAATCATCTATAAGTGATCTTGATAATATACAAAAAGGATACCTAAGCTCATGTAATGCACTTGTAAAGAGTCCTTTCTGCACCAGCATACATTACGAAGAACATATTCTGATACATGGGATTCTATCTTGCTTGTCAAATCCACTATCCTGGAGACTCCACGGGGCTACCCAAAATACCACCACATTTATGAAACTCTATCTTACCCACCAACTGTATGTGATTTCCCTCTTGCTGATCTTACATGGATCAAAAGCTGAGTCATTCATCCCACTGTGCTTTGTATGAAAGATATTTGTATATTTGTCTTCTGCTCTCTGTTAGACTGTGAGGTCCTTGTGAACGGATCATATGACTTCCTGTATTTGCATTTATTCTGTTTGGTGTCTGGAACAGTACAGAGTCTTAGAAAATAAATTTAACAGAATCTTTCTTTCAAGAGGGATGGAAACTAGGCTCAGAGCTCTCAAACTGAAGTTGCATAAAATATCTCATGCTGGGCTAACATGGAATACTACACTTTATGCTTTGCAGAATGAATTCTTTCCTTTTTGGATTCATTAATATGGTAATTACAACATCTTATATATCTGACTAAGGATTCATCTGTGCATCAAATTTTCCTTTTTAGTCTTTGGTTTTTCTTTTTTCAGGTCAAGTCTTAATACATTAAGCCTTTAAATAAAATAACTGCACAACCTGATGATGTAGAATAAATCCTAGGATCATTAAGTCCAGTTCTCCACAAATTCTTTAAGAAGCATTAAGATAATAATAATAACTTTCTAAACTTTTTAAAGTTAAACCATACCAAAGTGCCATCCTATCAATCTCTGTGCCAAGAATGTGGATAATACTGCTTTCAAATATGGATTATTTAGAGAATGCAAAACCAAACAATTCTGGGTTTGCTGGTCTAAGCATAACGCCTCAGCAGAGAACTTCTGATGTTTACTAACAGGAAACAGATTATAAATGGAAGATGTTTAAATCTACCAAGATCATTCTGAATCATCTCTAATAAAGAGGAGCTTCCTGTTGCATTCTAAAACTAGCCTAGCAAGTCATCTAAAAGCATTTTTTTTTCTTTTTACTCATCCATTCATTTAACAAATGTTTATTAAGCAACTACTCTATGTTTTGCACTGCTTACGGGGGCTGTGGCTTAGCAGTTAATACAACAGGTTGTACCCTCTTAAAGTCTACTAGTAGTTAAATATAAGTAATCTACAGAACTGGCTCCCATGAGTGGTTCACTAGTCATATAACCTAACACAGTTATTTTACTAACAGACCTCTCATTGATGTGAATTTACACCTTAGGTCATGACATCCAGGTTCCAGTCTTCTTTCTTTCACAGACTGAGTGGCTCTGAGAAGTCACATAACAGCTTATAGCCTCAGTTTCACATGGAAAAGTTCCACTCTGCTTTTCTTGCAGGGCTATTATGAGGTTTAATAAAAAGACCTTATGAAATGATCATGCATAGAATATATATATATATATATATATATATATATATATATATATATACACACACACACACACACAAGATATACTACTATTTTACATGCATTGCTTTATGTAATATTAATTATAGTCCTACGGTATTATAATAAAATACCATTGTTATCTGAATGTCAGAGTGCATAGGCATAGGGCACCTGGTTGGCTCAGTGGGTTAAACCTCTGCCTTCAGCTCAGATCATGATCTCAGGGTCCTGGGATTGAGCCCCGCATCAGGGAGCCTGCTTCCCCTTCTCTCTCTGCCTGCCTCTCTGCCTACTTGTGATAACTCTCTCTCTGTCAAAATAAATAAATAAATTCTTTAAAAAAATAAAAAAAATGTATCTTTCAAGGTTTCTTTTTTTCTAAATGAATGTGTTCACTATTATTACCAATAATAGTTTGGTAGCAATCACTGCACATGTTCGTTCATCTTCCTTAAAGTCTTTCCTCAAGAAACCCTAGTGTAGATGATGGTGACATGCATTTCAGTTTTGTTGTGTTTGGTATGAGAAAAAATTCCTGGAGCCATTTAAGAATTTATCAGGCAGAACTGTCTCAGGGCAACTCCTGAGGTGCTTTAAAGTTTCCCAGCTGGAGAAGACCAAAAAATGTCCAGTTTGGAATATATAAGCACTAAACATGTCACCTCAATGACAAAGGAAAAGAAAGGAAGACATCTGAATGAAAGGTAGCAGGGGAAAGGGAGGAAGTGTTACCTTATAAACTCTGGATATCTTTAATATTAACCAAGATGAAATTTGGGTTATATCTCTTGCCAAAAATGAAATTCAACAATCACTCAAGCTCAAAGACACAGCAACTGACTGAAAACTCCAGCTGCCTTCCCAACCTCTGCTCTTCTAAACAAAGAAGGTATAGCATATGCAGCCAGCTTCGATTAACATTTCACCCTCAGGATTGATTTTCCCAGACTCAAACGTTATTTTTTCAGGTAAAAAATCCCCCTTTTCCATAGGCAAATAAAATTAAGATTCTGTTGGAAATTACAAATATAGTACTGCACCATAACTTTTTATTGAGGATGGTAAATAAACATTCATATCCATGAGTTTACAAGAACAAAGTGTACAAGCACAGGGTGATAGTTTTCACTATTTTTTTTAAAGATTTTATTTATTCATTTAACAGAGAGAGAACCCAAGCAGGCAGAGAGGCAGGCAGAGGCAGAGAGAGGAGCAGGCTCCCTGAGGAGCAAGGAGCCTGATGTGGGACTCGATCCCAAGATGCTGGGATCATGACCTAAGCCAAAGGCAGCCACTCAATCAACTGAGCCACCCAGGCGTCCCTAGTTTTCACTATTTTTCAAGGGCATGGACCTATAATTAAATAGCAATGATCACTTCCTCCTCTTTTTCTATCTATCTATGTAATCTATCTATCTATCTATCTATCTATCTATCTATCTATCTATCTATGTGTGCATACATGGATTGCTAATGACTGACCCACATCAAAAGTTTTAATGACTTAATACACCAAATGATAACTTAATTATTTAGTTCTTAGCTCAGTATTTTATTTTTGTTTAGCTCAGTATTTTAAAAACATGTATGCTTTAGTATTTTTTTCTTTTTATCCTTATTTTTAAATTGTTTTCTAACTTTATTGAGATGTAACTGACATATAACTTTGTATAAGTTTAAGGTGTATGACAACATTATTTGATACATGTATATGTTGCAAAATGATTACCAAGAGTCATTAATGTCTCCCCTCCATCACCTCACCAAATTATCTTTTTTTGTTTATGGTATGGTATGATATACCATTTAAGGTCGACTCTCTTAGCTACTTTCAAATATATATTATACTGCTCTTAACTATAGTCACCATGCTGTACATTAGATCCTCAGAACTGACTTGTCTTTTTTTTTAAAGACTTTATTTATTTACTTGACGAAGAGAGAGGAGAGAGAGAGATCACAAGTAGGCAGAGAGAGAGAGGGAGAAGCAGACTCCCCACTGAGTCAAGAGCCTGATTCAGGGCTCAATCCCAGAACGCTGAGATCATGACCAGAGCCAAAGACAGAGGCTTAACCCACTGAGCCACCCAGGCATCCCCTGACTTGTCTTATACCTGGGAGTTTCTACCCTTTAACCAACATCTTCTCATTTCCCCCACTCCTGTGTCTGCTGTTAGCAACCACCATTCTGCTCCCTATTTCTGTGAATTCAGCTTTTTAAAATTCCACGTGTAAGTGAGAATATACAGTATTTTTTCTTTCTCTGTTTGACTTACTTTGCTTAACATAATGCCCTCAAGTTTCACTCACATTGTTGCAAAAGGCAGGATTTTCTTTTTTATGACTGAATAATGTCCCATTGTGTATATCATATGTATATTTTTTAAAAAACTGATTTCTGTTATGTATCACACAAAGCATTCAAATCTTCCCCTGAAATGAACAAAGATGTTTCATAGGAAATATCTTTATGCAAGATTATAAATAAATAAACCAGGAATTCTAGGTCAGGCAGACCAGGATTTGAACATCAAAGCTATGGGACTATGTCACAAATATTTAATCTCTCTGAGGACTAATTTCCTCCTCTGTGAGGTATTAGCAGTAACAACTAGACTTATCCTACAAGGAATAAACATAATATATGAAAAGCATAACACTTTGCTCTCTTACCAATCTCCCTCTTGCCGTGGTCACAAAATCCTAGTGCTGGTTTTAGGCACTGCCTTCCAAAGGGTCAGACAAATGGTGTCCGGGTGTTTATTTTGTGGCATTTAGGAAATGTTTTAGGTATTATAAATATATTTCACTAATTTTGATGATGTGAAGTAAAACTCACTTTTCTATTACATATGCCCAGTTGCTAGTATTGCCACTTTTACTGTGTGTCATGTGCTTAACGTGTCTCAATTTCTACCCTTAATTATATTACCACAATTCTTCACATACTAGAGACACTGAAAAACATAAAGAAAGAAAGGAAAGAAAGGAGAAGAGCAGGGAAATCTGAACCGAGATAATGTCCCCCTTACTTTACCTCTCAAGTGAGAAAAGGGAAGGGTTATGAAAATTCTAAAATACCATTCACTATAGCCAATCTAAAACGTTTTGTCCATCCCATAACTGGAACAAGACTGCATTAGTTGTTAAATTGCGATCTTAGTATACACTTAAAATTTGCCTTTTTCAGAACATTGGCCCTGCCAGCAATACCTACTCACAGTTCACAGTGCCTTACTATAGAAGAGATATAGGTATTATTTGTGTCAACATTCCCCCACACCCTGTTATAAGTGAGTCTATTGAGGTTAACTAGTGAAGGGCTTATAAGTCCAGGATTGAGTACAGAAAACAGTTTGGAAACCTGTGCTTCAGACACAAGATCGTCGCACTCATCCTATGGTTGATTCTGAGATTCTTATTCCATTAATCTCGGGCTTCAGGAGCTGTCCAGCCAAGTCTAAATTCTCAAATAGAGGAATATTTACAATCCTCTCTTTAAATGGCACTTCCTGTCCCAAAGGCAAAGGAAGAAAATGCAAAAGATAATAAGAGGAGTCCTCCAGGGAATACACAGCTAAATGGAGTACACTACCACCCCCCCCATTCCAAGGTTTCAGTTATACATGGTTAACTGTAGCTACACATGGTCCAGAAGCAGATGATCCTCCTTCTGACAGATAGGTCAATAATTGCCTAATGCTACATCACGTCCTTCCTCTCACTTCATCTCATAACATTTGCATTTTATCATTTCACATCCTCACCAGAAGAGTGAGTATAATAAGATACTTTGAGGGAGAAAGACAACATTCAGGTAACTTTTATTACAATATATTGTTATAATTGTTGTGCTTTATTATTACTCTTTATTATTAATCTCTTAGTATGCCTAATTCATGAAATAAACTTCCTCATAAGTGTCTACATATAGGAGAAAAGATAGTATATATAGGCTTTGGTACTATTGGTGGTTTCAGACATCACCTGAAATGGACCCCCTGTAGACAGGGAGCATTTCTCAACTTGCAAGGAGTATGGGTGCCTGAGGGAAACCAGGATTTGCCTAAAAAATGATCACCCCCTACCAGCAGGATGCTCTTAAAAGTGGAGAGTTTTTCCAGTTGCAAGTTCTAGTTTCTTCCTTCTAGGTGAATTTGTAGATCATAAGGACATTTGCTTTGATTCAGGAAAAGTCCTAGCAACCCAGAGCTGACAGTTAGCAGTTGTTTGGTCTTGAGAAAATTACTTAATTTCTTTCAGCTTCTGTTTCATCATCTTTAAATTGGAGACAGTAGTCACACTTTCCCACAGGACAAGCAAGAGGATTAAACAACAGAAAAGGCATATAGCGGACATTCGGTCAATGGCATCCATTAGCTTCAGTCACAAATAATTGTCCTGCAAAAGTGTATGTGGAAAAATCCCTCTTTTTCTCTGCTCTGAACAAATGCACACCTTAGATAACATGAATAAAACATACACTGCAGATATTAGGCTTACCTTATAATTTAATTACATGCAGGAATAAGCAGCTTATAATGATTTCTAAAATCAAATGGAATTAGTTTTGCCAATGAGGAAATCAAATTCACCTGGAAGATTTTTGGCATTCTCTTCAATAACCTACTTTTTCCAAATCATTTTAACAATTACATCTTATAACATTTTACTTTCAACCTCTGACTTCTTTACATCTATATTTATATTATCAAAATTATGAAATCACTTTTAGTAAGCCTGTTCATATTAACTTTTTTGGCAGAAAAAGGAGAAAAAAACCTCATACCAGAAAGCCATGTCAAAAACCCACTTATTGCTAAAAAAATATTCTAAAGTATACCCTCAATGCTTATTCTTTTAGTATTTTTTCCTTAATGTTTGAAAGCCAGGCACTTTAAAACCAGCTATCCTGACTGGAGACAAGCATATGTCATAAACTTTTTCTGAATCAAAATATACACCTCCTTCTACTTCTTTCTAATGTCATAGATCTGGTGTGGTGGCTACGTGGCAGCGACCTGAAGAAATAAGAATGACTACACCATGATCCTTAGCCACAGGTAGCTCAAAGGCTGGTAAAGAAGACAGGTAAGCCTATAAAAATAGGCTGTGTTGGCCAATGAGATTTTTCACACCTTCCAGTATTCTAACATCCTGAGCCTTCTAAATTTGAAAGGGAATCCTGCTGACTATTATCCAATTAGAGATGCATTTTCTTGTTTTGTATAACAGAAGGAAAATAAATGGAGACACTGAAGAAACTATACTACCCTATTGGTTGAAAGTTCCATTGGACTTCTGTTCATTTATGAGACCTGTGCTCATCAGATCAAAGTCATGGCATTCTACAGATATTGCATGCTACACACATCATCTGGAAAAATAAGAAGAGTGTGGGAAAATGAATCAAAGCTACCTTCCTTCTGGGCCTACCCCTATTTTGTGATAATTGGATGATGCTGTTATAATCCAAACTATGGTACGGAAACTATAGCTCAGAAAAATAGAACAGTTCAAGTCCACAGAGCAAGATAGAGCTGGGATTAAAATTCGTATAAGTTCAGGCCTGGTGGTCTCTCTCTAAAACTGCATGTTCTTAAAGGCAGCATAAACATCAGAGTAATCCAACCCCAGTATCAGAAATGAAAATCTTATGCAAGTCACCTTGATACAATTTTGGAAAATGACTATAAACTCAATCGTAATTTAAAACAACAGAAATATGAATAGATAGAGACAGGGAAGAAAAATTTTTTGGACGTCAATGCTATGACTGCATGCACTTTTTTTGGTACCTTAGGAGCTAATTGGGCCATTTTATTTATTTTATTTTTTTAATTGGACCATTTTAATGTGCACATAAATATCACACCTTTATTTTCAAAGATTCATAAAATGCTAACAATACCACTAGCAAGGTAGCTTTAAAATTCAAACTACAAACATGTAATTTTTATAAGACATAAAACCTATGTTCATGTGTAATGAACAGACTTAAACCTACCTCTCATGAGAGAATTTCTACAGATTTAAATAGTACCTGCCACACTTAAAATCACTTTATCTTTTTGTACTGTAACTGCTATGAGTCATGCACTTTAAAGAGTGCATGCTCTGAGATTACCTGCAAATATGAGGCAAGTAATGACAAAGCCTTCCTGAAATTAACCCTATATGTTTAATGCAATCAGTATTTTAATTTAGCATTTTGGCTGGCTTCAGAAATGGCATGATCGCTCCTCTGTAACTAAAGCATAGAGATTCTATTCAGACATTTATGCATTCCATTTCATCTGATTAAAAGCATTTTGATATAAGAGATATTTGGATTACTCTTAAAAACATATTTTAAAAACCACTTTGCTCAAATTAAGTATTCAAACATGCTCCCTCCTTTTGGCTGCTGAACTGAGATTTACTATAATGGTGCCAGAAATATATTTGCACTGATATAACATAGTCGATGGAAATAAAAACCTAATTCTGTCACAGGAGTAACTAGGACAACTAAAAAGCAAGAGCACCCATGAATTGCCTTTGTTCCATCACAATTACAGTGACAAAAATATTTATGTTAGGGGAAGAGCTGCTGACACCGAAATAAGTAGGAAGTGAGGTTTTAAAGATGAAAATAGAAGCTGTGAGCACTCACAGACTACAGTTTATTTGAAGATATGAACCATCGTACCTACCTAGTCAGTACTAATGAACACTATAATCATTATAATCAAACAAACAAAGCAACTACACATTAGGAGAGAACTGAACTATTATTTAGAACATTTCACTAGATTTCTGTGGGGGTAATTCTATTTCAAAATGGTTAATGAATTTTGAACAGTTTCTTTAAAAAGATTTCTCCCTTTTAATATGGATTTGGTTGGGGCTCACCTCATATCTTTATTTCTCCCCTTTTAAGTAAGTTTATGAAAGATAACATGAAAAATCGTTAGTAAAAGTATACCTTCACAAACTGATCTTCCTATAACGCCAACACGTGTGGTCTACTACTTTGTTGAATTTTGTTTTGTATCCATAATCCTTCCATTTTACCTTAGAAGAGCACCTCCCTTAATAAAATACACAATGGAAGTGGGCAAGAATGGTGTAGGTGTGCAAGCAGGCATATGGATCTAAATGGAAGCTCCATGCTAGTAAACACTCTAGCACACTCTAGTATACAAAGTTCTATATAACTTTGAAACCTAAGTTTCAAACAGTGCTTGGGGACACATTTGCTCTACAAAAATGAAAATCGACCTATTTCTGCAAAACGCACATTCTGCAGGAAGTGGTGAAAGCGCCCAATTGCTTTCCCTCTGCTCTTCATCTTGGATACGACTAAAACCCAAAAGCATCATCTGGTTTTGCCTTTTTTTCCTCACCAACATCCTGCCGACATCTCTAACTGATTTAGTATTTGGAAGTACAAAAGAATCCAGTAAAGGATACTGCCGTACAGCTGGAAAAAGGGTTTCTTAAATGAAAGGGAAATGTTCTGTAACTAACTCAAAGCAACCACAGTCCTGCCCCTCCTCCCTCCCCTCACCAGCATCCTTTACCAATCAAAAAAAAAATGTTTCCAGATGCCCTATAATCCTTGACGTACAATATGAGGTACCCAGGTGTTAGCATCTCCATCTTACAGGTAAAGATACTGCAGATCCCAGAGATTTAGTGACTTCCTGAGACTTATGTCCCTAAAAGTGAAGGCAGTAACCCAATTCTGACCATCTCTCTCAAAGCTTGGTCTTCCTTCCATTCATACTTTCTTGAAGTTCATATAAACTCTCAGTTCAACTACTGATATTTTCTCACTTTTTAGATTTAAAGATTTAGTTCTCAAGGATCTCCTCGTAAAACAGATGTTACTCTCTGCAGCCAAAGACCCTGTGCACGTATCTGAAAGTCTGGGTGATGACTACACATTATCTCAGTGGATTTCTATAAGATAGCTACAGGAAAGTTTAATGTGTGTACAAATCCAACAGATAAAGTGCTGTTGAGAACCAGTGTTCATTGTATTATCAGTTTCAGCTTGATAATTTGATATGACACGTGTGAGGCACAAGCTACAAATCTCTCCTTCTTAAAACAATAATTGTGAGCCTTTATTCTACACCAGGAATATCAAGGTCATTGTCTGGATCAAACCTAAAAGGGAGTTTCCATCAACAGATGTCATAACAGATAAGCACCAATTTGACATGCTCCTGCAGAACTATCACCTGCTATCAGAACTGCTATGACAGCTGTGTAGTAGTAAGACAATGTGGGCCAATTCATCAGTCCTCTCGGCCCCAAGTGCTCCCCTAATGGGTATGACAAACATATGCCGTACTGCCACACAATGGGTGTTTATTACTGTAGGGTTTTTTGTATAACGATCCAATTAGTCAGTGTTGATAGTCATGTATTTTTTGTAATTGATGGAAAGCCAGAGTTGCATAACTCTACTGAATGACTATATCTTTTACCGCAGTATGAGTGACTTTGGAAAGGAAAAGGGAGACTACTTTGTGTGCGTGTACAAGAGCACAAACACATATGCATACACACACACACACACACAATCCTGCCAATATATAAATAATATACCCATTTCCTGGGCTTTGATGTGAGGTTATCTTTGCCATGCAGATACACTTCTTCTTGCCTGGCCAAGTCCTGCCTACTTTTGAAAGACTCAATTTAAATGCTGTCCTGGTTTTCAAGTTCCCCATGCTTCTAGAGTTTCAGCAGGTATTTTAAAGAGGGACTCAGACTGTATAGGGATTAGGGTAGGTTGATTAGCTCAGATTATCTCATTGTAATCAACAGTCTCTCCTCAGCTCCAGCTGACTGTTGCCAAAGGGAACCTGCTCTCAGGGTTATCAAGTCTTCAGTATTTCAAGAGAAGTGGAAGTCTGAATTTTTATTTGTCATCCTTAAATTCTTTTTTTTATATTTTTTTAAAGATTTTATTTATTTGACATAGAGATCACACATAGGCAGAGAGGCAGGCAGAGAGAGAGAAGGAGAAGCAGACTCCCTGCTGAGCAGAGAGCCCGATGCAGGGCTCGATCCCAGGACCCTGAGATCATGACCTGAGCCAAAGGGAGAGGCTTTAACCCACTGAGTCACCCAGGTGCCCGCCATCCTTAAATTCTTAAATTTTGGCAACTGTTTGTATTTATGATTCCCCTAAAATTTGAGCTTGAGATAAAGACTTGCAAGTAGTTTATTTGGCAGAGACAGGAGCAAGGAAAATAAGGCACAGAAGACATCACAACCAACCAAAGGGGTGCTAGTAACATCCTATGGTCCTCAGGGACATACCACAGAATAGCCCCAAGAATCTTCCTTGTGGATGATGGAAAGCATGAATCCTCCAGCCCCTGTCCTTTAGTGGTTAAGTGTTGCTACACTTCCCAATTGTACCTGCCAAAGTGCTGAGTGGCTCCCTCAGTGTGAGAGAAAGCCCTGACAAAAACAACAACTGTGCCTGAGGTGGGCTGCAGTCAGCATTCCTGGAATCACAGCTGTGACTGAAATTAGAGGTAACTGAGGGGATGTGACTCACGGCACCAAAACCAACTACTACAGCAACTATTAACATTGTAAGCATAGGGCAGGTCAAAGGATTAATGGGCACAGGCCTGATTTGGCTTATGAACTTTATGTGCTTTTCATCTTGAGGAATGCCTTCCCTAACTACCTCCCAGAGCAAAGCCCCTCAGAGTGAAGCTCCTTCACCCACCACAATGTCAGTATTTACACCATTGAACTACATCATTCATGGTGGTGTCTATCAGTCCCCTCCACTATGAGCACCCTGAGGACTCTGTCCCCAGTTCATTATTCCCTGAATCTAGTTTAAGATAGGTGTTCAATAAAAATCCACTGACTGAATTAGTTCACAAAAAAAGCCCATTACTATTTGTGGGACAGAAACAAACAAATATAATTTAATTTTTAATAGTGCTCTATTAGCTACAAGTATAACCCAAACCCAATCAGGATAAATAGTCCTAAGGTCACTAAGGAACAAAGCAATCATTTCACCACTCCTGCCCCAGAGGAGTTAATCACTGATGTTAATCAAAAACTTCAATCACTGACAAAGATGAACTTTCTTTCCTCCACTGTCTCCACTATTAAGATTATATGATCTCAACATATATACTTCTTCATATTAATAAAAATAGTCTAGAAAAAAATTATCTTTGCCCCCAGAAAAACAAAATAATTATAATTAAGTTTTATCATCTTCTACTACTGAAACTGAATTTTATATGTGACCTAGAAATTCACTGTCTTTCCCATAGAGTCTATCTTGATATTTGTATCTTTCTCTGAGACTCTCACAAATTTTCCCTTGAAAGACATCTGGTCTGGCTAGGACCTGAAGGAGGCCTGAATGATAGATCTCCATAGGGAAGTTTTAGAGGGATCAATATAGGTGGAAGGATTCTGGAACATTCCATAAAAATAGAGGATCTCCTTACACCAAGTGAGTGGGTACTTTAACATAAATGGCAGAATTGTTGAACATTTCTATCCTACTTTCTACATATGGTATAAACAGAACAGAAAAACTAAGTACTCATTAGAAAAAGCTTAAAACAGAATGAAAGTATGCCCAACATACTGTCATACTTATACAAAGGACAAGAATGTACAAAGTACAAAAATGTGCCCTGTGTTACTGACTTGCTATAGTATATCTGTCAATAATATATATATTATATATATTCTGGCAATAATATATATATTATATCATATATAATACATGCATATATGTATATATATATATATATTTCTTAAAAATATATAAATAGAATTTTTATAAATGGATTATCAGAGGAAACTGAGTCATCATCCTTGGGTAAAATCATTTATAGAACTAGAAACATTTGGGTAAAATTTCTATGTAATTATTTTGAAAACATTTTTTAAATCCTGCTTTGGTAACTTACGTCCATTAGTTCCTACATATTATTTTTATTCCTATATCATATTTGATGATAAAATGCCCTAATATATTCTGAAAGCTACATGTGTAACTCCTTATGAATTATCAACCAAGAGAGGCAGAGGGTGGAAAAAATTTCATGAAAGCCTTTTCAACCAACTTCATTTTAATCTTCCCATCTTTAGTCCATGTTGACCTTCAACCTACAGTTAGAGGTACTAGCCATGTCATGGCAAGGTGATATACATTATAAACATTTGGGAGGACTGGGGGGAGCATAGAGGCTAATAATATATACAAAACTTAACAAAAAAAAGTTACGATCACGGAATTACCTCAGAAACATGATTAAAAAAAATCTAGTTGTGCACACCTTCAAGAAAACAGAGAATTGAGTAATAACTAAGAGAGCATGGAACAGACCCAGTCCTGTCAAAAGAATCTAATCTCTGATGAAGTGACTAGCCCAGTAGATCAAGGGGAAGAAGCAAGAGACAATTTATATTTGGATTTTAGAAAAGCTTTTGATTCTGTCTCTCATGACATAATCATCAATAAACTGAGAAAATAGGATCCGCACTGCATAGCTATGAAACAGCAGGAAGGTCACACCTGGCAAGGAGCTATCGATGGAAAAGTGTCAGCCTCAGAGACAGCATAACAAATGGGGTTCCACTTTGGTCAATTCTGGAGAGCGCTCTGGTGGACTTTTTCATTAATGACCTGGGATGTGAATAATTAGCACCACTATTAAATCCACATATAAGGCCAGACTAGAAGGAAGGGTTGAGGGAAAGAAGAGGAGGAGGCAGCAGGGGGTCACCAGCTGTTGAGGAATATAAATCAGAATTCAAAATGGCCTCAAATGTTTGAAAAAGAAACTGCAAGCAGAATGCCTTTCAGGAAACAACTACAATGTACGCTACTCCTCCCATCATTTTCAGTACACGGGCTATGAGGCAGTGCTGAGTTCCAGGGATACTTTTTAAGCAAGACAGGTTCTGGTTTCTAACATTATAGAAATGATGCACTTATTGAGGGAGCTCATTTAAAAGGAAATGACAAAAGAGAGCATTGACTATAACAGTAAGCATTAACACTGAAACACTTCCTTGTTCCTGGTCCATTTTTTTTCCTCCCTCTCTCAGGCTGAGTTAGTTTCTTCTCTTAGATGCATTTATACTGTACCAGAATACTATGGTGTAATCAGATTTATTTATTTGTTTGCCCTCTCAATTGCTCATCTTTGAAAGGGCATGGACCACAGATGATGTACCTTTGGGTCCCTTAAGCACATCACCTGACACATAATGGATACTCAAAAAAATTATTGATTTAGAACTGAAAATAAACAACACATATGCAAAATAGGCTTTATGCAGGCAAAAAAAAAAAAAAAAAAAAAATCCAGGAGTGCTGTCCTGAAACTCAAGAGTTAATGCCTCCAATTCAGTCAAAGTTAAAATAAATAAATAAATAAATAAATAAATAAATAGATAGATAGATAAATACATATATATATGGAGCAGGGCATCTTCTGCATATGTGGTAATTTTATATGGAGTAAATGGAGAAGCACTGTACAGGGTGAGTGAGTGCAGAGGGCCAAGACAAGGGCATGGAGATGTCTTGTGTGAGGACTACTTGAAGTGGAAAAAAGAGGCAAAAGTGGGAAGATAAGGACAGATCCAAAGGAATGTTCAGGGAACCAGAAGAACCAGGGAGGCTGACCACCTGGAACTGAGACCAATAAGAATATCCCAGAAAGAGTGAGGTTAGCAGTACCTAAGATAGCAAATAAAGAAAGAAATACCTGGGAAGGGAATCCTATAGGTCACAGTTTAGGCAAAACATATTGAAACTGTGAGTGAAAACAGAAGGCAGACATCCAAGGACAGGGACATTCAAGGGTATGGGTTTAGAAAACATAAAACCAACTGTGGTACAGAGTATACAATGGTCCAAGTAACCATAAATAATAAAGATTAAGGAGAGAAGTTCTTAACTGGAAGAATGGTGTCCATACAGAAATATATACACACAGGCATAGAACAGATTAATCAACTAGGAAGAGAATATACTGAGTCTACAAAAATAATAAAGACACATTAGAAGGTAAATTCTCAACCTTAATACCAGGAGAAGGCTTCCATCATTGAATTTAAAGTTCTGTTTCCTTGTGCATATATACAGTCTTCCAGGGACAGTGCTCATTTCAGTAGATAATAACTTAGAGTAAATGTGTCAATTTTGTCCAGAAACTCATCTTTCTATTCAATAAATTCTATTCTTAAATATGGCCGTATGTGTCTCAGCTTTCTCGTGGCTCCATTCTGTAGTGTATAAGAATTGTCATATTAAAAAAAAAAAAAAGAATTGTCATATCTTACATTTAAAAGAGCTATCACTTTATAGAATTTGGCTTTTCTTTCCATTTTCTCTTCATTTGTATTGAGGGAAGGGGCAATGAGAGAACAATGTGGAAAGAAGTGAGAGTGAACCACTCATTTGAAAACGCCACATCTAATATGATTTGTTTCTCAGTATTAAACCTTGTTACCGAAACTTCTACAGTCATAAACTTAACTGGCTTACCTTTAATAACAGAGAATGATGTGCTACTGAAATATCTATTTCCCCAGATAATCCATACAATCTAAGATACACAATAATAAATATTTGAGGTGATCAAAATGTGCTCTGATCTTTTTCAATAGCTTAACTCTCATGGGCACTCCAGATAGCTCAGATAAAAGGATTGGTTTAAAAACTGAAAATAAGCAACCAGAAGTCAATACAAAAATTGAAATCTAACATTTACTCATAAAAATTAAATAATAACTCTAACTGAATCACCTCATAGCATTGTATATGAATTTTGTTCTCAATCATGTGATAAAAAAGTTAGAAGCTATGTGTTGCAGTCTTTAAAATAATTTGTATCAGTATGAGGTTATTTTTCTCCCCCCACTCCCTGAACAAAATTATTTCTAAACAATTTTTGAGTCACTGTATTACTGGCATCAACAATGTTGACACAATTTCTTCAGTTAAAGCTATTAAATCTATTTTGGAGTATCTGATTCCAAGGACCTAAACCAAGGGGTGAAAATGAAAAATTACAAACATGTGGCTGATTAGAAAAATAGTTATAATAGGACTTACTGCTGTTATTATTGAATGTATAAGTGAAATAACCATTAGCCTCTTTCAACCACTGGAAAACACCCTATGGTGGTACTTGACTGATTCGATGCATTTTTGTACACAATTGCTGTGCTAATGGACCAGACATTTACCCCATAACAAAGGAAATCTCAAATGTAAGCCTTAGGGTTTATAGTAATTCCAGAACACCAAACTGCCACTAAAGATTTTTAAATGAAGCCCCTGCTGATCTATTTGTTGGTTAAATCTTTTTGTCTCCTCAAAACAGTAACATCACTCACAGGACAAATTATTGATAAATTGCAGAATTTCAAACAAAGATAAGCAGGGAATTAAAAATCCAAGACAGATGTTTGCCTTAGGAAATGCACTTAACAGAATATGATTGTTGGTCTACAACCAGTTTTCCCCTTGCATTTTTCAAGACATAAAGGTCTGTGCAAGTTTCCTATTATAACAGCATACTGAAGAGCAGAATTGGTTCAGCTATGGAAAGAGTGAGTTGGGCCAAGCAGTCTTTTGTTGCTGAGGATAATCTATAAACGCAAGACACCACGTTGACCCTTGAAGTGATCTCTTCTCACCTCCTCACAAGGGATGGCAAGCCAGTGATTTCGTTATAGGGTACAAAACAGCATTTAGGAAAGGTTCCTAAAGGAAATCATTCTTCCATTCAATGGTGTTGCTATGGTAACCAAACCAATCAAGCTTCTTCACAAAGGCTTTTATGTCAAGTTCTGTTAGCAAACTCATAGAGAAAGTATAACTCAACTAAATTAACACTACATCTGTTACCTTATTAGAGATAGGCGAAAGGCACAAATCCTTTTCAAACTTAGAGAATATGTACTCCTTCCATATCAACATTTTAAATTAGTCAAGTTCAGTCTTTTTAAATAAATACAACTTTCTTGAAGGCGCTTCTGGAAGAGGGGAAAAGGAATTTACCTAGCAGTACTTACCCTTTCCAAAAATAGATTTTTCCTCTACTTTCCAAGGAACATAAGAGAATTCTTACACCTTGCTAATTCTTTTATTATCATTTCTTTGTAAACCTGTGCTTCAGATACACTTGTACTATAGGTATGACTTATATGGAAAAAAATCCTAGCTTTTACCACTGATCATTTTTAAGACAAGCAGAATAGATAGAGAAACACTATAGAATCATTTTATTAATGGGCGTTTTTCTTTAGCATGGCTTGATGAAGCTATAATATGGATTACAGGCTTAAATTTGAAGTCTATTTTACATCAGAGACATGGTTTCACACTAGGGTAACTCCATTTTATGGGACACCCCTCATGTTAGTTTAATTTACCTACTTAAAATAACTCTGGGATGCCTGGCTGGCTCAGTGGGTTAAGCATCTGCCTTTGGCTCAGGTCATCATCCTGGGGTCTTGGGATGAAGCTCTGGCTTCTTGGCTCCCTGCTCAGCAGGGAGTCTGCTTTTCCCTCTCCCTTTGCCCCTCCCCCATGCTCTCTCTCTCTTTCTCTCTTTCAAACAAATAAATAGAATCATTAGAAAATAAAAATAAAAATAACTCTGACCAACAAGCTTTAGTAAACTGAATAATAGGATACTCTGCTCCAAAGCCAATGGATTTTCAAGAAAATATCAGTAAATCACTCACATTCGTATCTTTAATTTTATTCAGAAATACTAAAAGAAGGCTAATGATAGAATTCTTAAAATACCCAAGAAGCAAACTGATGATTGAAAGGAAGAGTTAATAGGTTAAGGCTCTGTCTTATATCAAGTTCCGATTTTAAATAATCATTGTTTTCTTCCTAGACTCAATGGTAGAATTTCAAGATTCTGATAACCAGATTTCACTCCAAAACACTTGACAACCATGACCAGGTGGGAAATAATTACCAAGATAATGGCTTGGACCGAATAGATCTGAAATGAGTTGCTCAGAGGTTTTTAAAAGACTAAGCATTATCAATACCATTAAATATAAGTTTTGGTACACATCGCTCTTCCAAACTAAGTCCCTGGCTATGATCTGAGACATGGGCAGTTTAATATAAATATTTTCAGGGTACATTAACCTGAGTAAAATTGTAAATTAAAACCTGAAACACTATAAATTAAGATCGTCCATTTTAATTTTTAGGTTTTTTTACATCAATTAGCTAAAACATCAATTTAAAACTTCGGAAACTATCATTTTAATTGGTTTTATTTTTAAATGTAAAATCATATACCTAATAATAAATAATGATAGCACTTTGCATTTGTATGGCCACTCAAAAATTTACTATGTATATTCTATGCCTCACTTTATTTTACTGTCTACAATTCTGGGACATAGGCAGGGGCATAAGATGGGAAGAAAATGAAGCTTAATTAGTTTTAATAACATTTATTTATAATGATGTTTATAATAATGATTATAAGAACAATTTAGTAATCACCTATTACAGGCCAGGTATTGTCTGTTACAAGATCTTGTCATTCTCTCTCTCTCTGATTCTCATAATAATTCTGAGATGTAGTTATTCTCATTTTACAGATTAAAAAAAAAAGATTCAGAGACATTAGTCTGCAAAAGCCACACAGCCAATAAACCCACCTCCCAAAATTCAATGTTCAGATCCACTGAACTGACATTATCACTCATTTGCTCTAATAACAGACTAAATACTCAGATGTGCTTCCTACTAGACCATTCCCTCTTATAAATATATTTAACTGTTGCTAATGAAACCATTTATAAAATTTCACACAGATTGTTAATTTGCTTCTGATCATTGCAAATATCCCTCTCACAGATACATCCAGGTATTTTTATAGCAATAAAATATAGACATCCTAAAACACAGAATTGTTGTAGTCTCAACAGATTTAAAGTTACTCTTGATAGGTTCCCTCTTTTCACTTAAAACACTGTATTCTGTAATAAAGGAGGGAAAAGACATATCCCACTAATTATAATATTTGTTGTGTTAAATATAAAATACCACTATACCAGAACAAGGTATAAAGTGAGAGTTTAACAAGAGCTGAAATTTCAAGATCAAGGGACATATGATCTTATTATCCTTAACCTTATTAGTAATAAAATAAATCACTAACTTTGATGGCATAAAATATCCAGCTTTCTGAGTCCTGGCCGTTTCTTTGCTAGGTAAAGATATTGTTTAACAAAATTTGCTACATACTTGACTATTTGAATAAATGAAATATATTAAATACATAAAAACTCTTTCCGATAAAACATATTTTATATATTTTATTTTATATTGATGTATTTTAATACTAATATATTAATTTACATTTTACATTAAGATATCTATCTAATATAAAAGCTCTTTGGGAAACTTGGAACACATATTAACCCTCTATATGACATTTTCATTGTTTTCAATAAAATTAGCTGGGAAATTTTTAGGTAAGGCCAGATTCTTTTGTGACACAATATGGTGAAGTTCTTGATAGATAAAATTACCAGATAATTCTTTTACTTGATATATAATCAGAGAACACAAAATGAGCTGAAAGAGAGATCATATGTGAGCTCTTCTGTGTCTTGTTCTCCTTGTCCACACAATGAAATATTCAAACCAACTTATTATAAAAATAGAACAATGACAATTGTCAATCCCACGACAATTGAATGTCCTCGTGTCAAATTTCTTAAAGTAGTCTTTCACAACAGACAACATTGCTTATGAGGCAGGATGCTAGATATTCTGAAATTCTTTGTCTCTGCAATAACAGGGATAAAAGTAGAAAAATCAATACATTTAATAAGATATTATAAGATTTGCTAATACTTTATATATAATTTCAAATGTATTTTGACATATATGTCTATTTAACACAACTACCTATCATGTAAGTGCAGTCATTATTCCCATTGTACAGATATATAAACTGAGGCACAAATAAATTAAGTAATTTGACCATAGGTCACTCAACTAGTAAGTGGCAGAGCTAGGATTCTATCTTAGGCAATCTAGCTCCATAAACCATTCTTTAAACCTCAGCATTTAAGATGAGGATAGGGTCCCTGCCCTCACTCCAGCTTTTTATTTGGCTAGGAATCAAACAATGTACTCATCACTGGTAACAGAATATGGCCATATTTATTGGTTAATTATAAAATGTCAGTATTTACAATGAGGAGTTTCTTGGAGAATTTCTTGAAGTGAAAATGCATACACACTACACAGCACACACACGCAGTGGTGTGTGGATTTATGTCTCTGGATCCACGTAAGACAGTATAGTCACAAAATGCCTTTATTTCACCTTCCACCATACTTTTATTTAAAATTTATTAAGGGCAAAGGTATCTGCCCTTATGTGACAACTCAAGCAGTCCAATTACTTTCTTATTGAATAATATGTGACTTATAGTCACTTTAAGTCACCAAATACAGTCCCAACTCAGAAATTAGAGTGCTCAGTTAAATAGATTAGTCATTGTTAAAATGTACTAGTTACAGGTACCTCACTCTTCTAGCCAGGATTGGCTGCAGACCAGCACCTAAAAGTAAAGGAGATAGTCTGTCCCTTCCTTCCTTTTTTTTCTTTTTTAATCTCTTTTTGTTCCTCCAATGGATAGATAAAGTTTCCAAATCACCAGGTTGGAGTGCTGAGGAAAATGAGAGTAAGAAAATTCTCAACGGGTACAGTTGATAGCTGACTACATGTTGTCCAGATCTGGCTACTGTTTACAGACAGCTTGCTCTCCCTCTCTCTCTCTCTCTCTCTCTCTCTCTCCCTCTCTCTCTCCTTCTCTTTCTCTGAGCCTATCACCTGCTGTACTTTATGGAGATGTTATAATCTCCCACATCCATCACTTAGTCCTTGCACAGCCCCTAAGAATCCAAAGTAACTTCTGGTGAGGCTTGCTCCTTTCTCCTGGCAGCAAATTGCATAGAGCCCGAGGGGACCTCAGTTCTCTCTTATAAATGGCCCATATTTTGTCCCAGGAAGCACAAATGGAGAGGAAGTCAATGTCTATGCAGTTACCTCTTCTTTCCTCCACTTCATGATAAACAGCAAACATTATTCCTATCTCTTTAAAGACACATTTCCACTAGATTCCTTCAACTTCTGAAAACATGTAAAGCTCTAAAGGTGGTCCCCTGAAAGTTTCTTTCCTGATTGGCTTAGTCAAGGTGATGGGAAAGGTACTGGAAAAAAAGCACTCCTCAAAAATTTGTCTTCATGAGGATGCCTGGGTGGCTCAGTCTGCTCAGGCCATAATCCCAGAGTCTTAGGATTGAGTCCAGACCCCCTGCTTGTGGGGAGCCTGCTTCTCCCTCTCCCTCTGCTGCTTTGCCTGCTTGTGCTATCTCTTTCTAACACATGAATAAATAAAATATTTTTCAATTGTCTTTATGAACCCTCTCCTTAATGCCCAGCCCCTTAAACAACTTTCCAATAAATCTTTTGAAAATTTGATATATGGTATCTATCATCTTTGGTCCCAGCCAAAGCTACTATTTTAGTACCTTTACTTACATATTTGTAATAAATCTTCTAGACACTGGATATGTTATTTGAATTAAATTTAAAATCAATTTCAAATGATGAGTTAATCTTGAGTAAGATATTTTAAACACTGATACCGTTATTTTAAGAACTTAAATTACCAATTATGAGTATGTCATTATAAAGGAAATTTCTATGAGTACTTCTATTTTGATAGCTTATATTTATTACTATTTGTTCATTAATAACATTGTGTTTCCTTATAGATGTGCCAGATATTCGATAATCAAAACACTGGGCTATTTTTAGAGTATTAGAAAATAAATATTCTCATTATTAATCTTAGAATAGGTGGATATCTTTTGTAAAATGAAACAAACTCATTATTGAAAAAATTATTAACCAATTTTATGATATGTAGATACGTATCATCCTCAAACATGTCCGTATTTCCCTCCCTCGATCTCCCAAGTAAGCTAACTCAGAAACAATATATTCTGTGATCACATGCAGTTACAGGATTTGTTTCTACCATTTAGGCAAACATGAAAGTCATGGTAAAGGTAGACAACATGGGAGCACCTGGGTGGCTCAATGTAAGTGTCTGTCTTTGGCTCAGGTCATGATCACAGGGTACTATGACTGAGCCCCGCCTCAGGCTCCCCCCTCAGCAGTGGAGTGTCTACTTCTCCCTCTCCCCTGCTCCTCTCCCTCACCATCCGTCCCTTCTCTTCCCCCTGCTCTTGCTCTTTCTCCTCTCTCTCTCAAATAACTTTAAAAATTGGGAAAGATGTTTGTTAGTTATTTTTGTTTTGTTTTGTTTTTGTGTTACTTGGTAGGCATTTGCCAGCTTCCATTATTCCTTAAATACACAAGGGGCTACACCCCTCTTATGTTTTTTATTCTGTACCAAGTTGAGTCAGTGCCAGTTTCCACAATGACTTAGGACATCTGTTCTCTTTGACTTTTGCCCTTGAAACAATTACCCACACCCTGGTAATGTCAGCATCAGCCAGGGTTCTAACACCTTAACTGCTATAAAAAGTACACAGAGACTGAGAAATGAAAGACTATAAGAACCGAGGATAAAATGTTAAAGTGTGAACCAATATAAACATGTGTTCTGTCAGAGAAAGTATGCTTTAAATTGTGCACAGCCAGGTGCTCACTACAATTTGGAAATTCTCCCAGAGAGATTAGAATTACTGAATTTATACCTGGATAGAAGGTTAAAGACATGGTTGTTGAAGGATAATGTTAAAATACTACCACAAGGAAAGGGCAAAGTGCAATGCTTTAAAGAGATGGAAGCTTTATAAAAGGCATACACATGCTTACAAATCCAGTATCAATGATAATAATAATAAGTGATATTATCAGGGGCTTATCTGTGTAATGCATTCATCCTCATAACCCTCTGTGGGGGGGTTATTTTATTTTATCCTCAAATTATAGATAAGGAAACCAAAGTTGACAGAAGGTAACCAACTTTCTCAGGTCCTGGGGCTGACAATAGAAAAGAACTTGGATCCAGTTCTGTTAAAATCCAAAGCCCCTCATCTCCAAAACCATTACATGTGCTGCTGTCATTTATTTTAAGATAAGGCAATTTAACATGTTAGAAAGCAGAAAGGATGAACAGACTTCTGTTCCTCTAAACTAAATTCAGTGTTCACATAGCCACATTGTGATCTTTCTAAACTATACTTCTGGTCAGGCCAGTCCTCTGCATGAAACCCTCTGATGCCTCCCTATTCACAGCAGAAGAAAAAACAAATAAATGCTCCAGCAAAGTATGTAATACTCCACGTTCTGTCTTCCTCTTGTTAAATATAACTGCCCACTCCCTCAGCCCCCTCTTGAAACCCTCTTCTCACTTGGTATTCTATTGTTCCATACAATCCTGGTTTACTTCCTACCAATTAGACTGCACTTTCTGGGCTCCTTAAAACTTCCAGCTCCTTTGCCTGACCTCTAAGTACTCTGTGCCCCATTGCCTCTCTTTTCATGATATTTCTGGGTGACTTCATCTCTGTCCACGTAGCTTAATGTTTTCAAACTTTTATCTCCATGGTGAACACACCTTTGACCTACTGACTCATATTATACATAGTGCCCCCCTCTCCTTGGATGTTTCCTGGGGACCTCAAACCAAAGGTTTCCAAAATTATTTCCCCATCTCCTAATGTGCTCACTCATCAATTTCTCCCATCTCAGTAAATGACATCATTCCAAGATAAAAGCGTGTATCTATTCTCCATTTGCATCTGTCCCTCCTCTTCTTCCTCTACCTGCACTTAATCCATCAGAAATCCTGTCTCTATTGTCTCTGCCATCTTTCCTACTACCACATATAACAGCTTCCTAAATGGCCTTCCTATGTCTATTCTTATACCGACCAATCTATCCTTTACAATCTTTTTTTAAAACAAAAATCAAGTGTGTCACTCCTCTACCTACAGCCCCTACCACAGTCCCCACTGGGCCTTAAATGAAATCCAACTTCTCTACCAAGGCTATCAAGCCCCCTTGACAGCTCTCTCCAATCTTAACCACCTCCATTCTCCATTAATCCACCACCCTCCAGCTTGGCTGGAAAGTTCATCAAATAGCTAATTCCAGCTCTTGTCCTTCACAGATGCTGATATTCACTACCCATATCCAACTAATTACTTCTCATCCTTCAGACCTCAATTCAAATGTACTCTCCAAAGAGAGATTTACAAGACCAGGATCTATGAGGACAGGAACCACGTTTTTTTTCTTCATAATCCTTAACCAGTCCGTTATTGCATATTCAGGTATTATTTCATGCTTCTTCTGATGGCAAACTCCCCACTCTTAAGCTGCATTAATCACCAGTAAATATCCAGTGCCTAGTGTGGTGCCTGACAGTACAGAAGACCTTCTACAAGTACTAAAGTTAAAGCCCTGTGTGATCTGGTCCCTGGCTGTCTCTCCCAACTTTCCAACTCCATTCTCTTGTTCTTACCATGTCTTTAAAAGGCCTAAGGGTTACTCAAAGAGCACATCTCCTTGGAATATGCTGTTCATTCAGCCTGGAAAATTCCTTCCCTCCTTGTTTAACTGGCAGATCTCTGCTCACAGCCTGGATCCAACTCTAGGATCTTCTATTTTCTCTCCCCTCAAATACAAAACACAAAACATGGAAAGAGAGACACCAGGGTGGAGTTAATTACTTCCTCTTCCATAGGTTCACCGTATTTCTATTAAAATATTATTACACTAACTTGCTATAATATGTGCTTATATCTATCTCCTAGATTAAGCTCATTGAAGATAAGGATGATTTCTAATTCATATTTCAAGCCCCAAAGCCTAGCAAAGCCTATGGTGAAAGAATAAATGACTTAACCCATTAATCTGTCTGGTATTCAAGGAATTTTAGTTTTCTGCCACAAAAAGTAACCAAATTCCTTTTTCCCCCCAGACCTTGCAAAGTAATTCAACTCATCATTTACATTTCAAAACAGAGCATGCTTTTAGCCTATAGGCTATTTATCATGTCCCTTCACACAAAGATTTATTCTTATTCACTAGAAGTTATTAAAATTTTTGAATTAAGCTAAACATGGGTCTAATCCAATTAAGCCATAGCTAAATGAACGTGAATAGGTTCCATTTAAAATAATAGCCCTGAAATTATGTGGAAGAGTATCTTTCTCAGGAAAATCTACATTTTCCTAATTATTAGTATAATATCCTGAAGCACATTTAATTAGCACTTACCACCATCCTCAAAATAATAACAAGATAATAATATATTCAAAAATGTGTTGGGCACAGTTTGATCTATTTTCCTAATAAGTCCACTATTAAAAAAGGAAGTAAATCCCATAAAAGTCTACTGGTTACATAAAAAACAGATGAAGAACTTGATGTCATGATTATGAAATACACAGGCCTGACAGAAAGAGAATCATTTCCATCTGCAAAAGACTTATGCTTTGAAACTGGAGGTGTTTAAAGAATTGTGTTTAAACATGAGTATATTATAAGTACTATAAGATAAATAAGGACCCAAAGCTGCTGTGGAATATACATGGTTGCTACAGAATTGATACCAGGTTCTGTAGAAATCACTGAACTAGTTGTTTAAATTGAGAAGGTAACAGGTTATTATTGTGTATATAGCTCTAAAAAACATAAAAAATAAAATGCCAAGACCATGTTTGGTGGCTTCATTGTAAAACTTTAATCTTTGCAATGGGATAAAATAAAATGTGCCAGGGTGCCTGGGTGGCTCAGGGGTGAAAGCCTCTGCCTTCGGCTCAGGTCATGATCTCAGGGTCCTGGGATGGAGCCCCTCATCAGGCTTTCTGTTCAGCAGGGAGCCTGCTTCCTCCTCTCTCTCTCTGCCTGCCTCTCTGCCTGCTAGTGATCTCTCTATCTCTGTCAAATAAAATAAAATAATAAAATAATAAAATAAATAAATAAATAAATAAATAAATAAATAAATAAATAAAATAAAATAAAAATATGCCATATAAAATTTGTGAAATACTCCCCATAAGTAAACTCAAATAACTCAAGACATGGTAGGTTTGTTATTATTTTAAATAACTCATAGTACTTTCATTTTCAGAGTATATGTGGGTAAAGGTGGTCCACATAATGTAGTACTTGTAAGAGAAATATTCTTTGAAATATTCTATTCAGCTACCCTACAACCCAACATATTTACCCAAAGGATACAAACATAGTGATCCAAAGTGGTACATGCACCCCAATGTTTGTAGCAGCCATGTCCACAACAGCTAAAATATGGAGAAAGCCCAGGTGTCCATTGACAGATAAATGGATAACAAAGATACTGCTATCTATCTATCTGTCTATCTATCTATCTATCTATCTACATACACAATGGAATATTACTCAGCCATCAAAAATAATGAAATCTTGCCATTTGCAACAACGTGGACAGAACTAGAGGGTATTATGCTAAGCAAAATAAGTCAGTCATAAAGACAAATATCAGATGATTTCACTCATATATGGCATTTAAGAAACCAAACAGATGAACATAGGGGAAGGGAAGCAAAAATAAAGTAAGATGAAATCATTACATAAAAGTCTCACAGAGACTTTTAACTATAGGAAACAAACTGAGGGTTGCTGGAGGGAGGGTGGGTAGGAAAAAGGGATAATTGGCATTAATGGAGGGCACCTGAAGTAATGAGCACTGGGTATTATATGTAACTGATGAACCACTAATTCTACCTCTGAAACTAATAATATACTATATGTTAATTAAACTGAATTTAAATTTTAAAAAAAGAAATACTCTATCATTTCTGGCGATGCCATATGTTGTATACATCCATTTTACATTTACTGTTGAGAGCTTGCCAATTTGAATAAATAATTACCACTAAAGCTTTCTTAATTATTCATGTAAATTATTTTTTTCATATTTAAAAAATTGAAATACAATTCATGTAGTGAAATGCATAGATCTTCAGTGCAATTGACTGAACTGTCACAACTGGCATGAGTATATGACCACATAATCATAACCATACCATATAACCCACATCTTCATCCAGATATACAAACTTCCATTATTTTGGAAAGCTCCCTCCTGTCCTTGTCCAGCCATGCTCTACCCCTTTCCACCTCTTCCACACACCTCCATCCTCAAGCCAAACACTGTCATGATTTCTGTCACCGTAGATTACTTTTACTTGTTTTAAACTTCACATACAGGGAATTGTATAGCATGTACTCTTTTGGATCTGTCTTTTTTTTTTATGTTTTCAAGATCTGTGTGCTTTGTACATTTATCAATAGTTCATTCTGTTTATATTGCTGCATAGCTTTCCATCATGGGTTGAAAAACCTGGCCAGAGGAACATTTTTTGAAGACTATTATAAACCCCATTGAGGGGCGCCTGGGTGGCTCAGTCATTAAGCTTTTGCCTTAATGGTCATGATACTGGGGTTCTGGGATCGAGCCCCACATCGGGCTCTCTGCTTGGCGGGAAGCCTGCTTCTCCCTCACCCACTCTCCCTGCTTGTGTTCCCTCTCTCGCTGTGCCCCTCTCTGTCAAATAAATAAATACAGTCTTTAAAATAATAAAAATAAATAAATAAGCCCCATAGAGTCTTTATCATAACAAGTATCCCACTGAGTTGGAGTTTCCTGGTGAATTGTACTTGCCCCACTGTGAGAATGGGATTGTGCCTGACTTGATCACTGGCGGAGGTCCAGCACTTGACAGAGCATTCCCCACATCCTGGAAGCCCAATTACTGGGAAGACGATGAGCACTACTCGGAATACATTTTGTCCTAGAAATATATTTATTCGTAATGCATTTTGACGATAGGGAATTATGTAACAACTGTAGAGTCAAATGCTGAGGGACAAAGAGCCTAGTCTTTCACTAAATAGCCACAACATGCATCAAGTCATTGGCTTACCTTGACCTTCACTTTTCTAAACTGTAAAATGGGAATAACAGCAATGCTTTAGAAAATTTCTAAGAAGGTCAAATGATATTTCTTTTATGAAATTACTTCATAAACTGTATAATTCTATAAAAAGTTATTATAATATAACTGAGATAAGTACTCTTCCTAATACTAGTAAACAAAGTTTAAAAATTCAATACAAGAGCTTAAACTTATTGAGTCCTCACCATTTTTGAGTCAGGCACTGATCTTATTTTTTTTTAAGATTTTATTTATTTGTTTGACAGAGAGAGAAAGATCACAAGTAGGCAGAGAGGCAGGCAGAGAGAGGTGAGGAAGCAGGCTCCCCGCTGAGCAGAGAGTCCGATGCGGGGCTCAATCCCAGGACCCTGAGATCATGACCTGAGCAGAAGGCAGAGGCTTTAATCCCCTGAGCCACCCAGGCGCCCCTGAATCAGGCACTGTTCTTAGTCATGTTGCATATATTAATTTTCTTAAAATTTTAAACAATTCCATGAAATAGGTACTAATATTACCCTCATTTTATAGATGAGAAAATGAGGTAAACCAGATTAAGTGACCTGGACTGATCCCTTACGAGAGAAAAAGCTGAAATATAAACTTAGTTACTTTGGTCACAGAGCCCAAACTCTTAACCACTTTGTTCTGCTCCTTTTCAATAATTTTGTTTAGTGTAAATTTATAGAAATTACGCTTAACAATAACACTAAAAAAAAAGTATGAAAAGATACAAGTAAAATTTTATAGACATTCTGAATGAGACCTCCAATAATTTTCAAGGGAATCTTGGAAGGGGTGTCAATATTAAGAAATAAGGGTTAAGGAGCACCTGGGTGGCATAGTCAATTGAGCATCCGATTCTTGGTTTCAGCTCAGGGCTGATTTCAGGGTCATGAGATCAAGCCCCCCGTCGAGTCTGTGCTCAGCAGGGAGTCTGCTTGTGTTTCTCTTTCCCTCTCCCCTTGTCCCTCCCCACGCCGTGCGCTCTCTCTTTTTCTCTCTCTCTAAAATAAATAAAATAAATTAAAAAATAAAAGGAAGTAAGAGTTAAACAAGAATGGAAGGTAGGAAATGAGCTAAAGTGGTAGAATACTAGATACAGGATAGGGTGTTTCAAGGACAATCAAAAACTCTGTGATCAAGTAGAAAAATGAAGACTAAGGTCAACTCAGCACTTCTCCATCTCCTCCAGAGAGAGGAAAGAAAGGAGGTCATAGTGAAGCAACAGTGTTTGCTTTGATCATGAAGATGCCATGTTCCTTCCAGATGATGACTGCTAGAGTACACAACAATGGGGAAGTGGCCAATGTCTGGCTGAGAGGAAAATAAAGAGAATAAAGTCTTTATGGCTATTCACATGTGAGGGTATACCCAATTCTGCCCATAATTCAGAGAAAGAGCTCCCATGGTGATGAAATCATTCCTTAAGAAATCTCTAAACCTCTCCAAGGTCCAAACTGTTGCTTTTTTTTCCCCAAAAAAGTTCTTATTTTTTTAAAATTAATTATTAAGATGCCTTAATGAAGATTAATCAACAATAATATTAGCATTTGTTGTAAAGTCTATATGTTTAATAACACATATGCTTCAGAATTTTCAGGAATAGTTTTCTGAAGAATGCTGATGATCCAACTCCACAGTAAGATATGCATTTGAAATTTTGTGGATTTAGGAGGGACTATTGATATCATCAAATTCAACCCCCCTCCGCCCGGCAGATCAGGAAACTGAAGCTCAAACTGTGATTTTCAACTTCCTGTTTCAACAGAAAATGTAACAGTAGAACAGGAGGAGTTGTAAATAAAATGTCTCCAATACGTTTCAGTGACAGGATTCATCTTCACGCTAATAATCATTTTACTAGAGATTAGTTGTAACTAAGGAGCTACATACTCATGAGCCCGCATATGAGTGGATAAAGGGTTCAGACAGTGGAGGAAAGTGGACTTTGTCTATAATAACTTCCTAAATACTGAAAGATAACCACCTAAATCAATATCAATCTATGGATAGCAGTTAAGCATATTTTCTGCTTACCTCCCACAAACAAAGTATAGGGAGGTCCAGAATAAGTTGTCTTGTTCTTTGAAATTAGATTGTAGAAAGAAATATATTTTGATATGAATTTGACCTGTTTTGTGTACACAAGTCACATCCATATGTCAGATTACAATCACATTTTAGAAATGCACTTGTGTCCGGTACTGCATTGCTACACAATTGTTAGAAAATGGATCTGTTACAAAGTCCATAGTATTCCCAACAATATTACCCAGCCCCTTGTGCCGGTCCACAGTGCACAGCATGTTCCCAACAAAGCTAGAGAAGAAGGACAACTTAAAGCCAAAGCACAGAGGCTCCACCTATCCTAAGTCGCCTGAGGGAAGCAGCACTTTGAGAAGGGGCCTGCGTGCTCAATCAAGTTCACAGTCACACACATGCACTCAGCTTCATTACATCTGTAGAACCCCGTCCTCTCTCACTGTAGCTCTCGATGGGATCATCACAGCTGCAGGTGTCCACAGAACATCAGACCATTTTTCATAAGGTAAGAAGGAAAGAAAGCAGGGAGCATGAAAAAGAAAGAAAGGATGGAAAAGGTGGGGGGTATCTACAGAACCTGCCTATGATATTCAGTGATATCACAAACCAAGTAAGCCCAGAAGTTTTATGCTGTTAAACACTCAAAAGAAAATGGTTTTGTTTTTATTTTTCTGAAATTTAAGAGTGAGAAGAAGTGGTAGGGAATGGTTGCTGTTAGAGATTCTCCTCCAAATTTTTTATGAATTGAATCCCGCACTTGTAACAGATGTTCTCATTTCTGATCATTGTCTTTGTTGGATCTACCTACTGAATCCTAGGAGAATGTTAGGAAATGTTTAAACCTCACTGAGTTGGTTTAAATAAAATAAAACAATCTTGCTTACTCTGTATCAAAGTACACTTGGCTTGCCTCCATTACACCATTATGAAATTGCATTAGGAGTATGTTATGTAAAGATGTTCAGAGACTGGACTAGAGATTATAAATTCCATATACGATTAAAAAGAAAACCTCAATCTAATTGAGGAAAGCCAGTCATTTTGGATGGGAAGAGAAATGACAAGGTGAGCATTATTAAATTTTGCTAAACTTTTTTTTTTTTTACACACATTAAATCTCTTATTTTTTTTTAGATTTTATTTATTTATTTATTTGACAGAGAGAGGGAAATCACAAGTAGGCAGAGAGGCAGGCAGAGAGAGAGGGAAGCAGGATCCCTGCTGAGCAGAGAGCCCAATGCAGGGCTCAATCCCAGGACCCTGAGACCATGACCTGAGCCACAGGCAGAGGCTTTAACCCACTGAGCCACCCAGGCGCCCCTCACACTAAATCTGTTTAAATGCAAACTTAAAGTGCTTCTGAATCAGACACAACATCTCCAATAACAACAAAAAAGAATTCATACAAGATATGTCTCTTTCAGCCCCAGCTAGAATGAATGTGATCATTCTGAAAACACTTTGCTATTCATCTCAACACTGTATTACTTTTATGAGTTGACTGTATTATAAACACTGCAAAACCTCAAAGTTTCACAAAAGCAAAGACTATTTACATATACTAATTTGGCAAAAATTGCTTTTGAAATCACAATGTTTTGCAAAGGCCATATTCTACTTTTCCTCTAGTGCTTTTTTGACAGATGGGAATGGGTACAAGTTGTAATTTACTTGTATCCATTTCCTACTTTAGTAGTGTCCAGTAAAATCATTCAAACAGCATGACAGATAAAAGGCAATAATGAAAAGTGTTTACAATCTTCTGAGAGCTATAATGTGCACTGAATGCAAACAGTAACTGGTGATTAAAAAATACACGCACACAGACATGTATGTATATGGTGTTCACACATGTCTAATGACTACTAAAATAGTCTCTAAATGTATTTAAAGACCCTGCAATTAAAATGTAATGCAAAAAAAATAAAATAAAAAAATAAATACAAAATGTAACGTAAAGTGGTGTGAAATGATCTAGTAATCCCCCAAATTCCTAGCCCATCTTTAATTTACGTGAATGAAGAACTGCTTTGAGAAAAATCCTACAAGACACAGTGAAATCTGATGAGGAGGAACAGTATTTTTGTAGACATGAAAGCAAAACAACAAATAAAAGATGTCACATATGAGGACAACAGCAACTAAAGCCATCATGTTTTTCATCAAATCACACTCCACAATTTGACAATTACAGGGAAAATGTGCCATGAATCACAAGGAAGCGAGTAAGTCAATTATGGCGATTACCAAAACAGCCACACAACATTTCGGAAATGCCTCACTGAACAGGGCTACAATACACTTCAAGTTATGTGAAACAGAAAATTAACCAGTGTTTGTACCCACTAAGTGCGTTTTGTTAACAAAGTGATTTTGATTAAGTTTATGGTCACATTGCAGGATCACAATACTTCACAAAGAGGATTACTTTAAATATGAAATCTTTCAACTGTAAAAGTAATCATGTCTGAAGGAGGCTAGATATTTAATATTTCTCTAAATTAGAGGATTTTTTTCCAGATTGCCTGAGGCTTTATTTTTCCATGAAGTGAATAACTACACATACCCCCCAAAGAACAGAAAATAATATTCTAAATGAAAAGAAATGCAACCCTTCACTTCCTATTAGTACTCTCATAAATTTAATATCCACTGTTCATTATCCAGAGGGCTGTATAACATAAAATACATTTTCTTCCCTATTTGTATTTTGCCCAAGTTAAAAACAAATCAGCCATACAATTGACTTGGTATTTTCTCTGTGGAGCCCAGAAATCTGAACAACAAAGGTAACCCATCTAGTTCATCTGGAAGTCATAGCCATACAGCATACAGTGAAAAGAGAAAAAAAAGGGGGGGAGTTTACAGGTTAAGATGGGAAGTTTATAGCTTTTCTCTTCCAGCTTACCATAAAGGAAGACCTTGCTAAAGAATGAATCTAATTGGGCAGTATTCTACTACCTCTTACTCCCAAGAGGTTATTAACATTGATTTGAACATGTAACCTTTGAAGCTTCTGCAGGAGGTCTGGGCACAGCTACTTTTGATGATCTATAAGCCCAACATACAGTCAGTGACAGGAAGAAGGATGGAGAAAGAATTGAATCTAGTAGGTGGAGATATGTATTATGAATGATAACATGTAATTATTTCAATTTATTCACTTATCACTTCAATAGATGTCATATAAAAATCCTCATTATTCTCTAGACCTCGTAACAAAATTTTAGAATGTAAGCATGGTGATTAAAGCTAATAAGACTGTATCATATACCTGAATATGACTAAGAGAATAGATCTTAAATGTCCTCACAACAAAAAAGAAATAGTGGGATGCCTGGGTGTCTCAGTCATTAAGCATCTGCCTTCGGCTCAGGTCATGGGGTCCTGGGATCAAGCCATGCATTGGGCTCTCTGCTCAGCGGGAAACCTGCTTCTCCTTCTCCCACTCCCCCTGCTTATATTCCCTCTTTTGCTGTGTCTCTCTCTGTCAATAAATAAATAAAATCATAAAAAAAAGAAATAGTAAATATGTGGTGGCCCAGCAGGGTTAGTTAGCCCTGTGGTAGTAACCATGCTACAAAACAGAAATGTGTCAAAGTTATACACTGTGCATCTTAAACTTCTACAGTGTATCTGTCAATAATATCTCAATAAAGCAAAAGGAAAGAAAAATTAAAAAATTTCAGGATGTAACACGATTGCAACTCACTAGATGAATGATGACATCTTAATAACAGGCACAATTCACACCACTACATAGTTGTCAATAATATTACGAAGTTGAATGGAAAATAACTCAGCAAATATGCTTTATTGTATACAAAGTGAACATCAGTAATCTACATGATAGGCTTTAATTTTTATAGATAAAAATGTATAAGGAATTAAGCAATTATGTAAAAGACTTTTGTCAAACATCTGACCATCTTCTATAATTTGTTCTTATTTACTTCAAAATCATGTTATTAGTAACTACTCTGTTCATACATTTTTTTTTAGATTTTTCTTATTTGTTTGAGAGAAAGCGAGCAAAAGAGAGAGAGATAAAGAGAAGGAGCAGGGAGTGGGGCAGAGGAGGAAGCAAACTCCCTGCTGAGAAGGGAGCCCAATTCTGGGTTCAATCCCGGAACTCCAGGATTATGACTGGACCCTAAGGCTTAGGGTCCAACTTAGCCAACTGAGCCATCCAGGTGCCTGAAACATCTATTTGTGAAGGTTTACATAGAAAGGAAGAACAATGGCAAAAGTAGTAATAGTAATAGCATCAATACTAATAAAAATTGCTTTATGTGTGGAATAGCCCACGTGTCAGGCACAGGAGTCTTTAAATGCATATCTCATTTAATGTTCACAGCAATAGTAATAGGCAGGTGCTCCTATCATTCCTACGTCAGAGAAAAGGAGACTGAGGATGAAAGAAGCTACACAGTAGGAACTTAAATCCCAGTGCATCCAAAGATCACCACAACGAGGCAGGGCATGCAAAGATAATGATTTCTAACAAACACCCCACGGGGTCTGCCCTCTATAGCGTCGGACGAGACACTGAAACTTTTTGTTTCTCGGAGATTTTTTTTTCCTTTCTAAAATGAAGGCAGAAAAGAAAGTAAATACAGAAGTGCTCTCTAGAGGCAGCTTAGTTTGTAACTTGAATTCATGTGGGGTTATTAAGAGTAAATAACAACTCATAGCATGGTCAACTCTTTTGCCTTAAAGGAGTGGGCATGACTGAATTGAGGAATCCACTAGTATGGAAAAGGTCTAACGATATGATCTAGGCCATATAAAGACCCGGAGTTCAAGTCAGTAATCAGGAAATGCAGTGGTCTTGGCAGATACTCAAGTAGGGCTCAGAGCACCAGATTCCAAGAGTCAGCAGAGCAGAATCGGTCCGAGGAACTGGATAACCCTGGCCCTTCTGCCCAGTGAGGCCGTCATGTGGGCCCCCAAGCACCAGCTGCAGCCAGGATGAGATCAGAAAGCACGGGTGGATGCAGCCTTGCATCTGAGGCACGCGGGCACAGTGAACAGGGTATGTCTAGAATTGTAGCCTCTACAAATAGAGCAAAGAAAAAAATGTGCTTTCAAAAGTGTGGAGAAATGCAATCCAGGCACACTCCTGCCTCAGGAAATTGCATTCACTGGTCTCTGCTAAATTCTTCTTCCCCAGAAAGTCACCATCTCAGATGGTGACCTTCCAGGAGGCAGCTCTGAGTCCATCACACCCCCAGCACTGGTCACTTTAAATCTCTCTACGTCCCCTGCCACATACTTTCTTCTTTGTATTTATCACTATCTCTTTTATTTTTCACACCACTGTATATCTCTTTATTGACTATCTCCCCACAAAAATAAACATTCTCTAAGAAAATAATGTTGGCTCTGTTGTTCCCTGCTGCATCTCCAGTGCCTAGATCCATGTCTGGGATACAGTGGGAACTCAGTAAATATTTGTTTAATTAATATATAATAAATTTCAAAGCAATACTGTCCAAATGCTATTTTTCACTTCCTGGAGTTTTAAGTTATATGTGCTCCTACATGCTCTATTATATAAATTAATACATGGCTAAATTGGTAAATAATAAATATAATCAAAGTTAGTGGCCCTGAAACTTGGGAATTAATTCAAGCATAAATACTGCTCAAAATGCAGAACTTGAATGTTTTGATAGTTTAATAGAACACTGACAAAGCAAACTACAAGATATGCTCTATTTCACAAAGAAAGAGAGCCTTTGGCACAGCTCGAAAAGACCAGAGTTATTGGTTAATCACTGAAACCCATCATCTTCTCAGACTGTCTTGTTTTGTTTTGCTTTGCTTCTGGTTAAAAATAAAAAGGTTTTAACATTAGAACATCCACAGAGCAACTGATACATACCAAATAGATAATCAAAATCCGTCCTTACAAAAAATATAGGTAGGAATCAATTTTTAAAATCTCATCTTCAATATATAATTCTTAATTTTAGGTCTTCAGTTTAGAACTTTAATAAGAACACTTTATTATTTTTAAAGATTTTATTTATTTATTTGTCCGAAAGAAAGAGAGCACAACAGGGAGAGTGGCAGGCAGAGGGAGAAGCAGGCTCCCCGCTGGGTTTTAAGACAAAATGGGCATTCCCTCGTTAGAAAATTATCTAGTATCTAATTTTGAAAATGAAAAACTGTACCATTTAAAACAAAAGTAGATTGTTTTCTTGTTTTATGTGATGTTAAAAAGAAAAAAAATATATAAAATTTCCACCGTTATTAAGCATTTGACTATAATTAAATTATATATAATGTGCCCACTTCTCAGAACACAAGTAAGTCCAATGGTATTTTGTGAACATCCTAATTAAGGCTTCGTAGTTTCTAACTCAAAATTTTAGGGTCAACTATAGTTCATTTCAAAAAGTAAACTGGAGAAATTGCCGAAGAAAAATCTGTAAGAAAAACATGAGAAAGGGTTCAGCCTAACAAGCTGTAATAGTGAGGATTAAAAAAAAAAAAAAAAAAAGCCAGTAATTCAAAGAGTATTATAACTAACTCAGTCATGAACTTATAGAAAAATAAAACAGAATATAAAAATTAAAATGATTTCAGGAGTACTGGGTGGCTCAGTCGGTTAAGCATCCAGCTCTTGGTTTCAGCTCAGGATGGTGAGACTGAGCCCCTGGACCGCCACGGGCTCTGCACTCAATGGAGAGTCAGCTTGGTATTCTCTCTCTCCCTCTCTCTCTGCCCCTCCTCTGCTCTCTCTTTATCTCTCTTTCAAATGAATAAATGAATCTTTAAAAAACACAATGATTTCAAATAAAATTATTTGGGTTTTTTTTTAAGCGTTTATTTATTTATTTGACAGAGAGAGAGATCACAAGTAGGCAGAGAGGCAGGCAGAAAAAGAGGGGGAATCAGGCTTTTTGCTGAGCAGAGAGCCCTATGCGGGGCTCAATCCCAGGACCCCGAGATCATGACCTGAGCCAAAGGCAGAGGCTTTAACCCACTGAGCCACCCAGACACCCCTCAAATAAAATTATTTGTAAAGGAGTATTATAAATAATAGGGAAGAAAGGACTATATAGTTTGAGGATAAGTAATGGGCAGTGTAGGGGAAAAATCTATTCAGAATCTTGCTTCGTACTACAACTACATATGACCTATAGATGATTTGAAGGTGACACTATCAAACTACATTCCCCTTCATGGAAACATCTAGGTTCTATGAGCTGCTTGGAAATATTTCATTTCCAAAATCAACTAAGGACACCCTTTGCTAATTTAACTAAAAATTAACTTAATGTATCTATTTCAATAAATGTTATTCCATTTTCTAATAACTAATTTAAACAAACAAAAATACTAATTTATGAATGGCAACATAAAATTGATTGATTAGGGCGCCTGGGTGGCTCAGTTGGTTGAGCAACTGCCTTTGGCTCAGGTCGTGATCCCGGAGTCCCGGGATCGAGTCCCATATCAGACTCCCGGCTCTGCGGGAAGTCTGCTTCTCCCTCTGACTTTCTCCCCTCTCATTCTCAGTCTCTCGCTCTCTAATAAATAATTAAAATTTTTTTTAAAAAATTGATTGATTAAAAACCATACCATCTAGTTTGGCAACTTAAAAGAAATCTATGTACATATAACTCTTGGTTATGGATTTATAATATGCTTTCTTCTAACAAAGCAGTACCAGGTTTCTATGCTGGATACAAATATAATGATGTTTCATGTTATTTAGTACTTCAAAATACTCCAACTACTTCACTATCATCTATAGAACCACTTGCCTGAAGAACCAATATAAAGTAGTAACAAGGGGAATACAACACCAGAAAAACAAGCTGAGAATCTTAGGAAAGGAAGACCTCTAATTCTAACTGTAATAGGAATAATAGTAGAGAAAACTATCATCATTGCTTTTGACTATAAAAATTACAAATAAAAGTTCTGCATGTAAAATGAATTACCAAAGTAAGACCAATGCAAAGACTTAAGGTACATTTTTTACAAACACAACAAAGAGTTAATATGTCCAATAATATAAAGAACATGAACTAATGAATAAAGACCCTGAGGTAAAGGACATGTAAAGACAATTCATGTAACAGGAATAATTACTTGCAAACAAACATTAAGAAGAAATTATCACTTTAGTAATTAAATAAATTCATATTAAAATAATAAGGAGGCAGTGTTTTGCCTATTGCATCAAGAAAACCTAGATGATTATTTTCAAACTGACAAAGGGAAAAATAAGCCATAATATCCTCCATAATTAAGAGTGGCATTATCAGGACATACATCCTTTCTGGAATTCACTTTGGCAATATGTTTCAAAAGTCATAAAAACATTCATGTCCTTTGACCCAGGGATGCCACTTCCATGTATTGATCCAAAGAGAAATAATACAAAATACAGAAAAGTTATCTCTGTTAAAATGTTCTTCTAAGCTTTGTATTTGAAATAGAGAAATGGGGGAAAAAACTCAAATTGCTAATGTAGGGAAATAGACACATGTAGTCAATGAAATATTGGGTAGCTATTAAAGACAATGATCATAATGAGGAAAGATGGGAAATGTATTTATGCTAAAATGTTAACTGACAAGGTACTGAGCAGAAAATTCACCAGAGCATAAAGGACCAAAAATTTTACTCAAGTCAGAACAGTGGGTTGTTTGCAGGTAACAAGATTATCAGTGACTTTTTTTCTTCCAGTCTAAATTTTCTATAATGAGATTATACTACTTTTTCCTTTTAAAATAGAAGGATAAAAAGGATGGAGAAAAGTGAAAAGAGTATCACTTGACCACTATATTAGAGCAGTGTATAGAAAAAACTACTTTGAATTCACGTTGTCTTTCAAATCACTCTGTTGTAACCCAAGCTTCCTTTTCTTACTCTGCCACTTGTCAGATGCACCCAAGTGGGATGTTCCACATTTCTGTGACTTTCTGGGCTCTACTCAGAATGTGGGCTACTCCTGGGGCTCAGTATTTAATTTGGCAGGGCTGTAATTACATAAATTTAAAATACTAACACATAAGCCACATATTTCTGAACACTAATCATGCCCATCCTTAATTTTTTTCAGATAATTAAATGATAGAAAATGATTAATTGCCCCTTTAATGGACTTTGCAACCCTTTGGCACCAATTACATCAATTAACTGCAGTACCATTCCGGATCTAATATTCCATATTCTCCAGCACCTGTAACAGTATGTGCAAGAGCCTTTTACTGACAAGGGTCAGTGTCATGTATGGATCACCACATTATCTTACCTGAGAGTTCTCAGTATCCTTTCTATGACAAATTCAAGTTCAATGTTCTTACCTAGAGCACTATAAACAAACCATGACTGCAGTGTGGTGGACTTGAGAGACGAACTACTATATCTTTCTGGGGTGAAAATGTGTGGCTGTTTTATATAGCTCCTGCCCTATCATAATATTCCTACAACCATCAAGATTTAAATCTTTAATTACAAGAGGAACCTCATTTTCACCTTAGTTACTGATAGAGACGGTACCCATAATCACAATAAAAAACCAAGACCTGAAACATGAGACTTTGCAAGAGGCGAGTGTCCTCAGGTTCTAGTGGATGAATTGGCTCAAAGCAGACTTTCCACTTTTCTACTTTGTTGCAGGGGGCTGAAAATGTCATGAAGCATAAGCACCCCTATCCCTGCCATGAATTCTCTTGGTGAGGAGATAAATAAATCTGTTATAACAGAAATGGAAACAATCTTTTTTATTTTCTTAACTCAGATATATTCTGAGAAGGGGATGGGAGATACATTTCATGGTCCTAAACAAAATACCAATTTCTTATATACCAAGCACCCTCAACATCATGTATATACAATCCCCTGTCCCTAACAGAGAACTTTGCTTCTTTTTTAAAGCTACGAGTACTGCCTAATACACCGACTGATTGTATTTCTAAAAAACTACCTTTGAAAACACTATCCCTCAAAAACCTGTTTTTGCTGATTTTGATTATGTAACTAGAGGTACATATCAACAAAGAGTTTCAGAACTGATTAAAACAAAACAACAACAACAACAAACTACCCCTATTGCTACATAGTTTCTAAAGCATATTTAAAACAAAGCAACTTCATTCTATAACTATAGTAAAAATTAAAAAAAAAGAAAATCTACCTGCAAAATGCAAAGGCTGCAACTAAAAATATCAGAACCTGTGGTGCTCCCTGTGGGAGGTGATAGAGATTTAAGATGTGAAAGGAAAAGAGAAAGGCATTTGGGAACAATTATCTCAAATTCTGTGACCAAAAGAGAGGCTGGTTGAGAGAAGGTGAGGCTATGTTTCCAGGAATTGTTATAAAGTAGTTCAGCTTTTATCCCTCCCTCTTCCCCTGACTATTCTATTATGGCTCTATAAAAACATTAAACTGAGCCTTTAAGGCTTGCCTGGATCTGGGAGAGGGTGGAAGAGGGTGGGGGTGGGGGCTAAGGTGTAGACTTAGAACCCTCTGGACTAACTCTGACTCTCATCGCCACCGAATTGTCAGGGGTGAGTCTGGAGGTCCTCATCCACCCCACATTTCTTTTGGTGACTTCCAACAGGTTTTCCGATACATGCTTGTCAGCATTAATTACAGGTGACACTGGATTGGCTTGATCTCTGACAAAATTCAAGAGCACTATAATAAAGCAAAAGGACAGTAAGAAAGATGCCAAGAGGAGGCTAGGTAAGTCACACCTTTGCATACCCAGGATTTCCTTCAGGCCCTGCCCATTTCAGCCAACCTGACAAAGGCACATTTGCTCTGCTCTTCATATGGAGCTGTAAGACATCAGAACCATCCCGTCAGCTTCGAAAGGCCTAGTCTATACCTGTTGTCCCATCAGGAGTGTTCCCATTCACTGTCACAGCCTCCTGCTTGGATGTTAAAGAATACAACCACACTACAGAGCCCCTTCTTTCAGCCACACTGCTACTACTTACTCCTTCTCGGGGATCTCTGAAGTCAAAATGGCTGAAATGCAAACAAAAACCGCTTGGAAAATAACAGAAAAGGCTGCTAACGAAATGAGAGGAGATGTGATGGGAACAAGAGTAGTGAATTTGCTTCCTTCCTTGACTTCAATTCAAGCACCCCCCTCTACATTATGCAGGGACAAAGTAAAGAGTATGCATCTTTGTCAAGAGACAAAGAACAGAGATTCCGCTATCAATTCACTTTCCTTGAGGATGTATCTCTGAGACACAGTATCTTTCACCTACATCTGGCAGGTACATTCTTTCCTACTAAGATCAATGGGTGTTGTCAGTACATAAATGGTCTAGCTTTATTTTATTAAATATGACACCTTAACAATACCAAATGATGTTACAGACTGATCAGGTGGGCTAGTGTTGTACAATGCAGTTTCATGCAACAATGGGAATGTCTGTGCTGTTCTATCACACCCACCAACTCCATGGGAATACTGACCGCTTGAAATACAGCTAGCAAAACTAAGTTTATAATTATATTTAATTTTAATTAAGTAATAAGGAGACTTAGAATCTTATGGATATGTGTGTGTGTGTGTGTGTGTGTGTGTGTGTGTGTGTGAATCCATATATATGATAAAGAAGATCTAGGTCCTTTTCTTTCCCTTGAATTTTTTTCTAAAGGTTTATTTATTTTAGAGAGAGAGAGTATGTGAGCAGGATGGGGGACAGAGAGAGAGAGAAAATCTCAAATCTCAAACAGACTCCCGGATGAGTGTGGAGCCCCACACAGGACTCCATCCCACAACCTAAAATCATGACCTGAGCTGAAATCAAGAGTTGGATGTTCAACAGACTGAGTCCCACAGAACCCCCTTCCTTGAATTTTGATGAGTAAAAGGCAGTAGGTTGCTCATCAAAGCAACTACTGTCCGATTTAGAACCTTCCTCTAACTCAGAACCAGCAATGCATTGGCCAGGACCCCATTTCTGGTAGGGATAGTGTTAACTACAGAAAATGGCCTAGAGTTCAGGAGACCAAGGTGGAAGGACCAGCTGGGACAGTGAAGTCTCTTCAATTTTGGGGGTCTTAGTTTCCTCAGCAAAACCACATAAGACTTAATCTAATGTCCTTTCTAGCACCTTCAGAAAATTTCCCATTCACTCTCTGAGAAATGGCTACCCTACAACAGGGTGGCCAATACAGTTCATTTTACAGAAAGAAATGTGTTTCGTTCTCATCTGGAGACACAAAAACACAGTGGAATTTCTCACTCTGGTACCTAAAAATCAAAAAAGAGAGAGTCTTATGCTTAAAATACCTAAAAGATAATTTGTTTCCCCTTTACCTATAAGTAATACTAGGTTCATACAGGCTTGTAGATGCAAGTTTTTATCTATTTCATTACTTTTCTCAATTCTAAATGCAAAAAAAAATACTATTAAAAAGTCCTCCTACACCAATGTGCATCTTTTCTTCTAAATTATGAAGACTATTTTGAAAAATTTACACAATCTGAAATGGTAACAGCCCTTTTAAATATATTTGTTAAACACTGTTAATTATATTTATGTTACTTTTACTTATTATTTATATATGTGTGTGTATACACACACACACACACACATATGTATTTTAGTATGAACAACACTCACTAAGTGACTAGTTTGGCATACCCCATTAAGGGCTCTTTCTTTTTAAAAATGCTTTGAAATAAAATATCGGTCAGAATGAGGCTAAGAAGATGCATATTTTTAAAAATTCCTCATAGAAACTAACCATCTGTACAATAATCCATTGTCTGCTCTACCAAGGTGATTTATTAAGGATAATGAAGCATATGATTTAATAGCTGCCGCAAATCCTTTTTCAAGTAGGATGGGTATAAATAATACAAAAAGATGGTCCAATAATAGCCAAATCCGAACCTAAGAACTATTCTATATGCTAGGTCACAGGAAATTAGATGAGCTCAATTAACTGTGGAGCTAAGTGACGTGTGGCTAGGTAGCTAAGGCTATACTATAGCCGTTCTCTCTTATTCCAGTAGTCGTTATTATTACTGTTTAGTGAGTCTGTAAGTTCCAGTATCATGATGGACTTTGAGTAGCTTTTTTCCACATGACAACAGAAAGCACTCCAATAGGAAACGGATTTTATGTAGCACATATTTCTCAAAATCTTAAGAATCTAGATCTCAGTCTATTTGTCCATGCAAATTATACTTGGCAGTGTTTTGCTCATCTGTATATTCCCACAGTTTCTTGCATTTAGTGGAGTTTAATGTGTGGCACTTTAAAGAATGAATACATAAATGGGAGAGCGGGTAGATAGTAAAATGAGGTCTCTTAAAATCCTTGCAAAAAAATGCAATTCCATGTCCTTGTGAGAACTGGTTCTAACATTTGCCAACACTCATACTTTTAACTTTTGGTGGCCACTCATCAAAAGTTTATTTCCTTTAGTGGCAAAGGTTTTCATGGTCCAGCTTCCTATAGAACACGAGAAAAACCCAAGAAATCATACACACTCTCTGAATGAAAATGTCCAAACATGAGTTTCTATTTGCAAACTGACACATTCTTCTCCTGGTTAACTGTTAATAGTCAAGTCTTGCAGAGAATTTATGATGTCAGTGAGGCAAATTTCTGATGACAGGAAGTAAAAGCCATCATACCTGCCAGCTCTTTGGCATGAAAAGATTACCTAAGTGTGCCTTACCGACACGGCATAGCTGGCACAGCCAGTCCTGTCCACATGCCACCCAGCAAGTCCATCAAAAATCAGATTCAATGTTACAAATCCTTATGTTTAAGGAACACTAGGCTGTAGAAAGTTTCCATGGTGCCACATAATCGAGGGGCCTATGTGTGAGACATATGTCACCTCCTAAAAACTGTATGCTTCACCAGGCACATTCACCACCAGCATATTTCCACACTGCACTTCCTACCCCTCATGCTCTTGTGAGCCTGGCTTGCCAGAACTGAGATCAATTTTATTAGATACCATTAGTCTCTGTTCAGGCGGTCATTTGAATAACAACAGATTGGCAAGTATAAAACGAAGGCACCTGTTGTACATTTGGCAGCCTGGATGAGGCCCTTTAAAATGAAAACAAATACAAGCTACAATCATGCCAGGCAATGGCTTTTGGTTCAATAATGACCATGTGTCAGAATTAAGTGCATCTGGGAATTCCTACCCCAGCCAGATGTAAAGGCAGATTTGTCTTGTCTAGTGACATACGAGTAGATACACACAGTATACTCAGATTTGGCTTTGTCATGGTTTGGTAGAGAACTAGGTAAGTGAAACTTAGCTCAAGTAAAGTAAAATTAATTGCTAAAGAGGAACTGTTAATAATATCATAAATTGTAGAATTAAATGTTAAACATATGGGCTATAAGATTTGGACCGTGAACTAATCCATCCCTGATTTTTCTGCTCAGACTTGATTCGTTCATAGAATACTTAACAAATGTGTGCCAATATTGTGACAACACTGAGCAAGGTCATGGGCCAGGTACTAGAGATCCCACTGGGAACAAGACATGGGTTTCAGCTTCAAAGAATTTGTAATTCATCAGACCATAAGTAAGCAATTGCAATGCATTATGATATACATTAACTGTCAAATTTATTCAGTGCTTGTTTAGTGAATAAAGGGTGTCTAGTCTTGGGAGAATGGGAAGTCTTCCTGGAAGAGTTGTCAGCCAAGATAAGACCTGAAGGAAGAGGCGACTCGGGCAAAAATGGAAGGGGAAGGGATTTTACACAGGAGAGAGAAAAGACATGCTCAAAATTACAGATGGAAGAGTCAGAGTCATGCATCTTGGAAACAGCAAATAATTTCATGTTGCCAGACCATACATGCATTGAAGGTGGGACAAAGGGAACAGAGAAAATGAACGTAAGAATGGCAAGGTGGCAAGAGACAAGGCAAAGGGAAAGACACCAAGGGCCAGATGACTTTTGCTGCATATTTCAAGCCATATTTCAAGGAAATGTGGGACCATCAGAATATTTGGAGGAGAAACTCTGAGTTTCTTAAAGATTACACTGGCTACAGAGCAGAGAAGCAACTATAGTGTGTTCCCAACTGAACAGAAAGGCTGCAAACCAGACAAAAGATGATGGGGACCTTGCCAACAGATGTCAGTGAATGTATCAGAAGATAATGAATAACTTAGGTGAAATGAAGTTAATATCAATTTTAATATACTTGGGATAACAGATTTTATGTGACAAATTTTTAGAGAAAACAGATTTTAAGTTACAAATTTTAAATCAAAATTTAAATTGTAGATTCCATAATTTTTTCAGTAACACTAAATCAGATCAAGTCTGAATAACAGTAAAATCAGACTCAAATGCATTTAGGCAATCATTTCTTTGGTAGTACCTGAATATGCATAACAATATTTATGGAACTTGTCATTCTTAATTTATAACTGTTATCATCAAAACACATTTATTAAGATTGTAACTAGGGGAGAGCCCTCACTACACATTACCCAGAGAAGGTAGGATACCCTTCTCCAGGCTTCTCAGAGGCTGTGTTTATAGATAAACTCATAGGAAAACATGGCTAAAGAAGACAGTGTATGATTGTAAGAAGCATTTTAGAAGTCTGGGCAAAGAAGACTTAAATGTTGACATTCCATAAGAGCAATAAAAGATCATGGCATTTTCCATGTAACTTTATTTTATGTACCATGTCTGATTTAAAACTTCAGGGTGCCTTGTTGCCAGAGAAAAAATAATTTTCCAAATCATCAAACAAATGTAAATCCTATATTGTATTATTTATAAAATCATAATCAATCGGAAATAGACTTCTGAAGCCTCACAAAAAAAGAAAAAAGCTAAACCTTTGCAAAATAGATTAAATGGAGAAAAACTTATCAAATCACCCATCTGTTATTGATAATAAAATTAACAGGTAAGCAGTGAAAATAGAGTATTTTAGAAGAGACATTATAATTGACTAAATTTCCCAGATACAACGGTGTAGGGCAGGCTGCCAATAAATAGAATGCATATATATCAGTCACTTGGCATAATTTCATTTATTTGATGCGGCTCCTCAGATAATCCTGCTGGATCCATATTTCTCTTTATACAAATGCTTTGATTCCTTACCTATTGGGCATTTATGAAAATGCCAGCCTTTGTGATTTTTATAAACTGTTCTTGGAAATATTTTGTTTAACTGCTGCTCCAGAGCTCAGGCCGTTGTGTCATTGGCCTGAAAAGCATATAATTTTGGAGTCAGAAGGTGACTGCCACAAAAAGACCATCTAGTCCAAACCTAAGTATAGAAAGAAAGAAAGAAAGAAAGAAAGAAAGAAAGAAAGAAAGAAAGAAAGAAAGGAAGAAAGAAAGAAAATCAATGCCTCTGGTCCCAATCAGAGAAAGGAGCAGAAAAGATTCCTCGTAAATGATGGAGGGACAACTTACATTAACACCTAAGATTCTTCCTGAATTTGGATTAAGAAAGCACCATTGGTTTTATTTGCCTAGTGTATATGAAATAAAGTTTTAAAAATCCATTAGACATGAGCATATATTGAGGGTTAAGTCTGGAATGGATAAGAATTGGGACTGTAATATCGCTTGACTTAAAACCTTGGCTTTAAGCTCCTTCTTTACTATTTCTAGCTGTGCAACCTTGGGCAAGTCACTTAACTTTTCAACGAATCAGTTTCCTCCTAAATAAACTGGTGATAACAAAAGCATCCAACTTATACACAGTTATTTTAGAGATTAAATGTGATACTGAAAGAAAGTGCTATGCTGAACGCCTGGCACATAGTAGGTACTCAGCAAATTCTAGCAACTATCACTCGTATGAATTGACACATCAACCACTGCTACTGTGCTTCCAATATCACAAAAATTAACAGAAATATGGTTTTTACCTATCTCAGTGCCCCGAGTATCATAAGAAGTTTCAAATGAACAATTATTCTTCACATTCATGATTTCAATTAAATTCAACTCAAACTAAATTCAAAGAAAATGGCACAGTATTTGAGTTGAGAATTAGAAAATGAGAGAATAATTAGAAAGATTTCAAGGGATGCAAGTTAAGACAGCTGGTAGAGAAAGGGGATTCTAGAGACAGTACTGCCAGAACCCAAAGTACTGGGAGCAGTCTTCTCCCTGATGGCAGGGACTCTGAAGGCTGCAGGAGGATAAGCACCTGGAGTTGGGTGAAGGAGGGTGCTGGCTGTGCAGGCTAGGGTTCAATTGCAAGGTGCTTGGACTGCTGTATTAAGGATTCGGTACCTGGGTGTGCAGACTTGAGAAGGTTGGCATTTCAGAAAATGAAAGTTTTTAGGAAGAATTGAGAGAAGCATGAGAACACAGAGATCACCTAGACAGCTATGAATGGTATGTTGAGCGTGTCAACAACACGGGAAAGGGACACAGTGGAAAGGGAGTGATAAGGTTAAAAGAGATTCCAAGAATCAAACCTGCAAAATTGAATGGGGACAAGAATGAAAGGAAGGGAGGAGATAAAAGTGATGCCCAAGTTTCTAGTGCAAGGATAAATCAGATGATGAGGTACCAAGAAAAAAAATCGATTTGAGTATGGATGTTAGACAATGTTGAGCAGAGTCCGATATGGGGCTCGATCCCAAGACCCTTACAGGGCTGGATCCCAGGTCCCTGAGATCATGACCTGAGCAGAAGGCAGAGGCTTAACCCACTGAGCCACCCAGGCGCCCCTCTCTTAAAACCCTTTAATAATATTTCAATTAAGTTACTATTGCAAGTGGTTTAATTTGTTTTTACAGAGAGGCCAGGGTCTACTTGCACAGTAAACCATTAGTGCACACACTCAAAAAGTCCTTTCAGTTGGGATAGAACATGAGGAAGGGGGAATGGAAGAAAAAGTATTTTAAACATTGAAAACAAATGTCTTTGTGACCTATAATGGGACACTGGATCAGGATTTGATGTGTCTAGTCTAATTTTTCTTTGTGAAATTGTACTGGCAGATCTTAGGGAGAGACGGAAGGCAGTAAATTCCTATCCTCCATCAATACATTTGACCTCAGAACAAACCCCACAACTGGCTTCAGGCACCCACCATCCATCATTGCTCTTGAAACCTGATCTTTCAGGGAAGGACAGCTGCACTGGGCAAAGAGCTAAGGAGCTTTCTAAGATACACTACTATTAAAGAAAAAAAAGGCAATTTTTTGGTTCACTATTTTAATTAAGTGCTTTTCTAAACACTTCTTCCCCCAGACTGCAGCTCCACATCAAATATCAGCAACAATCTATTAATACATTTTTGGCTTTTAAACAAAATGCTCTCTTTGTATATTTTAGGTAAAATCACTTCTAGCTTTTGCTTTAAAAGCTTTCCGACATAGTGTCCCATGATGTACTGATGTATACAGATTTCAATCAACATGCTGGAAAGAAACTGCAGTTCTAGCACGTGTGGTAATGGTAGCAGGTACACAACAGTGCAAATTAAACAAACCTACACAAAACATCCGTAACCAATAAGTCCTAATTTTTAAGTCAGGTAACAATAATTTATAGCAGATAGCTAAAGACAGCAGAATTCTATCAGAGAAAATAGCATTAATGAATATAATATGTTCCTTAGATAACTTTCACATCCAGGATTTTTTTTAATGAAAAATAAGATAAATTATTATCTAACTGTGTCTTCATCATATCTATGGTTATTTTCTCCACTTTACAGATGATGAAACAGAGACACTGAAATGTTATATAACTTCCCCCAAGATTCCACAAATAAGTGACAAAACTAATGTATAAATTCAGTTCTGCTTGCATCAAATTTATGTTCTTTTCACTGCAGCAAAAGAAGGAGAAGAAGGAAAAGGAGAATAAAAGGAAGGAAAGGAGGAAAGGAGGGAGAAAGGATGAAAGGAAGGAATCAGGTGAGATTTTACAATCGTTAGCATTACCTTTATATATATATTACATACGAACAGGATTAAATAAGATTAAGCAAGAACTAATTTTCAATTGTTTATAAGATCTAAAACAAAAATTTTTGTTAATAAGAGAAATTTATTTACTAAAGCTTAAAAGAGAAGTCTCTTATTACTTGTGACCCAACGATTACAGATGATTATTTTATATGTCTGAAAGTACAATACCTCCTAATCTCAAAATAATACTAAGAAGTGTTCTTCTCTCAATGTAATTCACAATCTCAATTTCGTTAGCTACTTCTGCATTAAGGAATATAGCCCAGAGGCTGTTAAAAAAAGACAATTACGAATTTATAAATTCAATCAATTTAATGAAACTGACAAGAGTTACAGAGCTTAAATCCAGTAAATAGCAATATGGTGAAGGTCACAATGTTCCTGACATTGTTATCTGAATGTCAAAGTTAAACAGGGTTTCTGTTCAGTGAAAATCCAGAGAATTTGGAAAAAGCCTAGCTTCAGATGGTTGCTTTTGCTTTTGTATTTTGTTGTAGACGCTGAAGGAGCCAAAGAAGAGTCTGGTAGCTAAGAGCAATCATTTGCACAGGAAAATGAGGCTTGCTTACCGCAGATGGGGAGTAAGGATCATCTAAGTTGTCTCAATATTACTCAATATTACTTATCTACTGGTACACCTGATCTGCTGGCTTACAGACAAAATCAATTGTCTTAGCTTTCCAAATTATCAATTCTTTAATTTAATTTACTCATCTCTGACACATAGGAATTTGGTTTGAGGGATAGTAAATGTTGAAAAGTGAATAAAAAGTTCAGTTTTGCTCTATTTTTCTGTAATTTTTAAAAAGCAATAGACAAACTGACAAGTATTGACATGATCTAATTATATATATCAGCATCAGATAGAATGAACAGAAAGATACTGGATGGATTATCCAGAAAGGCAGGACATTACAGGCACAATTTTAGTCATTTTTCTCCTGACCCATTGTTTAGAGAATATGGCAGTATATGTGGATATAATACTTAAATTACTTTAATGTCTAAGCCTTAAAAATATTTGGTGATTAAATGTTAAAAGAAGAAAATGCAAACTGTTGATTACATGAAAGTCAAGTGGGCAATTTATTAAGGGGAAATAAGGCGCAGAGGACCTAAATGTGATTTTCTGAAATACTTCTTATAAGAATTCTATTTCATTAATGCTTCAGTCTATCACCACTGTCATAACTCTATTATTTAGGTTGCATTAAGTCAGTGACTGCTGTAACATATAAGTATTTGCTCTTTGACCTCCCCAAGACTTATGACACAAAGAAAATGCTGAACTTTTACATCTAAGGCTATAATTTCATATAATGAACAATCAGGAAGCACAAGCCATATATTCTCTCAGCTATCTTTTTTAAGGACTTAACTGTGAAAGACCTGAAACACATTTTTATTAACTGTGAAAGACCTGAAACACATCTTTTTTAAGGGCTTAACTGTGAAAGACCTGAGGTTGAATACTTCAATTGTCAAAACAAATGCAAGCCAAGTATGAAATTTTAAAAGTGTTATCCACTACTAATTAGAAGCAAATGAGCTTATCCATATAGAAAACATATCCCCAAAACAAACGGATCCTTTGGTGGAAATGTCATTGTGCTATGAAATTACAAAAGCTTAAACAAGTAATGTTTGTCAGAATAAAATTCACTGATAAATCCTTTCTAAGCAATCTTCTTCCACGTTATCAGATATCTTAGATGATGTGTTATACGGGAATCCTCAATCTTGTAGGGCACAGAGAGAATAACTCCTCTCTTTGCTCTTTCTTGGCAAATCATTAGTAATATAAAAAGAAATTTTTTAAACATTGACTGCTTCAGGCTGCATGTTGCCTTTGTGCCATCACAAATAAGTAGCTTTCCAAAATGAATTTTTCAAAGAAACCAAACAGTAAAAAGAAAAGGTAAATAACTCCATAAGGCAATAAGGCACCCAGAGTAGGCCTGCCTTATTTTCTCACACTAAAGTTTTCAACCAAAAACTACTGTCCCTTTAAGGAAATAGGGGGGAAAATATAATATATTCTCTGAGTACTCTGGAAAACTGAATACTTACATCTGTAATTTTAGCACTTCATATATCTTGTCATAACAATCCTAAAGGTATTCCCTGTGGCCACTAAGTTGAGCACTCTATGTCAAAGGTAAAGTTCATTTGCAAGATAACCAGGAAATTTGGGGGAACTAAAAGAGTACCCTTGAGCAAAGGTTAAGTGCATAGATTTAAAGATGTGACTCTAAAAGTTTGAGCTGTTAGGATCACAAGTTAGAGCACACACATACTTTACCTCTCAGACTACCCACAAATACACAGCTGGAATTGAAGGAGGGTAATTTTAAAGCAAAATCACCTTGAGAAATCCATCTTTCCTGAAATGGCACTTTTCATATGGGATTGCGTTAATGAATTCTCATTTATCGATAGCATCTTTTTTAAAAATAGAATTGTTTAATGGCTTGATAAATCAAGCTGGGTCTGAAGGAAAGCCAATATGCAAATGCTGATAGTGTGCTCTTTTACCAACAGTCACCCTTGTCAGTTTGAAAAACTGAAAATCAACAAAAGAACAGTGTAAGTATACTTGACCTTATTGCCTAATGTCCATCAAGATTGCCACGGCTGATCGATTTCAAATTTGTGAAACTGACACTTAAAAATGTATAGTGCATCTTCAGTCCAGGTCCCTCAAGTGCTGACTAAACTGGAGTCAGAGCTTCAGATTTTCCTTCCATTCTAACTTGCACAGCACTTACAAAGCGAGTTTAATCACACCATCAATCTATGACTACACTTTCCTTAAAGTAATTCTGCTTCATTTATCTTTTAACCCTACATTATGCAAATAACATCCTTATCAATCCAATAAAAAGTTATTAATGTTCCTACTTGTTTATCCTTGGCATACACTGAGAATCTGAGATCACATATGAATTTACACAAATACTTCGTTTCATATTTTTTATGAAAAAATCACCTTATGCCATCATAGTTTCAGAGAAGCTCTATAAATAATGTTCATAAATAATGTTTTTGAAAAACTCTTCAATGTCCATGGCTAACACTAGAGCATGAGTTAATAGGTTAAAAACAAAAACTTAGGGGACTGCCTACTTTTTTTTTTAATGTCTCTCGAGGAAGGGTTTGCATCTGCCATACAAGGGTATCTCCTGGATATAAGAACAGTAATACAGGCCCCTAGTGGCTCAGCAAACAGCAGCAGATGAGGGGATTCCAATTCTCAGTTCTCCACTTGGAGATATTCTGGCTTTATATGAATGTCATTCTTAAAAGGCAAATCAAGTCACTGTATTTAATACTTTAATCAGTTTTACTGTCATGGTTATCTACCAAAATACATATATATTAATAAAGATCCTCATATTTCATTACTTTAGTAACTACCACTGCACTGGTCCAAGAAGAATTTGTGTTACATAACCTCCATAATAAAATATTTAACATTCACCTCTTTACATGTCGTTTCAAAAAAGTGATATATTACACAAATATACTAAAATATATTTGAGAGACAATTTCCTTGTTTGAATTTCATTCTTATTATATTTATTATACTGAGGGTTTGAAGAACAGATAATTTCTAAGTAAAGTGCTCACTATTTTAAATGAAATATTGATACAAACTGAAGGCCACTTTTCTACTATTTTAAAATAGTAGAAATAGACTTGTATTTCCCAACAACAGCCAGTGATAAAAACTCACATTGGATTGAACCTATTTTAAAAGATGTACAATTAATAACACCCCTTAATCCTCATCCTCTTGCTGTCTTCCCTTTACAAAAGAAAATTCCAGGCAGGCACATTTACAGCTTTTAGCAATTTTTAACTGGACACAATCTGACAGCTGAATTCATGAAACTGACCAGCTTGTCAATTTCACACTTTGAAAGTACAATAATAGCTGATAGCATGAGGGTGAATTTTAAAAATCTGTCACAGAATTGCTAGCTCCATTGAAAAGCAAAGTACAGTACATAATTATGGGAGGTGGGAGGTGGAGAAATTTTCTTTCTATGTCCATTTAGGATGTTTATTTCAAGAATTCGGACATCTAACATTGAAAATTTATTCTCTTTGCTAAATCAATAAAATAATATCTATCTGTGGCATATAACAGAATATGCTTTCAAAATAAGTATAATATCTACTAAGCATTGTTCTGGATATCATCATATTACCAATATAACACGGTCTTTAGGTCGGTATCATCTAAATATTCCTTTAAATCAGGATATTTCAAGTCCTGGTACATCACCTTGGTCTTACTTAAGTTGAGTAGTGGGTGTGTACACTTTCAAATAGATAGAATAGCCAAAATAGTCAAAAGTATAAACGGTTGGACTAACTCCCCATATGTGTGTTATTAACAGGATGGTTGGAAAGAACACATCAAAGGGAAAGGTCCATGTCTCTAGCTCTGGAAGTCCAACAGCAAATCTCTTAAGTCACAAGCAGTTACTAGTCTCTAAGAGGCACAGAATAAGTGTGCTAAGCTCTGTTAAGTCACTGCTACTGTGTCTATAGGCATCTAAAAGAAAAAAAAACTTTAAGAGAAAACACAGGAAGAGTGATCCCTCAGGAATCTTCTTGGGTGTTTAAGGCACAAACTGTAGCTTGGTCTTGGGGGATCACTCTAAGAATTTTAGAAAACAGACATTTGGCAAGTCGTATACTGGGAGGCGAGCTGGAAACAATACAAGTAGATATGATAGTCCGGGTTTTGGAGAATTGAACTACTATTTAGAATCCTAGAACACCCAATTAATGAAAGGCGAGCCCACACTTTAGTGTTCAAGATTTTTTTTAAGCATAAGAAAACTGACTTCATTTGTTAACGCTTCCAATTGAAAATCAACCTAATAGATAAACAATCCAAGTTTTCTACATACCTACATAAAAGCTCCAATAAATCGTCAGAGAAGCCAAGAACCTTTGGTTTGTTGTGGCTTTCTTTTTAAATTGTTTCCTACAACTTGCATTTTTCATTATAAATTCCGTGTTCCCTTCCCTACGGAATGAGTAAGAACAGCAGATTCCCATAGCAGAACTAGGATCTTTGATTCTGCCACGGAAAGGTCTCCAAAACAATCCCCCTCCTCTATGGCAGCCCTGTAGACTTGGATTCCTGCTATTTCTCCTTCCCCCCACTAGTTCAGAGGAAAAAAAGAAAAAGAATTCGCCCCCTCACCATAACCAGCCCTCCTTAAAACAGTAATCACTGCCTCTTAAAAAAAAAAAAATAGATATAGATACATGCAGAGGCAGAATCCCTGGGTAGGGTCGGACTGCCCCACAGCTCCTCCATTTCCCCAATACTCTACCCACCCTAGGAGGAGAGAGCGGGGGTCGCACAAATACACATAAACAAACACTCTCCTGCTCTAGAATTGCCAGTCTCCCTTGGTCTGAGGTTTTAAACGACAAGCGAACCGTGCAGGGGAGGAGGACCTCTGCCCAAGGAGGTTCAGAAGAGCAAACTGTGTGCGCTCCGGTGCCGGGGCGCTGGGCTCGTGGACGCGGGAGTGGGAAGCTCCGGCCCGGGAGGCGCGGGCTGCCGGAGCCGGGCTCAGAGGAAGCCCCGGGCTCAGGGAGGGGAGGGCACAGGGGGGCGGACCGGGTCACTCGGGGATTTACCTGGTCATGTTGGCTCCGGGCAACCGCCGCCACCGCCTCCCGCGCCGCCACCAGCACTTTTCCCCAGCGCCTTCGCGCCCCGCCACGGCCGTGCAGCCCGCGCCTGCCAAAGCAGCCGCCTCTGGGCGGCCAATTTAATCCCGCGGAGCTGCGGCCGCCGCCGCGGGAGTCCCCCCAGTCGCTGCCGCCGCCCGGCCCTCGAATGCCCAGCCCAGTCCAGAGCGAGGAAGTGGAGGAGAGTCAGCGAGTGAGTCCAAAAACCCAAAATCCAGCATCCAGAGGAGCGCGTCCCCCCGCCCTCCCTCCACCCCTACCCCCTTCTCCTCCTCCTCCTCCGCCTCCTCCTCCTCCTCCTCCCGGGCCGTCCTCCTGGCCCTCCAGAGCCGGAGGCTTCCGCGGCGGTTTCTCCTCCTCCCTCTCCTCCAGCTCGCCCTGCGCTCTCTTCGCAGGCTGCTCCCGCCGCCGCTGTGTCTGCTCTCCCTCCTCCTCCTGCTCTTCCTCCTCCTCCCGCTCCTCGAAGCTCCGCTGCTCGCGGCTAGGGGGTCCGGGGCCGGGTCTCCTCTCCTCCCTCCGCTTCTCTCGTTTCCTCCTTCCTGCTGCTGCTTCTTTTAAAGAGGATTCTTTGGCCACAAATAGCAACTCGGCTGCCCCCCTCAGCGCCTCCCTCCCCTTCTTCTCTTCTTCCCCCCAAAAGTGAAGAGCACTCGAGAGGTAACCAGAAACTGAGGCCGGCGGTGAAAGAAGGGAAGCAGCGGAGATGGGGCGAAGCGAAGCCTGGAGACCGGCCCGAGCGGAGTCAAGAGCCAGGAGGTTGGATGGCCAGTCCAGCCCAGTCCTTGGACCTGGTGTGAACCTGGTGGTTATGGTTGGAGGCGGAGTGATTTGGTGGGGAAATTAAATGAAAAAGCTCAGGAAAGTGATTGGAAAGCTTCTTTCTTTGTTTCCTTGTCTGGGTGATTTCTAAAATCCTCGTAACCGTGCTGGGGATCCCACGGAATCGCGGTGCCCCAGCGCTGGGAGATTGTGTGTGCGCGTTGCCAGCGCGAGAGTGTGAGTGTGGGTGCGCCCGGGAGAGCCAGGCCAGCTGCGCCCGCTGGCGAATCCCTGAATCTGGACCACTGACCCACTGAAAGGGAGGAAGAGCCGGACGAAGGAGGGGCAGGCAGGAGAGGTGGGTGAAGGAGGCGCGCGCACACACACACACACACACACACACACACACACACACGCAGAGGAGGGGGAGGGGTGACGTCACTCCCCAGCATCTATCCACCAGGCCAGAAAAGACCCCCTCTTAAAAATTCACTCATCTCCTAAGAGATGCACACCCGGGTGCTTCCTGCTCTGCATCCCGGCACATTGGAGGAAAAAAATGCTGATCGAGCTCCCATTCAAAGCAGTTATAATAATATAAGGAGCGCTTGTTGATGAGACAGTTTGTGTCTGCCCCAGTTCACCTTGGCAGTCTTATTCGGGGATGCTTGTAGGATCTACTTTGGAGTCAGAGAGGAAGAAAGGGAAGTCTCGAATCAACCTTAGTGGGATAACTCTTGCCTTGCTTCCATTCTACTTGCTTTTAGGATGTTGGAAATTCACTGCTCCCCGCTTCTCTGAAGAACACCATAAAACCCTTCCCTGGACATTCACTCAGTTGTTCCACTGCACAAGCTTCATCAGAACACACTGGATGGATTGTTAGCTAACAGGCACATTTTCACCTTCTTCACTCCTCCTCATAGGATCTCCAGCATGTAGAGAAAGTCAGCAGTTGGAAACCACCACTGGCAATTGGCCTACCACAATTTTATTAGAAACTTGGTCAGAAAGATCAAATAAAGTAAAGTCAGGGCCTCCAGCCACCCCCCTTGCTCATTCTGCACTCAGGCCAACACATACATATGATACTTATCCCTGCAGGCTGGAGGCTTTCTTGAAAGGGCAAAGGTAAGCAGACCTCTTAGGTTCAGACTAATGATCCAGCATCCTGACTGTTATCTCAAGCTGACATTTGTTCCCACCATCTGCACACTGTACTCCTGAAGCTCACTGAAGGATTGATCAGTAATCCTCTGCCCCTTTTGTGCTGCAAAAAGAAGCCACCTATTTTTGCAAGGAGTCTTGCTAAATTAAGTTTAGTTTTCCAGCAATTTGGGGGGGAGGGATCATTCTGGCATGACTCTTCTCTGTGCTTTTTTTTTTTTTTTATGGTTAGCCTTATAGTAAAAAGAAGAAATTTCTGTCTGTGCAAGCCACCCCCAGAACCAGGTTTACTCTCCAGTCTGTCTGATGATGTGAGGAACTGAAAGGTTGAACAGGTTATGATGGGCCCCTGCCCCTGTGCCCTAAGGATGGATTCAAAAAAATCTGAGCCTCTACACAGACTATTCTCACTCAAGGTATAAACTGATTTGGCTTTCTCATTGTTATATCCTCCTGCATAAACTGATGTGCCCCATTCTCCTCCTGCAAAGTTGGATGTCAGAGGGGGGAAAAAAACAGAAAGTTTTTAAAACCCTAAAAATCCTTTTATGTTGCACTTGAGACACGCATCCCCCTGCCACTTTTCAGGAAGTCCAACCAAATCTGACCTGATTTTAAAAGATCCCGACCGGGAATTCTGACTGCCATCTGAGAGTGTAGTCAAGAAAATAACCCACCCCACTGGCAGCTAGTTAGACTACCTAGAGAATGTAGCAATGATCATTACCAACATGAGCAAAAAACACGTAGCAAAGGGATCCCAAAAGGAGACAGAGAACAATGCCAGTAAGTGAGATTAGCCGGAGGATCCTACTTTCCTGACATAAGGAGATCTTAGATGCTCCTGTCCCATAATAAACAAACATCTTGGAGGAAGAAGTAGCAGTGGGAGAAGGAAACTATGGATTCTGAGCTATTATTGTGCAAGATCCAGCATTAGGATTGAGGGGCTCGAGGAAACAGAGAATCTAGACTCTGCACATCTGAGTGGGCTAAGACAGCTCCCCCATATACATTCACAGCAGATTTGTAACAAAACAACACTCTGTGGCATCTCATATAACCTCTGGAAGTGTTTACTGTTTGAAGATTTGAAGTCAAAGAACATCAGAGGTGGGCTAATCATCTGTTGAAATCACCTAATTTTACAGGTAAGGAAACTGATATCCCTGAGAGTTTAAGGTGACCCAACAATTTGGTGGCAGATGCGGACACGAAACCCAGATATCATGACCCAGTGTCACCCTGCCCCCAACTCTTCCTAGTTCCCTCCCAGTTCTATATCAAACAGGTTTTCTCACTTATCAATGTGCAATAAATATAGAATATTTTAAAACTATACTTAAATGAAGGAAAATGAAGAAATGGCACTAGACATTTTCTTAGTTCCTTTCTGCTTTAACATTTTGTTATGAATAGCACACAGGAACTTTGCAATAACACAACCCCCTCTAGTGCATAATTCAGCATACAATGAGTATGAATCTATTTTGGACCTCATCCAAGGGAGTTAGTTCCTAGAAGTACTTGAAAGATTTTATTCTCATCTATAATGAAACATCCCAAAAAGACTAAAAATAATCATAACGACAATGATAGTAATCATTTGTTACTCTTGTATTATATACTAAAATATCATGCTGTCCCACTATTTTCAAAAGGCACATCATGACCTTTTTTGGGTCACAAACCTAGTGGGTGGTGAACAAATTTTTAAGCAAAAGAAATGAAAGTAGGAAAGAAAAGAAAGAAGAATTCATTATATATACTAAATATTGCTCTGTAAAACTTATGTTTCGATCATGTGGCTAGAGATTAAAAGTTTCAAGGCTATTGCTTTGCCTCCAGTCTTAACAACTGCCTTGGTAGTTAAGTATAATTAACCCCGTTGTACAAGTGAGAAAACAGGATCCGAGAGGATAATTTGGCCACGCTGACGTAAGTAGCCAAGTGGCAAAGCTAGAATTTTAAACCTATATGGCTTGACTTCAAATTGTGTGTTTTTACTTCTATTCTCATTACACATTGTTAATCAAGAATCAAATACTTGTTGCTTATAATATTTTCTTTTTAAGAGCCAATTTAAAAAAAAAATTATTATTTATTTGACAGAGAGATAGAGAGAGAGATCACAAGTAGGAAGAGAGGCAGGCAGAGAGAGAGGGGGGAAGCAGGCTTCCTGCTGAGCAGAGAGCCTGATGCGGGGCTTGATCTGACCTGAGCCCCGAGACTTTAACCCACGGAGCCACCCAGGCGCCCCTGAGCCAATTATTTTTTAATTCAGTTAGAATGGAGAAACATGACATAGGTTCAAGTGGCATGTTCTGAAGATAGTTTCATAAGGTAGTGAAATGAATATCTGAAATATCTTCCTATACATTGTTGGTAGTTATGTCCAATATACTTCATTAATTTGCAACTAAATGCACAAATGCAGTAATAATTAAAGGTTGGGCACCTAGAGGGCTCACTTGGTTAAGCATCCGCCTTTGGCTCAGGATATGATCCCAGGGTCCTGGGATCCAGCCCTAATCAGGCTCCCCGCTCTGTTGGGGGTTGTTTCTCCCTCTGCCCCTCCTTCCAACTCAGCTCTTGCCCTCTCTCTCTCTTTCTTTCTCACGTGTTCTCTCTCTCAAATAAATAAAATCTTTAAAAAATAAAAAATAATAATAATGGTTTTGATCTTGAAATAACTATTCATCTCTAGAAGGGTTAAAATGTTTGCTAGAGTTTTTAAAATTTAATTCATACAACAGTTTTCAGTGACTTACTTCTTGTTCCAGACACAGAACTGGCACATAAGAGAGATAAAACACATGGGTATTAAATACACTCACTAAACAATAGTTTGATTCATTTGAGAACAGAAGATCTACACATATAAAGTTATCTGAATACACCATAATTCCATCTAAATTATGGAAAAGAAAGAAAGAAAGGACTTCAAATGCCAAGATGACTTTTTGATTCATATAGTCCCTATGCATTCTGCCAGAAACAGAACATTTAGATGCTGTTAGTCCCATTCTTCAGATTTGGAAGCTCCTACGCAGAACTAGCTGGTGATTGACAGGAGAATACCCGAATTCCACTAATCAGAGTCTTTCTGATTCCACTAATCAGAGTCTTTTTACAAACAAGGGGGTTTCCAGTAGACAAAGAGGTGGTTAGAGATTTTTGAGACATGCTACGCAAACATTCACATTTTTCTCCATATGAAAAAAAAGGCACTTTCTTTTTCTCCAGAGCAGAATTCCTTGTTGCTGTCAAGCAATACTGTTCTCTTAAAGAAAAGAAATCCGTATCTTTCTCTAAAGAAAGGCCTAGAGAAACCAGGCCCTCTACCCCGACTGCTCAGTTCAGCTGCTGCATTTCACCCTCACCTGCAGTGTGTAGAGGACGTTATGGTACGATGCTATTTTCCATTGGCTCTGCTACTGGAGATTACGGCATGCGACTGTGACAAATGGATATTCCCATTAAATTCTTTAGTAGAGTGGGGCATTCCATTAACCATTGGCACTATCCCAACCCAAGTGAAACATTGGGTCATTTTTTTCTTGTGAGCAAGAAATGAAGGGGGAAAACAAAGGATATACTCTAATTACCTTTCTTCCTTCTTTTTTTTTGTTGCATGCATTATGATAGCCATATATTACAATTATTTATAATTAATATATGACAAGCTGCCAGCTAAAATTTAACAGGTGATTTGTCAAGAAGTCCCATTAACTCATACATTAAGCAGTGGGTTTCAGTATTCCCTGACAATAAAAGTGTGTTTTGGTGTTGTTGTCTTAAATCTATTGTGTTTAAATATTCAGAAGCAACCAATCTTTATATATTTGTGGCATCTTTTAAAAATTCAACTATTGCTAATATAAATGGGCACTCTGTTAGTAATGTAAGGAATAAGCACATTTTTCGTCACTTTAAACTTTAAATGCTAATGTTTTCATTGACAAAACTAACTGCCTAGTGTTTATTTTTAAGTTTTAAACTTTTATGATTCTATAATACATTTTTCAAATGATGTCTTTGGTAGTAAAGGCAAAGCCGAATAAAGAAGAAAGTAATTGCAGTTACTTATGTTCCATTTAGAGTTTGTATCTTACACTAGAGAATTTCAAAATGAAGGAATATTTTAAAATACAGAAAAAGATTAAGAAGTCACAGAAAGCTAGTAATTAATCACTCAATAAAGGAGAAATCTACAGAGACTAGAAACTGATGAAGCAGGTTCCATTTTGCTGAATAGCAAGAGAATGGGACACATGGTAGAAATGAATCACATATATTTCTTGGGAGGGATAACAAGATTCTTTAAAAGAGGAAAAGCTTGGGTTCACTATCTACAGAATGTCAATGTCATGGGATATCACCTGGAAATGAAGTTAAATTTTAAACTACGATATTATTATTGGTTCCATGGCCAACTGAAGTTTGTATTGTTTAAGAGAATGACAAGGAAAACAAAAAGAGGATGATAGGAAAATAAAGCAGCATTTGTTTAAAATTTTATTGCACGAGGCTGACTCTTATCTTTCAAGACTAGGACCTGCTGCAGGATGTTAATGACTCACAATCAACTACTGAAGAGGGTGCTGAATCTCCTTAATGAAATAATGTGCTCCAAGATTCAATGGTTAGGAAGAGAGAGAGGGAAAAAAATAAAAAAGCCAAGGTAAAACCCTCAGCACAGCAGTTTCTCAAAGCTTGTAAGACTTCTGCCTGCGTCAACCAATCAAGTTCAGTTTTCCCATTTTTAGCAAGAAAGCTATACGAAGTCCTGACTTTATTTACAAAGGGTCTTACAAATAGCATTTCAGAAAATGCCTTTCAGAAACTCAGAAGTGAAATAAACTCCGAGTAACAGTGAGTCTACCTCTTCACAGGCTGGGAATTACAAATGACCAGTGCAAAAATGGTCCCGGGACCTGGACAGGGATCTGTCACAAGATCTCACCTTGCTTTCCACATATGGCAAGGCCCCCACGTGTAGCTGTGGATGCTTCCACACACATTGAAGGAGCAATTTTCAAAGCAGTGAATGGAACAAAAACATTAAGACTACAATTTTTCAGTCACTTTTGAACCTTTTGTTTTTGTCTTATACATCTTTACATATCTTACATTTCAATTATGTCACTTAATAATTTCTACAGGGTGTGCATATTTAGTAAATGCTCCTTCTCAGCCATTTGAGAGCAGATTAGTGTCTGATTAGAGCCAAAAACTCTCATCATGGTGCTTTAAGCATTATAGAAACTCCTTAAGTATCTGAGGAAGTAAAGGAAAGGAGGGATGGAGATAGGAAGGGAGGAAGAGGAAATGAATTGATTCTCAATTGCCCATTTTATGTGAAATATTACCTGCTTTACAAAGCATTGCAGTCCATGAAGTAGAATGAATTTGCTCTTCCTTTGTTCTCCCATTCTTTCTTTTTCTTATTTGGTATCTGCCTTTATTTTTATTGTGTATATTTTTATCCTATTTAGCTCTAAGCATGTCCCTCTGTTTATATCACCATCAGTGAGCACAGAACCTGGACTATAAGCGGATCTCAGAAGATGTCTGCTGAATGAATAAATGGATGATAACATGGGGCTATTAACAATCTTTGACCTCAAGAAGCACAAAAGCAAATCAAGTCAAGCAGGTGTATTTCTCTGCCTTCCCCTTGGCAAAGAAACCATTGGTCAGATATCTAGAAGGAATCCCGAAAAAAACACTTGACACCCATGCTTTTTACTTTTTTCCATCTATCAGAGGGACCTCCTACCTAGCGAGGCACAGGCTCTAGGACATATCCTCCCTTGTACCAAACAGAAGAAGGAGTAGGGTATGGGCTTTGCTTTTCCTTCTTAAAGTCATGCTGTTCTAAGAGTTTGGTTGTCAAAAGTGCTCAGTTTGGTCAGTTCTATGCTGGGGAAAGAAGTGATGAGAAATTAGAAAAAATGCTGAAAGCTAAAATGTTTTGATCTGTGATTCAATTCTTCTTCTGCCATCCATAACACGCTTGCCTTTTATTAAAGTTATATCTATCCTTGTTTTGCTCATTCCTTCCCTATGCCTCTGCCATAGGCCAAAACCCATATATATTTCCAGATTGCAAGATTTAAAATCTTTAGGAGAAAGACTGGTTCTTAATCTTCTGTGTGTACTTTGTACATCTGCAAAATGTCCTGTATAAGGAATACATGATAGAAATCTTTTTAATTGAACTTTCCAAAGTCTAGTGTTTTCTTTAAAATTAATGGGAACTCTGTGAAGCACAAGCACATTCTAATTTTCCCCATTTAATACATTGTATTATATTGACCCCAGGGAGTAAACTTGCATTTATCGACCACAAGCCCAAATGTTTGGACTGCCAAATCTCTAGGATGGAGGTTCATAACCTTGGCTGTGCATTAGAATCATCTGGAAAACTTTTAAAACATATGCCCAGGGACCACGTGTATGAGCTGAATTAGATTCTTTGGGAGTGAGGCTCTCACATTTTTTTTTAAAGAAGCTTCCAAAGTGATTCAAATGTTTAGCCAAGGTGGAGTAACTTTGCTTTACAGCTCTAGGAAGCATGATTTCAAAATCACCAGACTAGATTATTTCTAACATATTTTCCAACTTAGGATTCTTTGTGTAATCGCTTTTGTTTTATAAGTGAAAAAGAAATGACCCTTTGACTGGACTCATTTTTAAGTAGTCACTACAAATGAAACACAGCCCAAATTTCGTATACTAGGAATGTATTTTTAGCATATCCTTTTACTTAGTTTTTATGTATGCCCATTCATCCCGCTGCTCACTCATTCAGGCCTCTAGCGTGTGTGAGGTATGTCAACTATGCACTATTAAGGGATTTGAAGAATGTGTGCTGCGACCAAAGTGCACATATTAAGGAAAAACCCTTTCATCCAAACACAACACAAACATCCCCTAATGATTTTCATCCCCTACAGTTCAATTAAAAAAAGAAGAAATGCCATCAACTAACTGAAATTCCAGCCACACCATCCCCCAATGAATCTGTGATTAAAACAAAGAAAGGAAGGATCAGAAGATTGAAACCCCACCTTGGAAAACATTTGGAGTTGAGTCTCGATGTTCATGTGTTATTTTCAGAGTTAAATTAGAAATAACAAAACTACCACTTTGAGAGAGAAAAATGGTGCTCACATATTTTCGCTTAAGGAATTCATTTTCTTGAGAAGGAAGTTTTCTTGGTGAATTCTAATAATAGAAAATGATCAACTATGTAAACTACACAACAAGAGCAGATTTCTTTTATTTCTCTGAGGGTTTCTAGCCCAGTGCCTGACAAATGTAAGGAACACTCTCTGCACCACATTATTCAATATCACCATTTATGTGGCACCTTGCAGTTCACACAGAACTTTCAGGCACCTGTCTCCTTTAAGGCCCCTAATAATTCTGTGGATGGTGAAACACTCATTTTACACATGACCCAGACCCATGAATGGCGCTTGACACTGAATCAGAAGCTCTGGGGTAGTTCTGGGGAGTCAGAATTTTTGGCAAGTTTTTCAGGTAGTTCTAAAAACCACAGCAATAACACCATTCAAATTCATTGATTTTTATTGTTCTTAGGAAAATAACCCAGTACAGCTGAGCAGATTTTGGCAATTCTTAAGAGGCTAGCTCCCTTTTTCGAGGATTTGCCTTTCTTTCTTCCATACTTTTCAAAAGGGGGAGAAAATCACAGGTGGCACTATTTTACCTAAATCCACAAGCTTTTTAATTCTGCTTTGCACAGCTGGCTTATTCTAACAGTTGTCCTTGCTGTGAAGGAAGCTCCTAGCTTCTGGCATTGGTAGCAGGACTTGAATCCTACCTACTCCCCTTCTGGCCACAACTGAGGTCTTAACAGCGTATGGAGACCACAGGTCTCCTCAGTAGGCAGCTGTAATTATATCAAATTTGCTGGACATTGGGAGTGTAAAGCCAGGAGCCTGCTGGGACATTTCAGTCGGCTTCAGCCTTGTGCTTGGGAACCCACTAGTTCTAGCTGTTATACTCAGGAAGAGAATCGCCACAAGCTATTTGTGTTGGTTTGTGTCTTACTCCGTCAGTTTTTTTTTTTTTTAACTTAAAAGTAAAGATATATTCTCAGCTAGCCAAGCAATGTAAGCCCCCCTTGCATTGTATTAGATCCACACAATACTACCTTGCAAATGCCATCTCATCTATAACTTAGAAAAAAAAACAGTCAAATAGACTCCTGGGTAAACCTTCTTTAGAACAAAAGTTTTCATTTCAAGAGAGGAGACAATGTTATTTTTGCCTTGTAATTACTCCTAATCCATACAGAGACTGGAGAGAAGAATTCATTTTAGGTCTGGAATGAAATACATTTGATTGGAAATGAAGATGCAAGAGGGGGGAAAATCCTCAAAAATGAAAGGAAAAGAAAGTGTGTGTCAACTACCCCAATCTTCTCGATTCTCAAACTTTCCAAATTCCTTTGGTTCACCACCCCAACCTTAGTTATACTCTTTTGTTTAACAACTCTCCAGCTATTATGGTTACAGTTTCTGGGAAATTTGTATTTCAAAAGAAGAAATATTCCAAAGAGTTTGACTCTTTTCCCTTGGGCAATAGAAAGGCATAAGGGTCATAAGAGGTCAATGTGAACGCACACACACACACACACACACACATTCAGTCTCTCACTTTCTTTCTGGGATTCAGCAGCTAATGATGTGCCTGTCCTTCTGGCTTTGAAGAAAATGCTATGGTGGGAGAGAGCAGGGAAATATCCACATCATACTCTGTGACTCAGATGTACTCTAATATATATGACTACTTTAGCTGGCTCAGAACTTTACCCTCTGTTCAAATAGCTCCAGAAAGTGAAAAGGATATTCGGAAAGGAGGACACAAGACAGTTTGCCCTATCTTTGGATATCCAAAAGGGTAGAAGAGCTTTATGCTTTCCATTTCCTGCTTGCTAAAAAGAAAAGGCAGATATCCCATTGGAAACACTTGTTTCCTTTCATTTGTCTTATACGTTTGAAACTCTCATATGAGTCCACATGTTGCTAGGTCCATAATTAAAGCTTTGCCAAAGCCTGTTCAAACTCATGTATACAAATGTTCCCATCACTCTTTTTAAAAGCCCTGGGCATGTATTCAAAACATGCAACCTAAACAAATAAACAGCAAAACCTAAGCCAAACCCACCAACAACTGGTGGACACTCTCCCCACTTTGAAAGGCCACCCTGAAATGTTACTTAATTGCCGAATATTCTGGGAATCAAAGTCACAGAGCTGAAAATGGAAGTTTTCTGTTGGCAGCTTATTCCCTCCCCCAAAAAAGTAGGACATGCAAATAAGCCACAGAATCAGTTATTTAAGATTCAATGGAGTAAACATCACCTTGAGTGATATCCTTAGAAAAAAGAATATTTCGAGAAGAGCAGAGATCCTATGGGGAACTTAGGGTTAAACTTTGGCAGTATTATTTCCAAGTGCTGAGAAAGAGTTTATATTTAAATCTAAGTTCTTGATCATATCTAATGATTTGCTTTTCACGGCCTTTGGAAGTAACTTTGATAGCAAAACTACTATCTGTTATTTACCCCTAAAGCTGACATGATCGCAGAATTGGAAGCTGCTATAAATGAGGCCATGATAAAAGTGAACACTTTACTAATGGGAAGGATTTCAACATGCAGGAAAAAGATTGAATTTACTACAAACTGATTTTTACCTTGGTGCAGCCAAAAAATAAATAGCTCAACAAAATTCAAATTTTGGTGTGAAATTTCTCCAACACAGAATAAGACAGAATTGCCCCAAAAGCACTGTTTGGAGTACTAAGGAAATTAGGATCTTTGGCAGTGATTCAGGCTAGCATCATGGTCCTGGATGCCACGGAGAAGAAATGCATCCTCCATAAGATGGCAACCTGTGGAAATCAGCAGCAGCACAATCGATCACCAGCCAGGGTCAAAAGCTCTTGTTTCCATTTCTCTGATAGAAAAACCACTATAAAGTCGGCTCACAACCCCAACAAAAACCGAAAAGTTATAACCAGTGGTACCACCTGTGCTTATGTCGCTGCCTAGCCAAATAATTTCCTCTCCTGGGTCTTCTAACTGTGGTGCAGGGTGAGGAATGTGACAGGGTCTGTGAAGAGGAAGAAGGTTCCAACATGGAGCCTGCAGAGAGAGTGGATTAGCCTCGTTTGTGCTAGCAGAGAGATCAGCGAGTCTTTCTCCTTCACTCTGGAACAACTGTATGTGATATGATCTCTCATCCCCTATCAAAAAAGGCTCTGTCTTCAGGAAAACAAAGGCTTTTCTGCTCAGTGTTGTTCTCTCACATGATTGAGCTTTCTTTTTAACAATGTTATATTATTACAACCTTTCTAAACTTGGATTATGGAGGCTGTACTAATAATACACAAAAAATAAAAGCAGTTTGTTTATACAAGCAAGTATTTGGACCATAATATACTTTTCTGTCTTCCTGATGAATCAGGAAATTTTGAGTCAGGTATCTGAACAAAGCAATGATAAAACTAGGATCATCCAGGGTATGACCTACATTTATGTAAATCTTGTGGAAACAAAGTTCTGTTCTTTATCCCTTAGCGAAAAAAAAAAAATCTGGAATTCTTTCTTTTTTATCTTTGATTTTCATAAAAGCCATCCAGGGACAGTCCACATTTTTCAGAAATAACAAATTTTTCAGTACAGGAGGAAGCATTTGCCAGTACAGCAAGAAGAAACTAGCCAAGATGCTTTGGAGGACTTAAGCAAGTACATTTCAATAAAGACCCAAACAATCCTTGGCAACCAATCAGAAAAACAAGTCATCAATGCATTAAGGAAGCCCTCAAATATGAGTGCTGTCGGTGGAAAATAGAGTTACTCACTAACTGAAAATGTTTGCTTGAAGTGAGAATTATTTTATGGAAACCACTGTGATTTTTGGAATACTTACAATCTGTTTAGATTGGTCACTGTGTACAATGTTCCTGCCACAATATGCCCTGAGACTTCTAATCTGTCTGCCTAATGGAGCAGGTGGCGAGATTCTCTACTGAGCTGTTGGCTCCTGGAGGGCAGGGACCATGTCTTATTCATCTTGTATATTGCACAGTACCCAACTCTTCAAAGGCAGTCAATAAATATTGAATGAAAGAATTTGATATACATGACCACGCTCCCTGATCCCTGGCATAAAATATCAACACCCCATCATCTCGATCCTATTGCTCTACTTTATTTTTCTTTTGAGCAATTATTACCAGCTGTCTTGCTATGTGGTTGCTTTTATTATATATTATTTCTTTTTTTTTTTCCCCTACCAGAATCTAAGTTCCCAGAGGGTGGATTGAACAGGTTTGATATCCTGGATTTCCCTAGTTCCTAGGATGATGCTTGGCTCATAATAGGCAATTATAAATATATGTTGATTTCTGAATAAATGAATGAATGAATTAAAGAAAGAATGATGAATGAAAGGTATTCCATTATCTATTCTATTCCATTGTCTAATGCCTCTCTGTTTTTTCTCTCCTCTTCATTCTTATCTATTTCATTTTAATAAGGCCTGAAAATTCTACTATGGACTTTAATAAATAGTAACAAAAAAGTGTTTCTTCATTACCTAATGATTTATTCTACAGAATTGATGGATCAAGAGACCAGGTCTTGCAGGTCTCTGGCACAAGGGTCCACAAACCTGCAAATAAATATTAGTGACAAGAAAGGAGGAAGAGAGGGAGGTAAGAAACAAGATATTCTCTTGGAGGCCATCAGTGGTGGATGCTTTCTGAACTGACAGGCTACCTCATGTGAATAGCACAATCTTCTAGATTCTAGTCATTAAAACATAGGACTACCTTTTTTATCATACTGGGCAGGGCCTTCATCTCCCTCCAGTCTTTTAGGGTAAAACTTCATCTTATCTAGATTTTGAGTTCTCTTAACACATCACTTTAAAACACAAGGTAACATTTTAATAACACAATATAGTATCTGTTTCCTTTGGGCATTTCTGCATTGCCCTTATGTGAGAATGAAAAAAAATTCCCAGCCCATTAATATCATTCCCCTTTTACTACCCAATTTAATGGCTGATAAAAGCACTGAGTGGGTGGTTCAGTGACTTGCCCGTGACTTACATGTGGTTGGTCATCCTGCCAAATATAAAACTTTCAACTGCAAACTCCAGATATTATTTCTTTCTTTTCAAACCAATATGGAACAGGAAGTTTTTTGTTCCTTGGAGATGCCCATAATATGTGATGACAGTTGAACATACTTATTTTTGCAATTTCCCAATTTGGGTATCACCAAATGAAACTGGAATAAATAGGAAAGTAGCCTAGCTGCAGAGTCTAACTCTGGAAAAAAGCACTGAGTAAGAAATGTGTGTCTTTGGCCTTCTGACTATTGCCCCTTTTGTCCACTCAAGGCCTCCTCTGAGCACCTCATTCTCTCTACCTTGACCCCAACCCCCTCTATACTCTGGGCTGGCCAACCACTCAGTTGCCTTGCTCTCTTAACGAATCTTATCTCTCCCCTAATTTATTACAGTGGAAATTGCACTGGAGATGAGAGAACATAATCCCTAACTCTGTTAATAGCTGCATGTCATGGGGTGAGCTGTAGAAATCCCCAGAGTTCTCATTTCTTTATCTGTAAAAACAAAGATAAAAATATTTATTTCACAGAGCTATTGCACAGGCTACATAAAATCATGTACTTGAAATTTCCACTCAGAGCCTACCTCCTAGGAAATGTTGGGATGCAAATGTCTGGATATTTGTTCTGACCTATGTGTATGTGTGCATGTATGTATTGCTACTTAAACAACTCATAAGACATAGCTGAAACAATTCACTGAGATTGGTTGTATTAATAATACACTTGAGGGGCACCTGGGTGGCTCAGTGGGTTAAAACCTCTGCCTTTGGCTCAGGTCATGATCTCAGGGTCTTAGGATCAAGCCCCACATCGGGCTCTCTGCTCAGCAGGGAGTCTGCTTCCCCCCCTCTCTCTGCTTGCCTCTCTGCCTACTTGTGATCTCTCTCTGTCAAATAAATAAGTAAAATCTTTAAAAAAATGAAAAAGAAAAAAATAATACACTTGAGGTATATTTGGGGAATAGTCATCAAACCAAATAAGTCAATGAAAAGCTCATAATTTGGTAATTCTAATGAAATTTCAAAACAGAAATATGGAGGACATTTTTCTAATGGATGGTGAGGAGATTCCTTCGGGTGGAATAAGGGTGGTATGGGGAGAAAGTGGAGGATTTAGGGTGATGATGTACAGTTGTTCAGTCCTCAGCCTATACATCCAGGCATGGACACACTGAAGGTAAACATCCATTTGTGAAATGGGGAAAAAAAAGAAGGTGAAAATGAGGAAAAAACTCTTAAGATTTTGGGGATGATGAAATGAGACAGTAGAATGCCAATCACTAAATGTATTAAACTTAATTATGATAATAAAATTGTTCATCTGCCTGGCTTTTTCTAGCGTTGAGACTGGAAGTTCTAGTATAATCACAATAAATGTAACTAAAAACTTTAGAATGACTTTAGGAAAGCTTTACTTGGTTCCTTCATGCCACAGTTTATATGATTCCTATCATGTTATGATCATGGCCAACCCTATTTCAAGCATAAGGTGAGCATCTCAAAGTATAGTTTCTAAAAGGTATAATAGGGATGGGGAGTTGATAGTCGTGAAATAAACAAATCTAGTATGGATGCTCATGTATATCATTGTGTTTAATAATAAACATTATCTCATTTCCTTCATGATGTTTAAAATATATAATGTATATCATGATTTTACTGTGGCTTGAACAATAGTTCTAGACTCAGAGTGGGCTGAACTGGCTCAGCCATAAACAGAGTGACTTTGAGCTTAACTTTGAGCTCTCTGAGCATCCCTGTCCTTGAGAAGAGAGGAAAAATATACACACTTTTCACAGTTGGTGTGATACATGTAGAAAGATCACAGGATTTTTATGATACTGAGACACAAATTAACAAATCCTGAAGCCCTACCCCTGCATTTCTTATGAGATAATAAGTGTACTTACTGTTTAAATAACATTTTTGTTGAATTCTCTCTTACTTTAAGCTCAAAGTATCTTAACTGGTACATCTCTTCTTTTCAGTGCTTCAGAATGTTAGCATGTACATAAGAGAACCAAGCACAGAACTGACCTGATCTTGTGGCTTCTAACCAGTTATGCTCTAATGATCTTTACCAGGTTAACCTAAACCAAGAGAGCTTATGTGAGTGTGAGAATATGCGTGCGTGTGTGTGTATCTGTGTGTCTGTGTGTGTATGTGTGCATGTATGTGTTGCTATTTAAACAACTTATAAGACATAGCTGAAGCAATTCACTGAGATTGGTTTTATTAATAAGACACTTGAGGTATATATTGGGGAATAGTCATCAAACCAAATGAGTCGATGAAAAGCTCATATTCTAAACATCAGTTTATCTTTCCCTTTAACCTCTGGAAATAGACCAGGAACATGCTTCTCTCTGGGAAAAAAAATGTTAAGAGTCCTGAAAACTCCTTTTGCCTCTAACCTTCCTTTGTAATGTTCATGCACTCTAATATTACAGGATACATTTTACTGCAATATCCCCAGAAGAATTTGGAGGTTTGTCATTTCCTGGTTAAAGGTTTCATTATTTGCTTCTGGCAGAAACCTAGTCAGGAAGAATTCATTGGTTTATGATTCTAAGTTAATACACTCTGATCATTTATTTAAATCTAGGAAATTTACTTGCAAAAATAACTCAGCACATTTGTTATTCTTTAAGGACTGCGGTAAAACTTCACTGGGTGACCTGGAACCCTTTGCAAACAAGGACTAGTTTTAAATATTTGAAAGAAAAAGGCAAGTATGCTTGCATACATCTTTAAAAGTTACAAAGTTCAAGATTGCAGCCTGACGGATGACCAGAGTAGATTATTTTAAAAGTGTCTTTCTAAAAGTGTCCTTCTTGTCTTTTTCTTTTACCACTTGGATTCACATTTTTTAAATTAACATATAATGTATTATTTGTTTCAGGAGTACAGGTCTGTGATACATCAGTCTCACACAATTCACTGTTTAAATAATTTGTATTAGCCAAATTAGAAGAAGAAATATAATCTGGACTTTGTCCTATGAAGTCAAACATGAAGAATTCAGGGTAATTTCTATGTCAAATTAATAGTTCATTAGAACATTGCATAATCTACCTGAATAGATAAACATTACATTTTTAGCTGTTTTGGGAATTTTATGAGACACTGACATGTGAGTACTTTTACAGTGGTAGTGTATTTCTCTGTTGTAAAGGATTACAGAGAAAACATAAATTAGCATATTAAATTAATACTTAAATAGATTAACATATTTTAATGAGCAAGCTATCTTTTATTATGTTGGATTTTTATGACTTTTTTGACAATAGGTCAAATTATAAAAATTTGCATTTGCATCTACTTATAAAATGATAGAAGTTTATCAGGAAAAAATGCAAAGGAACTTTCAGATCTCTGTTAAACTTGACATTATTTTCTAGTAACATTTGCTAAGAATGATAACCCTTGGTGACATTTTATATTCACAGAGGGGATAGGCCAACAGACAAAGTTTCCAGGGGTCATTCTTTTGTTCTTTGACCCTTTAACATTTAAACACTGCAAACAAGTATTTCCAACTCCTCTCTTAGTTAATCCAATTTTCACTTAAACATGAAGGCTATAAAAGATGCTGGATGAAAATAGAAGTACCTATGGACAGAACTCCATTAAAGTATCACCCATGATCACCTCCAAATGGCTTAGAAAGAGAGTCAAAACTTTCCTTAGCTGTTAATACTCTTCATCTTAAGGGACGTTGACAGTTTATATGATAGACTTTGAAGATTGACTAGAGATCCTGGAATGATGAGCACTGGGAGTGGCATATACTAAACCTACTTGGAGAGAATAGTTAGCTTACATTGTCAGATATTACTTATTTTCAGGAAATCATCTGAAGTAGTTTTATGAAACATTGTGTCTCAGGGATCCCAATAGCTAGAATCATTTATGAGATCAGAAAGCAGTGGAAATTGTTCCACACTATGTCCTTCTGTGCAGTTCTTCATTCCAGGCACAGACAATACTTGGAAGGAAATAAAATGACTACTGTATCTTTTGTGTTCTCAGCTGCCTCTGTAACCATCCGAACTCAAAGACATCAGGTCAGTGTGTGGAGTCAGGGTAGGGGATAGTGGAGACAAAGATGGAAGAAGAAAACTAAATAAAGAAGGGCTGTAAATGCTTAAAAAGAAAAGAGAAATTATTTGATTTACTACTAATTGAATTCTCTCCACCTTGCAATCCCTTTTAGGGCATCTGACACAAAAAAAATGGTCACAGCTCTATCCTTGGTGGCTATAGGTAGATGTCAATCCTACACCATCTCCAGGCCATTGTTTGTTGTACTTGTGTATTTATCAGGCTCCTCTGGTACACAACATAAACACTTTGTTTTAGGTGCAGAACAGTTTGCCTTACCATGAGCAAGGATGTAATAGGAAGCCTAAGGTATGTGCACTTAGAATTTCCTTAAAACAATGCACCTTTCTGTATTCTAGAGAGAAGCCAGGATCCCCTCATGTCTGCAGGGATTTACAGTCCTTTCTTGGATTCATTATGGGTTCAGAGAAGTAGGATCTGTTATCCACAAGATGAGTGAGGGGTAGGGAGGGAGAATGCCCTTCAGTGCTGTCCTGGATGTTCTTGTTTTCTTGTTTTTACGATAAATAAAAGTTCTGGGTATGGTTAGGTTATGAAGAGTGAACAAACAATGTGATTGGGTCAGTAGGCTTGACTTTGCATTCACTCATTTGCTCCTTCATACCTTTTTCTTCATTCAGGTACTCAAATACCTACTGAGAGCCCACTATGCACCCAGCACTCTGCGAAACACTGAGGGTACAATGATGAGTGAAAACAGACATAATCGGGTCATCGGTCTATTAACATGGAGCTCACTGGTCAGTAACAGTCAGTCCTGATTATTATCTTACATTTGGATGTCCTTTTATAATTAATATACACCTTCTTGTCCAAATTGTGAGTTACAGACTTATTAAAAGATTCTAAACTTTTTTAGGGGGGAGAATATTTTTTTAACTTCAGTGATTTGAAATATAATCATGCATCTTGGAATTGATGCTAACTTCTTTTAATTTGTCATGACAACTTTTCAGCATTAAAGTTTATTAGACTTTGCTTCAACTTTACTCAGAGAGACAAAGATGGAGAGAGGCTGGACCAAAGCCAGAAGCCAAGGCTCTGGTCATCCATTTTTTTGAGACTGCTCCAAACACCCTCTTGCGTTCCCAGGTATTATAAAACGTGTAATGAGAGAAGAGTGATCCTTTCGTATCACAGAAGATCAGAAACTATTGACAGAGAGTGAACCTTTTTGGTCTCACTGCTTAAGTAAGAATTTTCAAAGCAAACATTTCAACCCTCCACTTGTAACACTGTTTACAGAGAAAATACACCCTGTGTTTACTGTGGGACTGGAATGTAGCCTTAAAAATAAAGGCAGAGGGATTCCTGGGTGAAAAGAGGTCAAACTGTAGAGAAACTAAGACAGTCATTTTTCTGAGTCCTAACTCTGATTAACACAGTATCTCCTGCCAGTAATCTAACTGGTTACATCTGCTATAAACTAGAGTGGTAGCCACATCCATAATCACTGAATAAACAGCATATTAATGGCAACTGTTTGAAAAATAAAGAGAGATTTTAGATCCTCCAGTAGTTGTTGTTGTTTTTGTTGTTTTGAGGGAAGCTCAATTCACAACCTGGCTCATCCCCATTCAGTGTTATCCATGGAAAGAACTGGCCACCTGCTTCTGCCTTCTCCCTTCCATAAAGATGATGTGGCACAGCACACGATAATCTCATACTCACTGCTTTTAATAGTATTTTTTTTATTGAGCAAAATTCTAAGTGCTTAGAGCTAACTATTACTGATCAATCTGAGGGCACATATTAGGAGTAATGTTATTACTACAAAGACAGAAACAAATGGCTCAGGTACTCTGCACTTTTCTCTTCATCCACTCATGCCTGCTGTTTTTCATCCTAAAGCATTAACAAGAAGTGATTATTCATGTGCATAACAACAAATTAATGTAACCTCCCCTGAAAAGATAATTAAAATATTTTAATACATTTTGTTTCTTTAGCCTAAAATAATATTTCTAAGGTCATTTCTGATATGCAGCAAGAACTGACAATACACTATGCTCCCTCATTCAAAAATCATAGTTGTAATTGTTCACCCCTTCTCTCATTTACTCATTCCTTCAATAATATCTATTAAGCACCTACTGTATGCCAAGGATTGGGGTGCAGGGGAAAAGAACTATGTTCCTTGTGCACATGGAGCTAAAAGCCTAGTGAGAGAGATTATTGTTTAAAAAGTTACGTATTAACCAAATCTTTGCAAATTCGTAGTAAAATTCAACAAGGTAATGTGGTCTTAAAGTTCCCCATTAGTACTTTTGTATAGTAAAGCATTGACTTTTAATGTATCTATTTTGCTAGGTCAGACATATCAGGCTTTATTAAAGCTGGACTCCTTTTTCCTCTTGAACATGAGTATGCTTTCCTTCTACAAGGTCTCTGCAGAGGATAATGACGTAGACATACAGTCAGTTCAGTACAGGACAATGAAAGAGTCAAAGTATACATCACTGTGTATTGACATAATTATAGTAATATAAATTTAAATAAAGGACAGACACATGGACAACTAAGCACAATTCAAGTATGTGCTTTACTACAAATGTGAGACCATAGCAAAGTGAAAGTTTAAAAAAAAACAAAAACCCTCCAGGACTAGGCTTTTATGGACTAATAGAATTAACCAGAAAAAAAGGAAGAAATGGTGAAGAAAAGGAATAAATTCACAGAGAATTCAAGACATCGAGCCATTGTCTTCTCTATGGTTATTTGGTCAGTCCTCTGTGGAAAGAATGCCTTGATTCCCTTTCCAGACATTCTCCTGAACTCTTAATGGGTTCCTTCTTGTCTTCTTACTCAAAAGAACAAAGAAAGGAGAAAGGAGGTATCATTCAGCTTTCACACCATTAACAAAGGTCTGTCTTGGGGCACCTGGGTGGCTCAGTGGGTAAAAGCCTCTGCCTTTGGCTCAGGTCATAATCTCAGAGTCCTGGGATCGAGCCCCGCATCAGGCTCTCTGCTCAGCAGGGAGTCTGCTTCCCCCTCTCTCTCTGCTTGCATCTCTGCCTACTTGTGATCTCTCTCTCTCTCTGTCAAATAAATAAATAAAATCTAAAAAACAAAAAAACAAACAAAAAAACAAAGGTCTGTCTTGCTGGATCAGATTGGGCTATCATTGAAAAGACTGGTAGAAAAAGTAAGGGAAAAGAGGAGAGCCCCAGTATGCTGAGGACCATGCCTCAAAGGTCAAACCAGGGTGCAAATAAAAGTGGTCTGAAATAAGCACATTAGGGCAAGACCAACAGGGTCTTTTATTTTTCTTCTTTTCTTTATGATATTAGGAAGGGTGAACACTCAAAGAAATATTGTTGATTCATTGACTAAAAGCAGAACAGCGGTCCCTTTATTTTATTTCGTCTTGATGAGATTTATTTTTAGATTTATTTTTGAGTATCTCATCTTAAATTTGTAGTTCTGAAAAGAATCTTAAAAATGGTCCAATCCAACCCCCCTGTTTTATGGGTTAAAACATTATAGACCAGAATGCTGAGATAATTTGTTCAAGAACAATTACTTAGGGGGCAAATTTGAGACCAGAAATCAGATCCTCCAGTCTCCCCAAAAGTAGAAAGTAGTTTAGAATTATTCAGACTTCATTTGAATCTGTGATCTTATTTATATCTGTATCTGTTTCCTTTGTATAATGGCATTATAATAGTTTGCAGGGAAATTGTGAGTAACAGATGAGAAAAATATATGAAAATACCTAACAGTACTAGAATCATCATAGGTGCTCACCTTTAAAGCCTTTTTAACTGTGATTAAGATATTTTAAAGCATGACTTCTGAAGCTAATTGAAATAATAGACACTATTAATAGAAGATCAATGTGAGAATTGAAGTCAGACACACACACACACACACACACACACACACTTATATATACCTGCACACACACATGGTTTCCTCCCACAGTAAATAACGACCAAATGTTTGAAGTTCTTGGTAATGCCTTAATAATACCAATTAAATTAACAATGAATACCACTAATTGAGCACTAACTGTATGTCAGGTATTGTGCCACTTCAATTACATACATTAATTCTAATTCTGGCAGTGATCTTTATCACTTCACAGATGTGATAAGTATGCACAAAAGGCATAGTTGTTGAGTAATGTTGCTCATGGTTCAACAACTAACATAAAGACTAGATGAAAGTTATGGAAAATTTTCAACTCTCAGATTTGTTCCATGCAGAATAAAGAGAGGTTATTTCTTAAAATTCTGTCCAGCACAGATGCCTATATGCTTAAACTAGCAGCTGTTTTCCTTGGATTTCAATGGGCAGTGTTGCTAGGCTTGACTGGTCAGAACCATAAACTTGGGTAATTTAAAGATGGAACAAAGGGCATAGATGACGATTTCTTCCAAGCACACACCTGCTGGGAGCTATGAGTAACTATCCCTAAGGTCAGACTTAATTGGATTTAGATCTAAATGAACTCTGACATGTTGATTATTCACTGCTTGAAAGCAGAAGGAAGAAAAATGCTAAGGTGAGAGGTCAGGAGTGTAAGCTCTTCTCTTTCTCTCCTGTGGTTCTCAAAAGTCCCCGCTGAAGACTTTCTTTTATTCAGGTCTTGTATTTTCACTTTTAAAGTCACTTGGGGAACCTAAATATTCTGGTCCTATATCCATTCCAAATATGTATCTTTCCTCACAGACTCAGGTTCTACTGAGTTCTAGAATCAGTCCAGTGATGAACGTTAGGAGCCTACCAAAGGCAGCACCAAGTACTTGGGGATACAACTCAAGAATTCTCAGAATTACTCTCTGCCATAGAATTTTAAGAAAGGGAAGTAGGCAATCTTAGAGAACACATGAGTATTAGGGTGAATAAGAGTGAGTGAATTTTCTTCTCTATCCCAAGCTTTGTATATTTTACCTCTGTTAATTTTCATAATCATTATTCCCATTTTAAGTACAATTCTTACCCTTATTTATCAAAGGAGCAATTGAAATTGGCTTTAGAGATTTAATGACATGCAAAGTACATGACATAGTTGTTATTCAAAATGCAGCTCTTTCTGATTCTGGCAGCTAGAGCTCTGAGAGGATCATTATCCTGACATGGTTATCACAGGCTAGATACTGGGTTAAATTTATCAAAAAGAGTTCCTAGAGAAGGTGGGTCCTGAGTTGGAAGACAAAGTTGGTTTGATTGGCTTCTACTACTTATGTCTAGCACCTGAGACAGCAGGCTTTGGGAGGGCTGGCAGGAGGAGTGTGGCTTACTTGAAGTGGCAGGCACAGAAAAATAAGTAACCCAGGGGGTTGAATAAGATGGCATGAAAAGAACAATCTGAAGGATTCAAGAGAAGCTTCTTTGAGTTTGGAGCTTGACCCAGGGATGAGGCTAGAGATGGCCGATTGTTGTTTCAACACAGCAGGAGAGTCATTGGATGCTTGAGAACCAAAGAACAATCTGGGAGCTAGAGAGTGGGAAGAGATTAGGTTGGTCATTTGTTAAAGATCAATAGGTATATTGAAGATTCTGGAAAGGAGATAGACGTGTTTCATAGTAACACAGTTTCCACATTAAGTGAGATTCATGACAGAAAAGATGAGTTTATAGAAAAAAGAAAGGCCACAAGTCAATGTTTACTCTATTGGTCTACCATAGCTCAATCTATATTTGTCAGGGATAATTCTTTCACTTAATAAATATCTACTAAGTACCTCCTGCGCTTCGGGATGCTATAGATTGAGAGTTTCCACAATGTATATTTGAACTACAGCAGCATATCAGGTCTGCATGGGGGAAACAAAAAGTTATTTCTTGGATTCCAATGAAGATGACATAAAATAGATGACCATTGAATGAATTATGGAAAATTCACTGTAGAAATTTAAGTGCTTTTGAGAATGAGATGAGATTATCCTAGTGCAGGTGAAGTGTTGATTGGGTTGAATAAAATGGAAACAGGAGAGGCTTTGCTTTGGGAGGAAACTGAATAGGAAATGAGGGTGAGATTTATAATGATAATAATAATTGCCATTTGGGGACGCTGCACTTTTCGACTGTACTAGATGCCTTACTTATTCACCAGTTCACAGTACATTGTTTTGAGTAAGTTATCATTACCCTTATTTTATTGGTGAAGAGTAGGATGACCAGCCAGGCACCTATTTGCCTGGGACTGAGGGGTTTTCCTGGCTGGGGACTTTTAGTGCTAAAGCTGGGGGAGTCCCAGACAAACTGTAATGGTTTGTTACCTTGGAGGAAACCAAGGATCACCAAGGCACAAGTCAAAAAAGAGAATATGAACACATGCCCAAGATTTCCAGATGTCTTTTCATTATACCACACTGCCTCAATCTTTAGAAATCCCAAACTTACCAATATCAGATCACATATGTTCTAACTACATAAGCATGACAAAGTTTTTCTTTCTCGAGCGAAATAACTTCCATGCCATCTCTTCTGTTAAATTAGTCATTGCCGTTGTCTTGACCACTAATCCCAAATATGATCTAGCAGATCTTTGACTTGCAGCTTCTTTCAACACAGGATAAACATATTTATATATTAAACCTTTTCATTTTTCAGTTTTTCGGTTAGAATCTCAAAGGTAAGTGGTACAAAAGAACTCCAAAAGAGGTTGTGTCTACAAGAGACTAACATCTGGAAGAAAATGAAATGAAAAATCAAAGTCCAGCTGTTTTGTCCATAAGCCAAACATGATGCTATTTGGGGACATCTGGAAAGTGATTGAACTTTTTTGATTTTCATACAGATGTTCAGTGTCATATAGAAACAGCCATAACTGTACATGGAAAGATATGCATAATGGTATTTCACTATGTAATTGCCGTAGGGAAACCTTTCATAACACTAATGTCTGTGGACAGAATGAAGACTCACCCTATTGGCCTAGACTGTTATATCAATTATATTTTATAGCATGTAGTTATTATGTTCCAGGACATTATTTTGACCCAGATAGCCATGCCATGAGGTAGATATTATGGATTTTGGAATTAGTTACTTTATAGCCCTTTTCTTTTTAAGTTCTGATTGGTTAGATACAAGTAGGAAAAGTGGATTGCCTGAGCTTGCTTTCTTTTTTTTTAAGATTTTACTTATTTATTTGACAGAGAGAGAGAGAGCACAAGCAGGCAGAGTGGCAGGCAGAGGCAAAGGGAGAAGCAGGCTCCCTGCCAGGCAAGGAGCCCCATGTGGGACTCGATCCCAGGACCTGGGGATCATGACCCGAGCTGAAGGCAGCTGCTCAACCAACTGAGCCACCCAGGCATCCCTGCCTGGGCTTTCTTAAGTAACTAAACAAACTTATTTAAAACTTATTTAAAAATGATTCAAATAATTCAAACTTGAAAATTATGTCACATTCTAACTAAAGATCATCCTAGGGTTCAATGTACTCTGCAATCAGCTCGTCCCCCTGTTTGACTGTTGTGTGAAACAATCTGAAATCAGCTCCTGCTCCTGTTTGACTGTTGTGTGAAACAGCTGCATTATCTGCATTTTGCCAAGTAAACAAACTCTGCACTGTGTAACAGTGTTTGTTGTTTGCTAATGTGCTAGTGGTTAAAAACTGCTTTAAGACTCTAATTACACATTTTCATATAATGCAGAGGTGCTGTGGGGCAGGCTTCATTCCTTGAAGATATATGCATGCAAATTATACTTATATACTTTGTCTGGTGAATAAATGCTTTTTAAATGCCTGAAAAATAATATCAAGCCTTAACTGATTACTCACAATTCACTGAAAACGGAATTAAACATAAAAAAAATGTACAATATTACTTAATCCACAAAATAATCTCTGAGGTGGCCTTATTATCTCCATTTCATAGATGAGTTAACTGAGGTGCAGAAATGTTAAGCAAGTGACTCACCTCAGGTTCTATCTAGCATAAGGCAGAAGTGACTTTTGAACCCAGATTGTCTAGCTTTCAGAACCCATGCATTAATTTTTATGTCCTGCTACCTCTTTTTTTTTTTTTAAAAAAAGATTTGAGAAGGAGAAAAAGAAGGAGTGCACATGCAAGTGTGCAGGTGTGGGCAAGGGGCAGAGGGAGAGAATCTCAAGCAGACTCCTCACTGAGTGCATGGGTTCGATCCTAAGACCCTGAGATCATGACCTGAGCTGAAATCAAGAGTCAGCTGCTTAACTGAGTTACCCAGGCACCCTTCTGCTGCCTCTTCTTAAAGTGAGTATCTGATGGCAGAGACCTAGGTTTGCTAAGAACCCCAAGACTAGTTTAAGACCACTGTCAAACACAAACATTTATGGATCAGTTTATGACTAATTCATTAAAAAAAGTTTTGGCAGAGAGGACCTGCCTCTGCATGTCGGGGGCGGGGTAAGTACACATTTGATATACAAACCCCACTTGCACACATTCAAAATGATTCAGTCACTGGGTTAGCAAAGGTTGTTTTAAACCAAATGACACCTGTAAAGGAAAGTTATGTTGCTGCTCTTTCCTTTTAAATCTGAACTTCTTACTTACTAGCCTGGTCTGTTGCAAACATTGATGTGTCATAAAAAATACGTTGCCTTATAAATCACATCTCTCCTGTAGGAGATTACAACATTTTTTATAGCCCATCTGAACCTCTTGAAGCTTTGTTTCTTCAGAATCTATTCCAGTTACAAAGAGATGAGGTTTTTACTTCAAAGGAAGCAGTTATGAAATCTATGCTTGTAGAACACAAAACTACCTCCTTAAGGTTTTTTAATGATTGTTACGTCACCCACTTTTTGAAATTGCCATTTAAAAATTCACAATACACATAATAAAGGACGCACTTTTTATGATTACCCACTGCTAATTTGAACAATGCATGCAAACAAGTTGGAAAAATAATGTGTCAGCTCTTTGATCTTAAGTCTTATCTTCTCTCACTGGAACTTACTGGAAGAGACATCTCATTTCCTGGAAAACCACAAGTTTTAGTGTATTGAACATGTAGCATATTAAGAAATTTCATTGTACATAACCACAGAGTCAGGGATTTTAAGCCAAATGGCTGCATTTTCTGTGTGAAAATTTAAAAGGAAGAATAATTATGCTACCCATTGTTTAATAAAACGTGACATTAGTTAGGTTGTTTTGATTTCTTTGAAAAGAATGCTGATCAAATACTATGTGAAAGACTATGTTTACCTACCAACATAGTAACATCTTTCATTTATGTGGCCATTTGTTGCTTCCAAAGAGCTTTTACATTTATTTCATAATTGGGTGATATCATTTGAATACTTGAAGTTATACTCCAGATACAGTCCAATAACTGTTTTCTGAACACTAAATTCAAGGTAGATATGCTTTTCAGGCACTGCCTTGACTAAAAAAAGCTGACATAAAATAATACTGTTCTAGTCCTAAAAGGATTTCAGATGAAGAAACAAAAAGATAAAAAACAAAAACAAAACAAAAAACAAAAACACTACCAAAGCAACATCTCACCCATTGTTAAATCGCCTTGAAATTTACAAGAGGGGCTTTTGTTAAAATTTTTTTCCCAACTGGGCCAGACTACAATTTAACAGTCAGTTCTTGTAAGATTAAGTGCTTCACCTTGAGAGTTTTTTTTTTTTTTTATGGCTGCTTTTAACAGTGGTGCCGCACCTTAGATATAAAATAGCACCTCAGAGAGATGAGTTGATGGTGTGTCTGAAGGAAGCTCTACTGGGAACCTCCATGAGTGAGAAGCACAGTCAGGGAATACCATGGTGGATGTAAAGCAAGTGCAGGAGAATGGAGAGAACACAGACTTTGCAGTCAAAATGTCTTTGATTAAAATCCAGGCTATTCTGTTTACTAACCTGAAGGCCTTGGACAGCTCATGTAACCCATTTGAGCCTTAGTTTCCTTATCTCTGCAGTGAAGGTGATAATATCCTTTATTTTTCATAAGGTTATTGTGAATATCAAAGGTAATATTGTATGTAAACATTAAGTTGGTGCACAAGATATTAAATAATAAATAGATTAATTGCCCATTTATTATTAGACATGTTTCCTTGCTACTGCAATGTTTTAGGCAGATATCTAAAAGAGTATAGACCAAGAAACATGTTTCAATGGAATAAAGAGAAGGAAAGAGCTCTAGTGAGGATGGTTTCCTGGATTGTGCCTTGGGAAGCTGATGATGATGGTGATGACGATGATGATGACAACGATGATGACGATGATGGTAATGATGATATTATTCAATAAAACTAGAAATAGTGGGAGATGAAAGAGAGAGAGTGAGAAAACCAGTGGGAGAGAAAGAGAGTAAGATTATATGGCATAGCACATTTGTCTTGCTCACTTCTGAATCCCTAATTCCTAACTAGGTCCCTAGAACAAAGGAGGTAATGATTATGTATACATAAATTAATGAATGAGAAAATCACATACTTAGCAAATGACAAGTACTTATGAGCAAATTATTAGGTGACTCGGACTAATTCAATGACCATATTTGAACTTGATGCATGATCAAAAAATATGCATCAGAATATTCTTATCAGAAATATATAAATATCTAACTTGGCATTTATGCTCTTTTTCAGGGGTCACAACAAAAAACTTGTAAAGTGTTTCTAATAAAGGATTGAGAATGAAACATACAGAAAAGCAACATTACCTAGAATAATACAGGAGATCAGGAACTGTTGTTCCTTTCCTAGGTCCAATATGCTAGGGATTAGAGGCTTTTTTTTTTTTTAACCATGTCACATTCCTATTTGGGTGTACACAAGTCTAAGAACTCATTGGTCTCTGGCAAGAATATGCAATGAGAAGGAAAGTCTCTTCAACAAATGGTGTTGAGAAAACTGGACAACTACATGCGAAAGAATGAACCTGGACCACTTTCTTACACCACACCTAAAAATAAACCCAAAGTGAATTAGTGACCTAAATGTGAGACCTGAAACCATAAAAATTGTAGAAGAGAGCACAGGCAGTAATTTCACTGACATTGGCTGTAGCAACATTTTTCTAGATATGTCTCCTGAGGCAAGGGAAATAAAAGCAAAAATAAAGTTTTGGGACTGCATCAAAATAATAAGCTTCTGCACAGCAAAGGAAACAATCAACAAAATTGAAAGACAACCTACTGAATGGAAGAACATATTTGCAAATGACATATCTGACAAAGAGTTAGTACTCAAAATATATGAAGAATTTATATAACTCAATACAAAAAAGCCCAAATAATCCAATTAAACAATAGGCAGAAGACATGAACAGACATTTCTCTGAAGAAGACATACAGATGCCCAACAGACACATGAAAAGATGCTCAACATTACTCATCATCAGGGAAATGCAAATCAAAACTACAGTGAGATAACACCTCAACCTGTCAAAATGGCTAAACTTAAAAAAGCAAAACAAAACAAGAAACAGCAAGTGTTTGTGAGTACATGGAGAAGAAGGAACCCTCTTGCACTGTTGGTGGGACTGCACACTGGTGCAGCCACAGTGGAAAACAGTATGGAGATTCCTCAAAAAGTTAAAAATAGAACTACTCTGTGATCCAGTAATCACACTGCTAGGTATTTACCTAAACAATACAAAACACTAATTTGAAAGGATATATGCACCCCTATGTTTTTTGTAGCATTTTTTACAAGAGCCAAATTACAGAAGTGTACGTTGATAGATAAATGGATAAAAAGAGGTGGTATCTATGTGTGTGTGTGTGTGCATGCACGTGCCTGCATGTGTGTGCGTGTGTGTATAATGGGATATAGATAGGTAGACGGATAGATAGATATTTTTCAGCCATGAAAAAGAATGAAATTTTGCTATTTGCAAAATTGATGGAGCTAGAGAATATATTGCTAAGTGAAATAAGTTAGCCAGACAAAGACAAAAACCACAATGATTTCACTCATACATGGAATTTAAGAAACAAAACAAATGAACAAGGAGAAGAAAAGAAAGAGAGACAGAGAGAGACGAGACCAAGAAACAGAGTCTTAACTATAGAGAACAAACTGATGGTTACCAGAGAAGAGGTGGGTCAGGAGATAGGTGAAATAGGTGATAGGTATTAAGAGTACACCTATCCTGATGAGGACTGAGTAAGGTATATAATCCTTGAATCACTATATTGAACACCTGAAACTAATGTAACACTGTGTGTTAACTACAATGGAATTAAAATAAAAATTGATATAAATATTTTAAAAAATAAATAAAAAGATACCATTAGTCTCTGGTAGAGATCTTGTCAACTTCCATAGTCTGTTAGTGTTTCCTTTCACCTCTGCCTGAAGGCTTATACATGACAGAGTGCTCTTCCCTACGCAGAATCCATCTTTTGGGTCAGGACCAAATCAGCATGGCAGTGTGGTTTTAAAAAAATGTGTGTTAATAAAAGGATGGCTAAGATCTTTGCAGGAAAGGTTTTTATTTTCTTTTTCTTTCTTTTTTTTAAAGGTCTTTATTTTCATGCACTTATTAGGTAGTTATTTTCAGATACCGTTAAACATCTCTATTCCGAGAGCAATCTCCATTCCCATTTTGTGCTTCATTTGACTTTTCTTTTCTTTACGAGAATCCTGTCTTCAATGCCACTGTAGGTAAGCAGATAATCTATCTGCTATTTAGCAAGCACAGCAGTTTTTCCAGGAACCTTGGGCTCTAAGAAGCAAAGTCCTATTATAATTGACTATTTACATTTGTTATTTTATTATGAAATAGGGTAAAAAGTGGGAGTGTAGAGGCCACATTTGACAGCTGCCTGTCTCCATGAGAAAATGGGCAAAAGAGGCCTTTCAGGCATAGACCAGGTTCAACAGCCTGCTAGGATTACTGATGGATGAAGTTTATCATTTTAAAGTGTACATAAACCACAGTTTTTCTTTTTTGAAGTGAAATTTATATTACTTTAAGGATAAGGATCAACATCTTTGGGAAGTCAATTAGCCCTTGTATTTGGGCAGATACGGTGTTGTGCACTTCTCTTAGAACTTCTGGGCTTTGAATCAGTCTAATATATATTTTTAGGTAAGTATTCTCTAATATATATGGAATAGTATGGTCTTAAAAATATAATGCTAATACATAAAAGAGCCATTGGCTAAATGCATGAATGAGCAGCATACGATTTAATTTAGAATTGGCAAGAGATGATTCTGGACAACAACAAGGTCTTCTCAGTAGGAGAGTCAAACAATGGTCTTCATTTTGCCCCCTGCTGCTCACATGTAGTGGTGGAAGAGGGACACATTCACACATCTCCCCTGACAGGACTGGGTGGGCCAAGTAATGTTAATGGTGCGCTTTTCCAGGAGTGAGGCCCTGAAAACATTTATTAGCAATAGCACAGAGTTCTTGAAACTGATTAAAAATAAAAAAGAACGTCACTCTGTGACAGCTTAAAACTACCTTGGGATCCAGCCGTCTTGGAGCTGCGTAGACTTCAGTGATCTAAATAAAAGCCTATGACTCTTGTAGATGCATTTAATTTTATCTTCAGTAGGCTAAAAAACCCATATGATTATCTTCACTTCTTAGCATTCCCTTGTGAGCTCTTGTTTGCTTCTTCTTCTTCATTTGCTTCTTCTCCTTCACTTCTACTATCCTTTTATCAGTATGTGAGGTTTAAAGAGTAGAGGAGAGGGAATGAAATTCCACAATTGGTTTTATCTTCTCCTCTGCTGCATGGGGTCTCAGGGGACCAGCTCTTCCACCTAGCCAGCTGTTTTTCAGCTTGGGACAGGAATGTGCCTAGTACCCCTTGGGTTCTGGCACAAGATTTCTCCAGCAGAGAGGACAACCCGTGTAAATTGGTAGGAGAGGCAGTGTGGGAGGAAAGAGACTGGCTTTTGTCGTCACAGACTCTGAACTAGTGTCTTAGAACTGGAAGAGACCCCAAGGAAATGCTGACCTGATTTAGACTTACTTTCTTACTTCCCAAGACTCCTTGTTAGGCACTGGGGATGCAGAAATGCCACTCCTTCAGAATCTCTCATATCTTAGTTAACTCTAATCATAATACAAAGCTTGAATTTGTGTGTTGCATTTGTATATATAATGTATATGTATATGTGTGCGCGCGCACACACACACACACACAGTCTGCTAAGGACTTATAGGAGGTCAAAAAGGGAACCGTTAAAAAAAAGGAACCACTAGTTCTGAGGTTGGGAGGAAGGAGAAATTTTAGCAAAGTGTAACGTGCAAAGACAGAGAAAAATGAAAGGGCTCACTGCATTCGATAAAGGAGGAAAGGATGGAGGTACAGACATGAGGTCCCTAGAATTGAAATGGGATGAGGACAATAAAGTGAGTCATGGGAATCAAGATGTCACTGATAATCTTGACATTCATTTCAGCAGAATGCAAGAGGTCCACTAGGAGGAAGATGATAGAGAGAATGGGTGGACAGATTAGTGTTAGATGGAATAACATTGTATTGGACTACAGCCCCCTTTTGTTAATTAACAGCAGAGAGAGGGAGATAAATATCTGTATTGCCACCAGCAAAATCTGTAGGGAGAGTAGAGAAGGGGAGTGTGGGGGCGGGGGAAGACTTGTGGAGAAATGGGAGTTGAAATGACCAAATGTTCAACATGACCAGGGACATACCATTCTACCCCCAACAAGTTTGCAAAAACCAAGAAGCCACAAGCAAACAAATAGAAATCTGGTTCTTTCAAGTGTTGACATGTGTAGAACAATGGGAACCCATGCAGTTTTCTGCTACACCTGCTTTGAGAGCAATCTGGCAGCGTTCAGTAAAGGTGAAGGGTGCACATTCTCTGACCAGGTTACACTTCCAGGTATGTAATACCTGGAATATATTGCGTGTATATAAGGAGGATATTATCTAAGTAGCCATCCACCCAACAGACATTTTTAAATGTGGCATATTCAGTAGACCACCATCCCTAAGTTAAAATGGGCCCAGTATGCATGTGTCAAAGTGAAAACATGTCTGTAGCATACTACTGAGGGAAGAAAGCAAGTGGTAGATCGGTGTATATAAATGGTGTATATATACATCTTCATATGTAGAATAAGTAAAAAAATAATCAATAGGATACACAGCTCACTCTTACTGAATCTTGTATCTCCAACATTCCTTATTGCAAATAATTTGGGAAATAGGTACATAACCGAATACCATGTAGCAATGACAAGAAACCATTTATAACTACATGCAACTGTACAGATGAATCTCACAAATAAAACAAGGAAGCAAAGAGTACATACTGTACAATTTATATAAAAGTAAAACAAAACCAAAAAATCAAAGCCACTGAATCCTGGTAGAAATCAGGATAATATATTTTGCACACAGTGAGTCTTCTAAGGTACTGGTAATGTCTTCTCTCTTGATCTGGATCCTGTTAATACAGATGCTTTCAGTTTATGAAAGTTTTCAATTAGCAATAATCATGCCTCGGATAAATCTCATTGGCTACGATACTGCCACTGCGCAAAGCTTCAGTTTATGAAGTCACTTAACTGCACACTTACTAAATGTTTACTTTTCTGAATGTATGCTGCACTGCAATAAAATGTGTAAATATGCTATTTGATGGGGTGCCTGGGTGACTCAGTTGGTTAAGCAACTACCTTTGGCTCAGGTCATGATCCCTGAGTCCAAGGATCGAGTCCCACATCGGGCTCCCTGCTCTGCAGGGAGTCTGCTTCTCCCACTGACCCTCCCCCTGCCATGCTCTCTCATTCTCTCTCAAATAAATAGGTAAGTAAGTAAATAAATAAATAAATAAAATCTTAAAAAATGTTATTTGACAAAGGAAAAAAGAACAATATTTGCTCTGAGGTGATGGATTCATAAGTGATTTTACTTTTCCTATGCCTGTTGTTTATTTGTAATATTTCATTATGAAAAAACAAGAAACCCAGGATCCCACTTAAGAATTACAAATAAGGGAAGGTACCAGTTAGTTGGCAGTGATAGAAAATGAGTAATTTGAGGTTCAGAGATGATGGAAGATGGGCTGCAGCAAAACCAAAATGGGGATCCAGTCTCCTCACTTGTCATCCTAGTGTAGTGCTGTACACTTGCATGGATGTATGTTCACATTTATTTTGGAAACACATCTGGCTTCTGCCTCTTAAGTCCTGCGCAGTACCCTTACTCTGTGTCACTAACTATATTCATCAACAACAAAAGAACTTTGCAACCCTCCTAGTAGCTGGTGATACTTTAAAACACTGCTTTGGAGATAGATTAAGGAATGACAATGCCTCCTTCTCTACTTTTCAGATTTTCCCAGAAAAGGAGAATGGAGAACACCAAGTCTTTTTGAGGTATTATTTTTAAAGACCACCCGGGATAATATGAAAGCTTGTCAAAGAGGTTCTGGCATTCACCCTCTTTGGTCTACAAAATAAAAGCATAACCCTATGGATGGGTAATAGGTCCTTAACTTCTCTGACCTTATGAAAAACACTGAATTTTGGGGCAGGGTGGGGGGATGGTGTGAGGAATTTAGGACAGTGTTTGATTTTAAATACACCAAGTATTTGGAAAATGTGTCTCAAATAGTGAAACCCTCAGGCAGTGTGGGAGATGTTTCCGGAGGGTCCAAAAGTACTCAACTCACTCTTCATAAATAAAATAGAGGATACAGTGCCCCTTATAGCACACTACTTACCCTCTCTGTGCAGTTCCTGTGTTTAATGCCCTCACTTTAATGCTTAGATGATCCCAGGGCATTTAATTCATGTCACTTCAGAACATCACACTTGATTGCAGAATTTAAAGAAAACAAATACACTGTTGAAATGTGCTGGACGCCTCCCCACTTTAGCTTACTGGGTAAAGATGTATGGAAAAAAACCTTCTAGATTTAACTCTAATGTATCCTGAAACTAAAGAAGTGAGAAAATGACACATTACAGGTTACAGTTGGGCATTTCCATCAGAGAGAGGTTGAGCAGCCCAGCACTTGTTAATTTTAAGGTTCTGCATGATCTTGAGAGCCTGTTAATATCTGCTGCCCCCTGTAGTTTGCTCTTGTAAAAATTCTTAACAAAATAGGGAGTGCTATTTAAAACTCCAGTTGCTCTTCTAAATTCTAAGCACTTGTGGAATTTCATTCTGTCTCTTTTCAGCCCAACTCTACACATCGGAGAGAGGACATGGGGCGAGGCAGAATACATCGATGAGCAGTTGTGATTTCATTGAAGAGAATAAAGTGGGGGAAATGATTGCCTTTTAAACATGCAGATTGTATTATATGGAGAAAGCTGCTCAAATAAATATGATTTTCTTTAAAAAAGCAAAGGAAGCGTCTGTTTATTAAACTACTTTCTCAATTTCCTATTGCCTTCTGAATTGGTTGTGGGACATGATTGCCTTTGTCTCCAAGCACAATAGCTTCTAATAACATTAAGCTTAAAATAATATAGTAGAAAAGTACAGACTTGTGGTTTGTTCATTTGCTGAAAAGAATATCAATGGCAGAAATTTTACCCAAGCCTAAAATAGCACATAGAACACTAGAAATTTAACAATGGCTCAGTGATGAATGAAATTTCATTATAAAGAATCACAATCTAATATCTAACTTTAGCAAAAATTTTGGAACTAGTTTTCACCATGAACAAATACTGGGACAAAGGTAATAAAACTGTTTACTTTAGCAATAGATTTATGAAGAAGCAGGAGCAGGCGATCCTGAGATAATTTTACCCCAAAATCTGTGTGACTTGAATAATTTTAGGTTTAATTTCATTATTCAAGTGGCCTATGTATATATAACTCGCAGAAAGATTATAAAAGGTACAATTAATTTGTACAGTGCTAAATCTTCCCTCAGGCACACAAAACATCTCCTTTAGTTTCTTTAGAATCTATATTATAGATTCAGATTTTTTCCCAAAAAAGGGAACTGATTAGTTCCTGTTATGCCCAGATTTTGAGATCCCCAAATACCACCAGGGAGCC
>CM052813.1:28844733-28946278 GCA_028533885.1 Nasua narica
CCAATCAAATTGGTAAAAACAAAGAGATAGCTATAGTTTTCTGAGATCAAAACAAGGCCACTTTCCATAAGAGATAAAAACAAAAGAAAAGGAAACAAATGAAAAAAAAAAGAAAGAAAGAAACTTTAATACATACAAATCCCTATTAAATGCATGAAAATAAATCATATTTGCTGATAATCATGTTTATTTAATTTTATTATAAAACTCTCACAGTATAACCATACAATTTCATTTTATTGAGGTGGAAACAGAGACCGAAATCCACCAATTAAGAAATATTTTTTAGCTATTCTTGGCTTTCTGCTGTGGAGAATATAAAAGGAGCCTAAGATGCAGGTGCTTTTCTCAAGGTCATTGAAGACTAACAGCTAAATGAATGAAAAGATAGCAAACATGTGAGAAGTTTTCCAAAGAGAGTTTTTTCTTAGAATTTCCTGAAGGTATAATCTGAGTGGGCTGATTAAAAAGATCGGAAAGGACTTCAGAGGTTTGATGCAGGAAGGGAAACTGCAGGGGGAGCTGCCATGCCCCAGGGGCAACTGCTGTAAAATCAGATACAAAAGACTTCCCAAAGATTTTGGGCTGGTCCTGGAGATTTCTGGCATCTCCAAAAGGGCCCTTCCTCACAAGATACTCTATACCAGTAACACAAAACAGAAAGGAATATTTTTTTAGTGAGGCACACCTCAAGGTGGATTCAGAATTCGATATTTAGCAGACCCTGATGTGGGACGTGACCAAGAGGGAAAAAGCCTCCTCTGAGAACCTGGGAGAGAGTCTGGCAACCTGAGAAACTGGTCATGAACACTGCTGGAGAGAATCCCCGGCTGGATGGCCAAGTGTTTGATTCAAGCCCCTGTCCCTTTTGTAGTGTGTAAAGTTCAAGCATGGGCCAAACTTTTCTGGTCCCCAGTCCTTTAATTACCTTATGAAGATAAGTAACACCCCTTTCATTGACAAACATTGCACAATTCTGGTGAAAAGCAAATGCAGTTTGTAAATTGTGAAATGCTGTGTAAATTAAGGCTAATTGTGTTCAAGCCTCCGGTCAACATACATGATACCTCGTCCCTGATTTATTGACTGAGTCATGGCCATCAAAACCTCTCTATCTCTCTTCTGCATTCATCCACATCCATTTCTCACTTCCCTGAACTAGATCCACCATTTTCGGGAAGCTCTCTACACTTTATCTATTGTCAGGCTTACTTCTCGTACCTTCAACTTTTATGCATGATTTATAACACATTATTCATCTTAACTCATATTCTCTCTCATATAAGGATATGTTGCTTCTCAGTTGAATTATAAACTCCTGAAGGAAAGAGAGCTTGTTTTTTACTTTTAAAATGACACCAGAACTGGGGCACCTGAGTGGCATAGTCGGTTAAGCATCCTAGTCTTGATTTCAGCCCAGGTCATGATCTCAGGGTCTTGAGATCAAGCCCCACGTTAACTCCACACTCCGCGGGGAGTCTGCTTGAGATTCTCCCCTGCCATCCCTCCCTGACCTAGCTCTCTCTCAAATGAATAAAAAATCTTTTAAAAAATAAAAATAAAAACAAAATGACACCAGAACTATACTTGGAAGCAAAGAAATGGGGAGAGAGTTGAAAGACTGAGGATTCAGGGAGGGTGGCAGAGGAAAAACCTGACCCCATTACAAGTAGCCTGGAAATTCTGGCTATTTTTTTGACAGTTATTTATAAAATGAAGATGATAGTCCATATGTCCATTTTATATGAATAATTACAAGATAATAAATACAGTGAATAAACATGTTAATTACATTGTAGACATACAAGATGGCATTCAAAAATTAAATTAAAAAACACAGATTGGGTGAGATTTATATTTTCTGCATCAAATACTTTAATTGAATCCATAAGACTAGGGCAAGGATAAGATCTTGATATTTTTTTTTTAATTCTGAGAAACAACCAGTTTATTAGTTTTTCCCCACTGATAACATATATTGTTCAATTACTGTTAACCCTGGAATGATGATACAGAATGCAGAAACCATGCATATCAGACAAGAAATCTGTGAAAGGTCATATTAAGTAGGGCAAATAAAGTGCTGTATTTTACTATTTAACAAGATACATTTGTTTTATATAGAAGAAGACTACTTTTCATGTTTCGATCAACTCACTGAAAAAGGAAAATATAATATCTAAAAAGGAAAATTGGTAATAATGTAATACAAACAGAACACTTAATTTCACTTTGTGAAAATTTATTGTTTTGGATTATCTGCATCAGTGACCAACCTATCAATTGTCTCACTCCATAAACTCCTCTGTCAAATCATTTTTTCCCTTCACTCTCTCTTTGAAGCTGTTGTCTTCTCATACAGAGCTAATAGAGACCTAGGTAATATGGAAAGGTTGTTTATCTGCTGAGGGAGGCTTATAAAGTCATCTGGTATATGCTTCGAAGCATTCTAATCCAAAAGCACCATAATTACCGTTCTGAACCTGGGTCCCGCCAGTGATGTTTCTCTCTTTTAACTTACAACGCTTTAAAGCTAAAGGTAATAGGCCTTCTGGAAGGAAAGTGAGTTGAACATAATGGACTCTGTGTTACTGTAATTTAAAAATTGACTGTGCTCTCAAACCTTGATGCAAGCCGTGGTACATTTCCAAGGATGGGACTGCGTTTCTGTCATGTTGTTGCTGTTGTTCAAATATAGATCACTGCTTCCTCCACCTCTGAGTGTGGACAGACGGCAGCTGCAGCTGATAAGGGGATGGTGGTGGCATGAAGGTCTCAAAGCAGAAATTTGCTGGAAAAGTGCTTGCAAAACAGATTGTTTCCATTTTTGCTCTCCCATCCTACAAGAGATGGTTATTTCATGGCCAGGAGCAGTTGTGGGAAGGTTGTTGAGGGTGGTTTAAAGGAAACAGCCTGTGTTTAGACTGGAGTAGACGCCTGGAACCCACAAAAGTGAGCGTTTCTCCTTTTACTAGCATGTGTGATGTGTCACCACGGGGAATGCTAACTCTTGCCTGATGCTAGTGTGTGCATGTGTTAGGTGCCCTTGTGGGTGAGGGCTTGGCAGTCAGCACGGTGCCTTAGACTGTAAAATGGTAAAAGGTCATCATGTTAAAATCGAGACACTTGAAGAGCAGTAAATGTTTGTTCAAGTTTTTAGAAAGAAAGCAAACAAAAGATTTGGAAACATGGAACTTCATGATAAACAAATCCAAATTATTCTAAACAGGCTTGAGAACTTTTTTTCAGTACATTTTTATTTCTTTTTGAAGTGTTTTATGAAGCTCTTTCGTAAATGTAGATGTGTACTAAACCATTGCTAAGCACGGAAAAGGACTATTCTGTTCACCAGTGGTTATCTCTAATGCAACCAGCAGGCTTATGTGACAGTGCTATGTAAGTAATTTGTTAAAAATGTCATTTAAGCAAAATAATTAGGCTCAAGGGTATTATTGTGGAGAACACCCATTATTAAAAGATAATAAAATATCTCTCTTAATACATCAAAAGTGTATTCTTACAGGTGGTAACAGGTTGTCATATCATTAAAATGTGCAAAGTAAAAGAGATGTTGACTTTTAAAGACTACAGCAGTCAAAGAACATTTTGGATTTGACTTAGAATTTTTAAGATTCCTAATTGCCTACCTGAAAACAGTGTAATAATAATTTTAAAAGTACACTCTTAATCCTAATAAAGAGCACACATAAATTTCAAGTAATAAACTGAGTGGTTCAGACTCTTTGAGAGTCCCACTATTACTACTTTTAGAATAATCAGCCCAGAGTCAGGTCACTGTTTGGTCAGAGTTTGACCCTGAGAGGTGGTGCTCTGCCAGTTTCATGTTATGATATTGATAGAATTACATAGACTAGGATGGTAATAGTGTTGTGGTAACAATAGCATTGTATGAGGCCACAAGACCTTCCTATAGAATTTTCAAAATGCTAAGAAATACAGTCATGTTTGTAGGTAATAAACCAAATCAGCACTGAATGTAAATTAAACATGGGGGAATATTGTCTCAAATAAACCATCACTGAAGTTTTTTTTTTTTAAGATTTGTTTATTTTATTGGGGGAGGGGCAGGATCCCCGCTGAGCTGGAGCCTTCCCTGGGGCTCAGTGTCATCCTGAGATCTTGACCTGAGCTTAAATCAAGCAGTCAGCAGTCAGTCCCCTAACCAATGGGGGCACCCCCTGAGTTCAGTTTCAGCTGTAAAACAAGGGCTTAGTCTAGCATATGATGCTTTTGGTAACTGTATTGACTGAACTTTAATTTTTTTAAAAAATTTTATTTATTTATTTGACAGAGAGGAGAGAGATCACAAGTACCTGAGAGGCAGGCAGAGACAGAGGGGGAAGCAGGCTCCCTGATGAGCAGAGAGCCTGATGTGGGGCTCTATCCCAGGACCCTGAGATCATGACCTGTGCAGAAGGCAGAGGCTTTAACCCACTGAGCCACCCAGGCGCCCCTGAACTTTAATTTTTGACCATGAAAGCTGAAACTGGCAACTTTATGCCATTCATTCCAACTTTTATTTTTATTTTTTTTAATAAAAAATGTGCTGGTGACATAAGTACAATAAGTAACAATTAAAAGTGTTGATACCCACAGGCATTATCAATTTGGAAAAAGTTGTAGAGAAAAGCAAAAGGAAAAGGACAACCTGGAGAAGCACACAAGTGGGGAAATTAGAGCAGAAGCTGAGAAGGGCAAAAAGACTGGGGAACAAGAAGAGGAGAAGCCAAAGAGACGTGTTCAGTGATCTTGATGGGTCATTGGAACTTGAAAGTTCTGCACATGTCCCAGTGAGGGACCAATGTACACCATGATGTGGAACCAACATTTGTATTTTCTGAATCCATCTGATTATCTCTGGTGGATAAGAGCTGGAGCTCAGATAGCCACCTAAACTGTATGGGATAATTTTTAAAGCGAAACAAAGAGAGAAACAAGTTTATGGCAAAATTCTCTTTCCTTGATGGGGACAGCAGAAAGGTCGGTGTTCATAAATACTGTACTAATAGTTTAAACAATGATCTATTGTAGAGACATGTGAATTGCACACACCCATTCTACATCCATTGCTTCACAACAGCAGCATAGGGAAAGTAGAGCAATGATTCTTGTCATCAATTTACAGATGAAAAACAAAGAGAATTTCATAAATAAGTAAATCAGAGAAAGACAATCATATGATCTCACCGATACATGGAATTTAAGAAACCAAACAAAGGAGCATAGGAGAAGAGAGGAAAAAGTAAAACAACAGGAAACCAGAGAGGGAGATAAACCATAAGAGACTCTTAATCATAGGAAACAAACTGAGGGTTGCTGGAGGGAGGGAGTGGAGGGATGAGGTAACTGGGTGATAGACATTAGAGAGGACATGTGATGTAATAAGCACTGGGTATTATGTAAGACTGATGAATCACAGACATGTACCTCTGAAATCAATAACACAATATATGTTAATTAGTTGAATTAAAATAAAAATTAAAAAAAGGAAAACAGACAAAATGCTTTAAGAAATCTAAGTAATTTGTCAAGCTCCTGGCAGAAACAGTGGCAGAATTGATGCTAGAACTTAGGTAACTTGATTCCCAGAACCAGGCTATTCCCCTTACTTCTTTGCCTACTCCTAATTGATGGCACACACTTGTATAACTTATGCCCGAAAGTAAAATACCTGGAACTACTTAGTAACTACATTATATTATTCCCTGTTCCAGATCTTCAGGTAACTTCTCATTCTAGATCTCATTGCTCTCTTTGATCTGACGTTATTATTGCCTTTTTTTTCCCCTCAAAAAAAAAGTCATACTGCTGGTTTTCATATGTGTGAAAGATTAGAAAATCCTTTCTAAAAGTAAGAGCTGGAGGCATGAGCACAAGTATCAGCTCTACGGCTTCATATCAACAATTTTGAGTAAGCCCATGAAATCGCTGAATCTCAATTTTCCTTCTTGAAAAATGACAGATTCAGGTTTAGTGATTCTCTACACAATCACATACATACTCTCCATTCAGTTGTTAATTAATGAATATTATATCATTACATACTACATATATATTTATTCATGCATCATTTATTAATTTTCACATCAGTTAGCCTTCCACCCGAGTTTCTAGGCATGTGTTTGTTTGCAGCACTGCCATGTGCTGAATTCCCTTGCTTTTCAAACTGTGGTTGCTGGATGAGTAACATCACTGTGACTGGGGAGATTGTTAGGAATTCAGAGTCTCCTGTTCCAATCCAGATCTATTAAACCATAAACTGTGCTTTTAACAAGATGCTTGGTGATTTGCATGTACTTTAAAGTTTGAGAAATAATACTATAGATCATAAGCTTCTATGAAGGATAAACAAGACTTTGTAACTGTGTATAACACATAGTATAGAGTGATTTTTTTTATTTTTGTTTTTAAAATATTTTATTTATTTATTTATTAGAGAAAGAGAGAGAGTGAGAGAGAGCATGAGAAGGGAGAAGGTCAGAGTGAGAAGCAAACTCCCCGCGAGCTGGGAGCCCGATGTGGGACTCGATCTCAGGTCTCCAGGATCATGACCTGAGCCGAAGGCAGTTGCTCAACCAACTGAGCCACCCAGGCGCCCTGTATAGAGTGATTTAAAAACTCTTTTAAAAGCAAGTGTAATTTCTATCTCCATTAAGATTTTTTTAGATGGTTATAGTAGTAATGAAAATGTTAGATATTTTATTAATTTTTTTACTTGCTTCACATTTTTTGGGGAAGTAATAGAAAATGTATGAAATTAGAATGATGATCAAAATCTCATCTTGTCCTAATTGTCTTGAATAATGGGAAGTCAAATAGGGAACCAGTCTCACCAAATTCAGGAAACCAGATCCATTACAGAATTTGCCTAAGGTAACACAGTTAATAAGTGGTTGAGGAGTCTGATTCCAAAACCTAATTACATCATATTATAATGGGCGACTGCCTTGTAGTAAACATCAGAAAGGGAAGTTTCACTATTGCTAGAAGTATGGAATCAACTTTTACTACAGTGAACACTCATGTTCTCTTTAACAATTGTGGATATTTTACCACATCCATTTTATTACTTTTCGTCTCCTTTCTTCTTAAATCACTTATGAGTTACTTGCACTCATCATTTCACTTCATCTTTTTATAATTCAGTATCTCATAAGAACTAGGAAATTATTTAATATAAATGGATAAAATTATAAAACTCAGAAAGTTTAATATGGACCATAGTGCTATTATGTAATACATAATCCACATTAAATTTTCTGATTTTGACATTGTTTCTTTTCCAAACTTGGATGCAATGGAAAATTGAACATTACACTGAGTTGGTCATTGGTTAATTTGTAAAAAATACAAATAATCATGTATTACTGTGATTTTTTTGACATTTTTCTATAAGAATAAATGCACTTGTAGGGAAACTCCCATATCTGATTGTACACTTATAATTCATATTTTCATAAAATTGAGGTAAAAATCAATACAACTGGATTTTTTTCTGGTATATAAACACACATTTTTTCCTACTGAAATGAGCATGTTTGGACATTTTTGGTATATGTATACACACTAAAATTGGCTGAGGATACAGACTTGAAACTTGGCAAGATTGTAAGAAAATAAAACCAGGGTTAGAAGAAAAACTCTTAAAGATTTAAATGACATGAAATATTTGAATTATGAGTATAGAAAAATGAAATAGAACACTGCCCATCTCCAAGGTCATCCTTTAGCAGTCATCTCTGTTTGGGTGGCCCAAAGTCAACATGAAATTAAAGAACTTAATGTAACATGCAAATCAATCCAATGTCTATGACTGAAACAAATCAAGCAGTTCCAAAATAAGGAATTTTGTGGTGATTTTAATTTGGCCACAGTTTGCATTTCTGTTCCTGTTTTCATAGATAGGTATGAACTTGGCCTTTCCCTTCCTCTTTCTCCTATGAGTATTCTCTGGTTGCCCTCAGAAATATTATTCTTTTGGTGTCTATCATGGCCCTCCAGATGTACTGTGTTTCCTTTGAATGTTCAAAAAAGATATGGAACTAAGACCATACTTCAGAGAATAAAGAATAAGCCTACTTTTCTTGCTCTCTGGGTTAGCCTAGAATAATTTGTCTTGACACAAGATATCACCCATACCCTTCAGGTGGGTTGCCCAATGTATTTCTTCACAATGACCCTGAGGAAACAAATCAAGTCTATATTGGTAATGTATACCACGCATTATCAAATGAAAAAAATAAATATTACTCTGGTCTAGCTTCTTTGGAATATCAAAGTTTAAGTTTTCCAAGTTTAGTCTTTTAGTGTGCACAGTTCAGGTTTACATTTTATTTTGGTATGTGTAAATAAATGTAGATAAATCTCTATGTCTAAAGTTTAGAGAGTTACATGGCATATATTTGTTATGCAATGAATACAATAGGAGCACGAAAAATTCTGTATTTTTAAGAATCTATGCCCTGAGTTTGGATATTTCTCTGATCAGATGATTTTTTAAGCTTTAAAATGCTGTTTAAATCAGCATCTTTTGAGGTGCCTGGGTAGCTCTATTGGTTAAATGGCCTTTGGCTTCAGTGTTGATCTCAGGTCCTGGGACTGAGCTCTATGATGAGCCCTCTGCTCAGCGGGGACCCTGCTTATTCCTCTCCCTCTCTTTGCTGCTCCCCCTGCTCAAGCTCAATCTCTCTCTCTCTATCAAATAAATAAATACAAACTTAAAAAAATCAACATCTTTTATTTCTTCCTTAAAAATAAAAGTTTAGGGGTGCCTGGGTAGTTCAGTGGGTTAAAGTCTATGCCTTCGGCTCAGGTCATCGTCTCAGGGGCCTGGGATAGAGCCCCACATCAGGCTCTCTGCTCAGCAGGGGACCTGCTTCCCCTGCTCTCTGCCTGTCTCTCTGCCTACTTGTGATCTCTCTTTCTCTCTCTCTGTCAAATAGAAAATAAATAAATAAATAAATAAAAGTTTACTTCTAACGTATGAAAGTTTAAAAATTTGAATTGTAAGAGACTCAGCCTTCTTTTTATTATTTTAATCTTTTGGCACTTGATGGAAAAAAGTAACTACTCTACCTTGTCTTTTGCAATTCATTTTAGTGAATTAGGGAATTAGTGAATTTAGTGAATTAGTGAATTTAGGGAAGTTACTTTGTCTTGATATGCCTCAGTTCCCTCACCTGTAAAATGGGAATAAATTATTTACCTTACAAGGTAATCAAAAAGTAAATGAGATAATGCTATGACACACCAACAGAAAATAAGTGACCAATAAGTTGTAGGACTTTATATTGTCATTATTCTTATCATTACTACATTGGTTTTTTTCCCACTTATATACTACAGTAAAATAAATACTTTAAAAATCATCAAGACACCATCACCATTCTAATTGGATAACAGAAACCATCCTCTTTAAAATAAAATGTGACTTCTAGTCACAAAATTTAAAGGGGTTAATAAATATCTCCATAAAAAGCTATAAAACATATTTTTGGGCAGAAATATAAAAAAACAAGCATTTGAATAGCAATTATTAATAAAAAGTACTGAACTTCAGGGAGGAACAATGGGAGTTGATGGTGTTAATGCCTGGAGTTCCTTCCATTCCTCCCATAGCCCTGAAGGTTGATCAGCATGATAGTTCTGCTAAGGTAAGGGTATCTGTTAAAATCAGCAACTTTACTTAATTTGAGAAATACATGCCTAAATAATTGTTAGTAGAAGTAGTAGCAAACTTGGTAGTAAATGAATGAGAAAAACTTGCAGCTCTCTTCTTTTAGATTTGGCATTCTACTGGGGCAAGTAGTAGACTTTATGACAATCCAGAAATTTAACAAATAGATCCTGATAATGAAAGAGGTGTATAGGAGCTTGAAAAACTCCCTACATATTCCTGGTTGGTTGCAAAGTTGACATGGGCCGGGGAGACCTGAGAGGACCCAAACTCTCCACATGTCTCTGAACGTCTAGATGTCAGTGCATACACAGGGAAGATTTGGGAGGATGCAGTGGAGAGTAAAAATTAGGACAGAATTGAAAATTTCCTGAACTTTGCATGCACTCTCCAGCACACATACACATATTTATAAGTAGAGTATGGAAGTCTTACTGGCTTGAAGTGTTTGAATACACATTTGAGCCAAGCAGAAACTTGAGAAAGTAGACACAGTGGCAATCCTTAGGAAGCTAGGCTAAAAACTAAAAATATGGATGAAATAACTGAGCAGAGATATGAGTAGCTGCACACTACAACAAATACAGTGTCCACAGATTAAGCTCAGGAAAATTACTTACAGATGAACATAGAAACATGCAAAGAAACAAACAGAAAGAAAGGATAACTCCCAGGGAGAAAAAAAAAATCAAAATACATAGTTACTGCAATATATTATGTAAAATATTCAGTTGTCAACAAAAAATTCTGGGATAATCAAATAAACAGAAAAACTGTGTATTATACCAGGAAAAAAATGCTGTCAAAATAAATTGTCTCTGAATGGGTGTAGATAATGAATTTACAGGCAAAGTTTTCAGTGAAGTTATTACAAATACGGTCAAAGGATAAATGATGTTATTTTTTAAAAGACTTTTATTATTAAAAAAAAAGACTTTTATTATTTATTTATTTGAGAGAGAGAATGTGAGAGAGAGATAATGAGAGGGGGTAGAGTTAGAGGGAGAAGTAGATTCCCTGCTGAATAGGGAGCCTGATGTGGAACTAGATCTTAGGACTCCTGGATCATGACCTGAGCAGAAGACAATTGCTTAACCAACTGAGCCACCCAGGTGTCCCTAAAACCATGTTTAAAGAATCATAGAAAAATATAATACTGAATCATTAAATTGGGATTATAAACAAAAGAAAAAAATAACTATTATGAAACCAGAAATTCTTGTGTTTAAAAGATAGAATAACAAAGATCAGAATTCACAACATGGACTCAATGGAAGATGAGAATATAATAATAAAGAATCAAAAAAAATTAGAAGAAGAATCAATGCTCCTAAAGAGATATCAATAGAAAAAGTTCAATCTGAAGAACAGAGAGTAAAAAGATTGAAGGAAAATGAACTACTTCAGGGACCTATTATATAATATCATGTCAGCGAACATATATGTAATGCGAATCTGGAAAGAAAAAAGTAAAGAAAGAGAACAGAAATAATGTTGAAACTTTTCTGCCTTTTTTAAAAAAGATATTTATTTGTTTGTTTGTTTGTTTGTTTGACAGAGAGAGCAAGAGAGCACAAGCAGGGGGACGAGCAGAAGGAGAAGGAGAAGCAGGCTCCTAGCTGAGCAGGGAGCTTGATGCTGGAGTCGATCCTGGGACCCCAGAATCGTGACCTGAGCTGAAGGCAGATGCTTAACTGACTGAGCCACCCAGGCACCTCAACTTTCTACTTTTGATGAAAAAGAATCTATAGATCCAAGAAACTAAAGGAATCATAGTAGGACAAACACAAAATGTTTCCAACTTAAAAACATAATACTCACACTGTTTAAATCTAAAGAAAAATAGTCTTGAAAGCAAGAAGAGAAAAATGACTCTGCATGCAGGGAAACAATAGAACAATTAATGGATGACTTCTGATCAGAAACAATTGGGGCCTGAAGGCAATGGAATGGGGTATTCGAAATGTTAAAAAAATTGTCTGCCGAGAATTCAATATTTAGCAATGCCATCTTTGAAAAATGAAGGTTAAATAAAGATATTCTGAAGTAGACAAAGAGTAAGATGTTGGTTGCTAGCAAACTTGTACTACTTTCATGAGGCTAAAAGGAAATGACATCAAGGGGTAATTAGAATGTGCAGGAAGAGGGCGCCTGGGTGGCTCAGTTGGTTGGACAACTGCCTTCGGCTCAGGTCATGATCCCGGAGTCCCGGGATCGAGTCCCATGTCGGACTCCCGGCTCTGCGGGAAGTCTGCTTCTCCCTCTGACCTTCTCCCCTCTCATTCTCAGTCTCTCGCTCTCTAATAAATAAATAAAAATCTTAAAAAAAAAAAAAAAAGAATGTGCAGGAAGAAATGAAGACACTGAACATTTCCTTCAATCTTTTTACTCTCTGTAAAACTGTAACTATTCAAAGAATTTTTATCACACTGAAGTTAATAGAAATCAGCAACAATAACAATAAAGAAATTTGGAAAATACACAAATATGTGGAAATTAAACAAATGATTTTAAACAACCCATGGGGCAAAGAAAAATTAAAAAAATAAATTAGAAAATATTTTGAACTGAATGAAAATGAGAGCATGACATACCGAAAACTTATGGGAGGCAGATGAAGTTATGTTTGGAAGATAGCTTATAAATACTTATATTAGGTAAGAAGAAAGTTCTCAAATCAATAATCTAAGCTTCCATCTTAAGAAGCTAGAAAAAGAAAAGCAATTAAACTCAAACAAGCAGGAGGAAGAAAATAATACTAAATAGAGTTAAATCAGTCATATATAAAATGGAAAAACAATATAGAAAACTTATGAAGCATAAAGCTGTATGTTTGGAAATATCGACAAAACTGAAAAACCTGCAGACTGACCAAGAAAAAAAGAGAGGAGACATTAATTTCTAAAGACTTTAATTTCTAAAGCTATTGCTACTAAACTTACAGAAATTAAAGGGCTTATATTTTGATATAATTATATAAACCATGAATTATACATAATTACTATAACAAAATCTGTATAATTACATATAATATAAAGATATGTAATTATGAACATTTTGAAAACCAATTATACAACTTAGATAAAAAAGACAAATTCCTAGAAAGACACAAATTATGAAAACTGACTCAAAAAGAAATAAAACATCTGAATAGATATATAAATTAAGTTGGTAATTAAAAATCTTCACACAAAGAGAAGCTAAGTACTAGACTGTTTTCCTGGTTAATTTTATCAATTTGTCATTTTAAAATAAACTCCTTCAGTAAATGGGGGAAAAGAAAATAATCTCCAACTCATTGTAGGACACTGGTATTATCCTGGAGTCACAACCAAACAAAGACAACACAAGAAAATAGAAACTATAAACCAGTAGCTCTAGTGAACATACACACAAAAATTCCTGACAAAATATTAGCAAACTAAATACACTTACATAAAAAAAATGGATTATATACCTTAACCAAGTGGAATTTAACCAAAGAATACAAGGTTGGTTCAATTGTTCAAAATTCAATTAATGTAATAAACACATTAATAGAAAAAGGGGCAAAAACATATGATCATTTCAATAAGTTCAGAAGAAGTTTTGAAAACTCAAACATCCCTTCAGGATAAGACTTTTCAACAAACTAAACAAAAAAGGATTCCATCAACCTGAAACAAGGCATCTACAAAAAGTGCCACAGTTAATATAATACTTAATGATGAATAATGAATGCTTTTTCCCTAAGATTGGGAAAAAGACAAAGATATCTGATCTCTCCACTTTCATTCAATGTTATTCTAGAGGTTCTAGACAATGTAGTAAGGAAAAGAGAAAAAGGAAAAGGAGGGCAGTATTGGGGGGAAGAAAAGATCTTTAATATCTCAAACCATATGCAAAGATTGATTCAAAAAACATCATATATATAAGTGCAAAAGCTAAAATTATAAAAATATATAAAGTATATATTTCTAGAAGAAAACACAGGAGAAATTCTTTGTGACCACAGATAAGATAAAGATATCTTACATATGAGAACAAAAGCATGATCCATATAAGAAAAAAAGTCAGTTAAGTTGAAAGTTAACAAAATTGAAAACTTCTAATCATCAAATTATAATTAAGAAAATTAAAGAAAATGAATCACGATCTGGGTTTGTGGGAGAACCCAGAGCATGAGCAGGGTAGAAAATGTTTGCAAATTATATTTCTGATAAAAAAAAATGTTATAACTCAACAAGAAGAGACATCTCAAATAAAAACTGAGCAGAAGACTTAAGGAGATACTTCTCACAAATGATATAAGCATGGTCAATAAAAAATGATGTTCAATTTCATTAGTCACTAAGACATGCAAATCAAAACTACAGTGTGATGTTAAGACAGCCTCACTAGAAGGGCTATCATAAACAAGACAGATAATACCAAGTGTTGATGATGTGGAGATGGAGAAAGTAGAAATCTTTACATTTCTAGTAGGAATGAAAAATGGCACAATAATTCTAAAATGTTTTGACAGTTTTGTAAAAAGTTAAATATGGAATTGCTAGATGACCCAGGAATCCATTCCTAGGTGTCTACTTTAGAAAAGGGAAAACATATGTTCCTACAAAAAATACGTAAGCAAATGTTCGTAACAGCATTATTTTTAATAGGCCAAACTGGAAACAATCCAAATGGCTATCGAATCATGAGCAGAAAAACAATGTGATACAGTCATAGAATATAACTCTATCCAGCAATAAAAAGAAACAAACTTTTGATAAACCCTACAACATGGATGAATCTCAGAAATATAATGCTAAGTGAAAAAAGTCATGTATAAACACAAAAGATAACATCTTATAATTCAATTTATATGAACTTTCCAGAAAGAGCAAGTTTGTAGAGATAGAAAGCAAATCAGTAGTTGTCTGAAGCCAGGATAGAAATGGGAATTGACTAAAAACAGGAACTTCTAGAGTGACAAAAATGTTTAAAACTTAATTGTGATTATGGATACAAAACTACACATTTATGAAAAAAACACTGAATTGTGTACTCTTAATGGATGGATGGTATGGTATATAAATTATATCCTGATAAGATTGATAAAAATGCAAGGAAAAGTTCTACTAAAATCAAGAAAATGAATTTGATTCAGAAAATGTAATTTTAAAAAAATTTTATTATTTAGTTAAACAAAATAAGAATTAAATGTGGAGCTAAATTTAAATCTTACTCAATATACTTCTGTAAAAATCTGGTCAAATTACCATGGTTAAAGGTCAGTTTCCTAATTGGTAAAATCAGGGATGTTAATGCCTAGGTTCCCATTTGAAATGATTGTTACACAACTCAAGTAAGACATGAAAATGGCTTTTAAGCCATAAAACTCCAAATAAATATTAATTATAATGATGATGATGATCTTCCCTGTTAAATAATCAGTTTCGAAGTCTATTCATTAGCTTAAAGACTTCATGATCGTAAACCTTGCCATTTTGAGAAGCTTAATAATATCACCTTTGTAATCCCCTTCACCTCCTTCAAAATAAATACTACAGAATTTTCATAAAAACAAAATAAAATAAAACAAAAAACTTTATGAACATGATTTCGTTTTTCTGCAGTACAACATGTAGTATAACTTTACTAGGTGCATGGTTTTAAGTAATTAGCAAATCTGTAAGGTAAAATGTGAATGTTCCTCTCTCTTTGCCTTTGTAGTAATTACCAGTCTTAGAATCCACCCTTGTAAGACATATTGCTAAAAGCATCCCTCTGGTGGATGTTTACAAACACATCAAAGGTAGAAGGAAAGAGGGAAGGAAGGAAGGAAGGAAGGAAGGAAGGAAGGAAGGAAGGAAGGAAGGAAGGAAGGAAGAACAGAAAGAAAATAAAGCATTTTACAACATCAACCTGTTTTTTATCAAACCCTGAAAATCAAGCAAAGTATATTATTTACACATGAGAGGTTCTATTCTGAGTCTACATACATCTGGCATAGCTCATATTTTTCCTTACTTTAAATGAATAAGTGTTATAATGACTGCCTTTTACTTAATTGCTCTATATTGGTAAGCTTCCGTCCCCAATTTAGGAATATGTTTAGCAAGAATGAGATTCTCATTAAGGCCTACTCTCCCTTTCCTAGTCCCTATCCTCTCCCTTTCCTTCTGTTTCCCAAATGAAGAATGGCTAGAAACAATGGGGGAAAAACCCTCAATGTTGCCAGTGTTATGCAGCTAAAGGTACACTTGTTGGTGGGCAATGAAGAGGGGAAGACAAAAGTTAGTTGGGCATACTGGTTATGATCACTTGGACTTAGAAACACTTGGATTAAATCCTGATCCTTCTAAGTATTACCTATTCATGTAGTCATTCTTCAATAGGCCTTTATTAAGTACTCGCTTCATGTCAACATTGTGCTAAGTTCTGCCAATGCAATGGTAAGTAAATGTATATATATGGTGCTATGCTCAAGTAGGGGTCAGTTATTGCTGGTTTAGTCATTCTTTAATTTGTATATAAATGTGAAAGAATACATTTTAATTCTGAAGATATTACTCAAATGAAGAAAAATATTTCCTGTATACATTCAAATTGTTCTTTCTAAACAAAAATATTACACTTCGCCAGGTCCTCTGTTTTGCCATTTCTACTTTTGAACAAAAGTAAAAGCTCCAAAGGGTCATAAAAAAATTGCAGAACTGAGGTAACTTAAATTGTTTCATTTACCTATAATTACTGTGCTATCATTGTTTATTTAGAATTTACTGTTTAAACTCTGAAGTATATAGTATGACAGAAGTTGAGAAAAACCTGTACTTCAGGTGACCTATAATGGTTCTGAATCATTATGAACTTACTCTGAAGAAATGTGTGTCTCTGGGGCGTCTGGGTGGCTCAGTAGGTTAAAGCCTCTGCCTTTGGCTCAGGTCATGATCTCAGGGTCCTGGGATCAAGCCCTGCATCAGGCTCTCCACTCAGCAGGAAGCCTGCTTCCCCCTCTCTCTGCCTGCCTCTCTGCCTATTTGTGATCTCACTCTCTCTGTCAAATAAATAAATAAAATCTTAAAAAAGAAAAAAAAGAAATGTGTGTCTCTGAGTCCATGTTTAGGGCTGGGTATATAGCTGGGAGTTCTCCAAATTAACTTCTACATAAAATATAATGCTTCTGGAAAGTTATTTTTTTAAATAATAATTTAATGTGTATATAAATGTTAAAACTCATTATCAATCCCCTCTATCATTAAGAACTTAGATCAGCAAAATATTTATTCAGGAAGGACATTGTTTAGAATTGCCAACATAAGGTACTAATAAAAAGCAGACTAATATTTAGTGTGTTTTATTGCTACTTTTAAGTTCTCTACAGACAGTACACCCCTTTAGTGTCTCCGCCTTGGAAGACTCCTTCTACCATCCTGTCCTCGGTACATCACATGGATGTATCCATTGTATACATGGATATACATAATAGGAGGAATATACATAATTCATATTATGTTCATAATTCATAATATGCATATTATGCATATGCATATACATAATAGGAAGAACTCAATCACAAACTGTGTTCCAGACACCTGAGAACATATATTCAAGCAAGTGCAAAATATTCAATGAGTCAATGTTAGAAGAACAAGGGAGTAATATGAAAGCAGTTTGGAGAAATATGTGTACAAGACTAGGTGGGGCCACATACGTCATACTCAGGATTTTGATCTTTATCCTAAGAACAATAGAAAGACTTTGAAGGGTTTTCTGAAGGAAAAATGAGATTGGGTAGTGAGGAAGTATCATAATTAGATCAATATTTTGAAAAATTCACTCCAGCCATAGAGAACAAAGTTGAGTGAAAATCAGTGTCAGTGTAGGTCAGATGCTACAACAATGGTGTTAAGTAAAGGACAAGACTCTGGTGGTGACAACTTAGTTAAAACCAGATGGCTCATGACAAGAGGAACTTGTAGGAAGTAAGATCAACATGGATTAGCATTATACATAATGTATATGGAAAAAGAGAGAGAGAGAGAAAGAGATTGATTTATTCCAACGACTTGGCTTATACAATTATGGAAGCTAACAATTCCCAAGATCCTCAGTCAGCAAGCTGGAAATCCAACAAAGTCAATGATGTAGTTTCAGTCCAAAGGCTGGTCTTGAACTGAAACATCAGCTCTTCCTGGGCCAAAGCCAGGGATAAAACCCCCAATTTCTCAGCTCAATGCAGTCAGGCAGGCAGAAATTCCTTTTATCTATAGGAGGGTCTTTTTGTCCTCTTCAGGCCTTCAAATGATTGAATGACCCATCTTCATTAAGGAAGGTAACCTGCTTTAGTCAGGCTATAGACTCAAATGTTAAACTCATCCAAAAACACACTCACTGATACAAAAGAATAATGTTTTACCAAGTTTGTAGGTGTTCTGTGGCCTAGTCAAGGTGACACATTAAAGTTAATCATCACACTGAACATTGGGCTGAAAGAGAGGGAGGTGTTTGGCAAGATGTCTATATTTCTATCAGATGATCTGGTGGTTAGTGGTTGTATTCACTAAGCTAAGAACACCAGAAAAGCATGAGATTTTAGGTCAAAGTGCAGATGCTTCATTCTGAACTTGCTGAGTCTGAAGTGACTTATCATCTGAGTGGGTATACCAATGGATATATGGTCTGAGACTCAGAAGAGAAATTTGGTTTAGAAAGAATTACGTGGGAGTCAACAGCATGTAGATGTCACTGGAAGCCATTGGCATGGGTAGACAGGAAAGAAGAAAAGTTTCAATAACAGGTCAAGAGAGAAAGAAAAAGGCCAAAATCAATCTTTGGGGAATTATGATGTTGAATGACTAGGTCAGGAGGATGATCCTTCAAAGAGGACAGAATCACAGTCAGAGAAGTAGTGGGCATAGCATGGGGAGTTTTGTGTAATTGAGCCTAAGGTAGGGGGAAGCAGGGCGGGTCCTGGGGTGAGGTGTGCTGTCAGAGAATATGGAGGAGGTGGAAACATAAAGGAGCAATGACGGACTGAGGGCAGTGTGTATAGAGAGCTTTTAGAAAAGTGTGAGAGCAGAGAAATAGGGTCATAAATGACAAGATTCTCAATGATAGAGTTGTAAAATTTTCCTTCCTTACTAAACGCAGTGCAATGAGCCACCTAATATAATCAGAGAGTACCAAGATGGCTCACCTAGTGCTCAATAAATATCTGCTGAATGAATATATCCTTGAATGTCTGACATCACACCTTCTGGAATACCATTCACAACTCATGGCTTTACTATTTTTTATTAGAAACAATGGGCTGTAAAACACAATCTATTATACATAATGAATTATAATAAATATTTATATATATCAATGCATGTACCATATGATTAAAACTTTCACAAGAAAGCTCCTGTGCTATCAGATATCCAAGGCAAATTATACATATAAACCACTGGGTTCAGGCAGATTCTGCATATAATAGTTCTCTTTATGAGTCCTCATGGGATACATGCCTCTCTTTTCTCTACACAAAGAATAGACTGTTTTCATTGTATAGATGACGGGAATCCACAATGGACTGTTTCCCTCTTTGAGCAAGGAAGCTCGGGGCTAAGCCGTAGTTCATTCGTAACAATCAGAGACAGGAAACTGAAGAGCACGGGTTTGTCTACATAGCTCATCCCTGGTTTCTTTTTTCCTTATATTTATTTTCTCATCACTCCAATTTTCTTAGTCAGTCTGGGTATACATAATAACAGGGTATACATAATAAACAGATAATCCTGACAGTCTATACCGTTCAGAAGACTACACCTGTAAGGGGGCTGCACTGCAGAGAGCACAGAGCACAGAGTTGCTTTTATTTCACTTCTGTAAATGGAACATTTGGCAAAATGGCATGATTCAGACCTCAGGGTTTATTGCTAGTGATCATTCGATGGAAAGGCAGAAAGGGATTTACAGTTTTACTTTAAAGGGTGATTTTGCATGTGAGTGCACGTGCAGGCCCACTCTCCCACCACGTGTGTAATTGTTAAATAAGCTTCCCTTTTTGAGGATGGGAAGTGTATTTTTAATGAGCAAGAGACATTAAAGGGAATTTGGGACCTCTTAGAATCAACAGCATCACAACAAGCTTTCAATTAGGGGGACATCTGTTGGGAATACAGGGGAATCTCCACCCAAAGTCAGTTGCTAATCACATTCACCTGCCAGAGCAGCCAGACAGCCCCATGAGCTGGGAAAAGTTGCTTATTTCCTCCAAGCTCAATCACACTGCATTAAGTGGCCACCTGGGTAATGTGTGAGTACACACCTGCTGACCTACCCAGACTAACAAAACGTACTGAAATCAAGCTCCTAAAATAGACAGAAAACAGATCCTCTCTTGGCCCAGAAGGGGAGACAGAACAAGCAAAGAAGAAGAAAAGATCCAAGACTGAGAGTACATAATGAATTGTCAGGAAATCAGCATTAACTTTGGGACCTGTAGTTACCATGTTCCACCGTTCTTTAAACAGTGCATTTAAGAGATCCTGATCCCTGAAAAAAAAAAAAAATTCAGCCTTTTCACTTTCAGAACAATAGTATGTAATTTGAATCAGACCAAATAAGAGCCTGATCTGTAGAGGGTGAGATTAAGCAGCATTGAAAAAAAAATATCTATATAGCTTTTTAATGATTTATTTTGGCCTATTTTGTAAACATTGTATATCTTCCTTTTCCCAAAGCATAAAAAGTGCTTTTCCAAAAACATACAATGCTGCTTAATTATAAGCCAAATGCTGGGACGGAATATTCTATATTTCACAAGTTGTAAAGGAATCAAGCAAAGGATAGTTCATAACAATACCGCAGACCAAACTTCCTTTAACTTGACAGATAGCACTCCTGCAGCCACTTGCACTGTTATTTTTCTGTCTCATATACATTGTATTTATTGTTTATTTCATTTTTTTTTAGTGCTGGTCTAAAGACTTCAGAAAGTCTGAGAAGTTTGACCAAAAACAAACAAAAAACACACAAAAATACCAAAACCAAACCAAACCAAACCAAACCAACCAACCAATCAGCCAAACAAACAAAACCAACACATCCTAAAGAACAAAAGCTTTATTTCTGTTGATTTCTAAACACAGGTGCTTGTAGGTTCTTTCTGTTGCTTTATTGTGCTCTTCTCCACAATACGGTAAAATTAAGAAAGGGTGAGAGCACTTATTTAGGTATAGCAGATCAAGGGGAAATTTTGGCCTGAATTGTGAACTTCCTAAATTTCTTTGGTAAGGCTCCATCTAAAATTTATGCATTTTTCCAGTTCACTCTGCCTATTTAGACATACACTTGCTGTTTTCAAGTTTTATTCTGGAAAATTGACTTGACTGATGAGGGTATTGTGTGCATTGAAGATGTTTTATGTCATATGGAACCATTTTACTTTGTCTAGCTTTTTCGTACATAGGTTCACCTTATGTATAACCACATTTATAGTATTTTTAAAATCACACGCATATGTATGTGTGTGTACCATATTAATAAGAATATTTTCCCTTAAATATTAAGGAAGTGATGTATTTGAAACGAGGAAAACTATTGAAAACATTAAAAATATCTGCTTTGGTCAAATTTTTATAGTTGAATCAGAATGATTAATAACCAAGCTCAGCCTTCTCCTGAACACTTATATGCAATTGATAATGTTGGAATAAGAAAGAATACAAAAGCATACTACAACAGAGCCTATAATTCCCAGCAAGCTTCTCAGTTTTCTGGTGGAGATAATCAGTAAGTAGATCTTCAAGGCATCTATTAATCACTGTCAGTTTTGACTAAATGGGGGTTCTGATTGGCTGCTCAGGAACGGCCAGCTGCTAAAGGAAACTGGAGAACCTGTGAAATCAAAATCTTTTTTTCCTTCACTGAAATAACTAGTAGTTAAAGGTATAAAACCTCTTTAAATGGAAAGAGAAGAGAGATAAATCTGAAGAAATAACATGTGTAGATTCACCAGCTAAGATATTAGTTTGTGAGCACTAGTAACATTTATTGCTGCATTTTAGAATAATGCAAAGGGAAACCAAATAAGAAAAGTAGTATGTGTAAGAAAACATTATCTCACTTCATAATATATAGCCTTCTCGGGCGCACAGCATCATGGACTATATTTACATATGTATATTCCTGTGCAGATCCCTGTGTAATATGGGTCTTAGCAAGACTTTGAAAATGTCTTGTCAATCCTGCTGGAAAACATCAGTTATCTATGTTAAAAGCTAGGGCAGCTAGAAGTAGCATAGTTTTGATTGTTGCTTTAGTGTTTCTACTATAGCTAGCTGATAATGTTAATATCTTTCCATACTTAGCTATCTAGGTGTTCAGTCTCAAGTTCCACATACTAAACAAGTGGTTATTTTTTGCTAAATTTAGTATTAGAGAACTAGCAGCTTTGAATCTAGGGATAAATGTTGGATACAGATATATTTGATCTTGATATTCAAGTGGCGCCAGTAACTCCCTCTGTCATTGATTCCATTTCTTGCTGTGTCTCTCTCCTAAAAACAACAACAACAACAACAACAACAACAACACCCATAAAACAAAACCAACAAAACACAATGGTGTCCCCTTCTGAGAGAATATACTGAGACAGCTTGGCTGAATGAACTTTTGGACTTCACTTCTCTGGCTTCAGTTAATGGATACAAGGTGGGACAATCTAATTGTTTTTCCCAGATATTTGGGATTTGGCCACAACAATCCTAACCTCTTGTCCATACTTGAGTGGGGGAAATATTTTGGGCTATCCTGTGTATAGAGGAAGAGAAGACTGCTGGGAGGTATAGAGATTGGAATAAGAATCTATGTAGCCCCAGAATGGAAAAGAGATGGAGAGAGAAAGAATTTGACCCAAAGAACTTTCCAGACTTTGAATGACTTCTTGTATGGCTTGACTTTATTTCCTGTATTTTTTCTGTCATGAGATGCTCTTGGGAGTTTTTTAAGAAATTCCTTTTTGCTTCTCCTAAAACTAATCAAGTTTGTTTGTGTCACCTGCATCCAAATTATCTATTCTAAGGTTCTTGAGATGTCTGAAATTAAAACCAAGTTATTTGCTCACTCTTTTCTGCTTTACTTATTTATTTACATACTTATTTGAATTTGGCTGTAGCCATCTCTCTGTGGATAAAAATTACACTGCTAGCCTTTTTTAGTTTATGCTTATTGTACAAGTGAAGTTATAATTCAAACTATATATAGTTTCTCTTTCAAAACTATATAAAGTTTTGAAAACTAATAGGTAGTCCTCTTTTAATTGTGATAGAACAGACTAACCTGAATCACTTCAGTGTGTGTATGTGGGGAGGGGGGAGCCAGCATGTTCACTGAGCAAATAATTAGGAAGGGAAATAAGGTTAATATAAATTATGAAAGTATAATAGAAATACATTCTAGGCAGTGAGTCCATGTTAAAGTCTGAACTTGCTCATACAAACATATACAGAAGAATGTCCCATGACTGCTGTGCATAGCTGCCCATCAAATTCACTTTGGAGCTATTTCATTTCATTTTATTTTATTGTATTGTATTTTAAGATATTTATTTATTTGTTTGTTTGTTTGTTTTAGAGAGAGACAGAGAGAGCACAAGCAGGCTCCCTGCTGAGCAGCAAGTCCTACAAGGGGCTCAATCCCCAAATCATGACCTGAGCCAGAGAGAGGCAGATGCTTAACCAACTGAGCCACCAAGGCACCCCCTGAAGAGCTATTTTAAAATACTGATTCCAAGTACTTCTTTCTGAATCTTGTGAATAAGCACATATCGGTGTGAGGCCCATGAATCCGTATTAATTAATTGCTTAATTAATTAATATGTATTTTATTTATTCATTTGTATTCATTTATATATACATATATATTTAAGTAGGCTCCTTTCTATGCAGGCTTGAACTTGTCACCCTGAGATAGAGACATGAGCCAAAATCAAGAGATGGACATTTAAGTCCCTGAGCCACCCAGGCACCACACGCATCTGTATTTTGTAAAGGTTGTCCTTTGACATTCTGATGTGGTAAATCCAGCCAAGTCTTTGAGAGCCACTGATTTATGCAACTGATGTGTGAACTTGGTAAAATTAAATAGTCTGAAGTGAATTAGAATGGACAAGAGTGAGATGTGGATCTAAAGCTGAACAAAGAAGATGAGGTATAATTAGAATGATAAAAGAAAAAGTTGGCCAAAAATCAAGATGGATTAAAAATCCAGTCTTTCTTTGCGATGGGGCACTCACTACTCTACTACTCTACTAATAAGAAGGGAGTAGTAGTCAACACGAGATTCGCATTGTAAACTGGCAGATAATTCACGGATGGTATAATATTTTCAATCGTCATGTTAATATTTACTTAAAAGCATGTATTTGTGCATTATTTTTCTCAACTGGTTCTTCTTTTCTCTAAAAGTCCATTTTCTGGGTACATATAAAGTTCATATGCATATACACAAGCATAAAATTGGAAAAAAGGAAACCTTTCTGAAAAGGTGACACCCAATTGCTAATTTTTATCAATACCGAGACCTTCAGAAAAAATATATGTCAATAAGCTGGTTCCTTATATGATGGTCCCTGAACAAGCCATATTCCTTTTTTATACTTTTACCTTACACACATCATATAAAACACATCACATCATGTAAAACAAATATTTACTCTTTGCTCATATCACTGACTTTCTATGAATAGAATAGAAAGATCATCAGGAAAGATCTTACTTCTTTAGCAAGAATCAAAATAACATTCACAGTTCTAGATAATTCTCATTTATTATCTCTGCCACCCAACTGTGTGAGAACAGATTCAGAGGCCTAATAGGTAGGGGTGTAAGTTGGGTTTAGAGTCACCACTTCTGCATAACTCTGCAATTCTTAGATTTTTTTTTCTTTTATGATTTAGGAATTGCTTATAGCCACCTAAAATAATAACATGGCTTAACAACCTTAAACCTTTTTGACATAATAACGCAACCTAGGCAAGATCGCCAAATGTTGTCAATCTCTCTGGTAGTCTCTTCATAAACACAGGGTACCTACTGAGGAGTAATGAGTGCCAACACATGTGGCTCTGCATGCCAGATGGGAGGAACACATCTCCAATTAGTCACAGAGTTCATTAAGACAATTCAGTAGGTCATATGTGATTTTTTAAGTCCTGCATTTTCAAGCAAGGCATTGTAAAATTTGGAAGATAAAGTCTATATTTGAATCCTCCAATTGTCTTAATTAAAATCCTTTAAACGACATTATACCGTTTACATAGCTAAAAGACTGAACTGTTTACAAGTCATTATCATTTATAAAAAGAAGAGAGTCATTTTCTAAATTTGGAACAGTAGAAATATTTTAATTTTATTATTATGTCTACTATTTGTCTTAATAAAGGCATAGTCCCAGAGGCCTAAGACACTATTAAATCCAGCATTCTCCTCACTCTTATGATTCAGTACCTTCTCAGAAAGGGAGTTCCTTAAGAGAGTCCATAATGGTGAAAAGGATTAACATTGGCAAATTACCAACCAAACACATTTAATTATTTTGCTAATGCATAAAATATTCTTGTGTTTTGTTTTTATTTTTTGTTTTTTTCCCTGACAAGCAATGTTTCAGTCATGTATTCATTGAACTCCTCATAGCTGCTCAGCTTTCTGCTTGGTACAATGTGAGAGAGTCAACGACAATAGCAATTAAAATCTATTCCTCAGTGGGAGAGAAGGAGGAATCAGTTATTCAGTACTTTCTAGGTGCTTTCAGCACACTGCATCATTTTATGGAATTTAGAGTTTATATGGGGAGACAAATACACTTTTCTAACAATCAGGGAATCAAAAGTGGTATTTGAATCTCTCAGAACTATCAGCCGCTTTCTCTTGCCTTAGCTTCTCACCACCTCAGATCCCTAGACAAATGGGTCCATGGAGGACTGTCCATGATCAGCAAACTCACCAACTCCTCACTTGTAATTGCAAAATTGATCTTCCTGGGGAAAGAAATTCTAAATGACTCCTTGCTCCATTCCACTTCTCTATCCCCAACCCCACCACTCAGTAAGGCATAGCATGGGTCAGCCAGCAGATGTTAAATAGGATAGGACATATATTTGCTGAAATGCCTCTCTAATTTTTTTAAGTGTGACAATTCCTTAGTCAGGAAATTTAGAAAAGCCAGATCACTAGAATGAACCCAGAAAGCTATCTTTTATGACATAGAAGCAATTTGTTTACGTTGAGGATGGTGCTGGGCATGAGGATGGTGACTGGCTGGATTACATGTTTGTATTTCCTAAACACTTTAAGATGTCTCGAGAGTTTGGAAAATAAAATAAAGCAGCCTTCCTGTTCAGTCTTCTCATGACCATTTAAATATTGGTGCTATTGCACGTTTCTGTCCATGTCTAATTCCATATTTACACTACTGGGAGTCATCTCCTCTCCTCCCTACCTCTGATTACTTCCTATGTGTATAGGATAGCAATGAGAAGGTTGGGAAAGGTGCCTTCTCCTCTCCATAATCTCCTAGATTAAAAAAATGCAAATGTCAGAAAGAAAAAAAGTCAGAAGTGTATAAATTCACCTATGTAATTTCTGAAGAAAAAACAACCCAAAAAAACCTACCACTACCATGTTTAGGCAATCTGTGCTCTTCAAGATATTTCTCATCTAATGAGGATGGTACCTCTACATGGGCATCCACAAAGACCACAGGTCAGCACGGAATATATCATGTCATGTCTAAGCTGAGAATTTGGACATCATCCTTAATTGTCCCTTTCCTTGACCCCATGCATCTAGGCACTAAGCCCTACTCCTCCTACTTGTAAAGATCTCTCATATCTCTTTCTTCCCCATCACCCTCACTATTAGAGAAGCATTGTCTTAGTGCAAGTCCTCTTCAGTGTGCCAAATGGCCTCAAAACTAAGCTACTTACAAGTTTACCATTATTGAATCCATTTTTATATGATAGAGTAGTAATCCTGTTTAAATTATTTCAAAGACTCTCTCCTTTTCAAGCCATAGCCCAAACTACTTAGAATGACATAAAATCAACTTTAGATCTCACTCTGGTCTGGACTGATACCTCTACCTCTTGACATGCCTCTCCTCACACATTCTGATCATTCCTGGGCTTCCTGTAGACTCCTTAACAGAATGTACCCCCTTTCATCATAGTGCTTTTGCCATGACTGCATCCTCTGGAGCACATTTCCTTGTCCCTGCTGTCCAAGTTTCACCTAATCAACTTCTACATGTCCTTTAAACTTATTTCAAATGTTACGTCTCCTGGAAAGTCCTCCTTGAACAGCACAATCTAGATTGGTTTCCCCTTCTTTCCACAACCTTTGAGTGCATCTTATGCTTACCTCAATAAAAATAGCAGTAATAGTAATAAAAGTGAAAGTGAATAATTACTGAGAGAGTCCTAGGTTGTAGGCACTGTGATAAGCATTTTCATAAATTTTGCCTTGTACAGTTTCTAATACTTTACAGAGGATGGTTTCTCTCATGAGAGTCTGAACTCTAACAAGGAAGTTTCTGTATCTTATTGTTTCTTATTCTCTGAGCCTAAATCAGTGCCTTGTTCACTGAATGACTGAATATTCTAAAAGGCTGTGACTCTGTTCTTCATGGAAAATCCCCTGATTCTCTCTGCTGGAAACAATCACTTTCAAGTCCGAATTTCACTTTGATAGCATTTGCATTCCTTCCCGGCCTATATTAAATATGCTCATATATCTATATATCTTAGCTCTCCTTCATTCAGTCTACATTTACTGAGTGACCCTGTCTTTATCATCCTTTCTGACAATCTCTCAACAGCTTCCAAAACCTTTGGAATTCAAATTTTAATGTCCATTTAAATCCTCTTTTTCTGGTATTTAAATTTTTTAAGTATTAACATTATTTGAGGTAGTAAACATTATGTTATTTGGACCCACAGATGAATGATAAATAAGTTTGGATTTCTTTCTTTCAGCACATGGAATCTAAGTGCTCAAAGAGAGCTATGCAGCCATGTTACCCAATTTCTCTTTCTCTCCCCTCCCCTCCTTTTAAATAGCAGAGTAGACTGCAATTCAGAGAAGTTGAATGATTTGTTCAAGGTTACAGAGTGATATAATAGCTATATTTGGACCTGCTCTTAAGAACACAGAAACAAGACAAAACTGCAATTTAACCATTTTAAGCAAGATTCCTACCCTCCACTCCCCTTTCTGTTCTAAGACATACTTCAATATTGACTGTTTATTTTTTTCTATAAAAGACTCTAGGGTAGGGACGCCTGGGTGGCGCAGTTGGTTGGGCGACTGCCTTTGGCTCAGGTCATGATCCCGGCGTCTTGGGATCGAGTCCCGCATCGGGCTCCTTGTTCCGCAGGGAGCCTGCTCCTCTCTCTGCTTCTGCCTGCCTCTCTGCCTGCTTGTGTTCTCTCTCTGTTAAATGAATAAATAAAAATCTTTAAAAAAAAAAAAGACTCTAGGGTAACATACAAATGATCACTTATTCCTTTGTTATAGCAAGTTTAAGTTTTGTTCTGATTGACTACAAAAGCATTAGCTGTAGTGTACATAAATATATTCTATCATTGACACCAAATACGTGCCTCTCCCATTCACAGCTGAAGAATGAGTTGAATCAGTTCTCTAATGCATGTGACTGATTTCCAGTGAGCTAATGGATACCTGATATGGTTATTCTATCCTACTATATTTTTTAACGTGAATACAAAGCATTTTAATGCTTTTGACTACAGGAATGTTTGGCTCAGAGCCATCACCTGATGTGTTACCTCTGGGTCTTTCAGCCAAGTTTATTTTTGTGCTTGATACACTGACTTCAGAAAATTCTAGGGTGTTATAAGAAGATAAGAACTCAATATTTGGTAGCAGTTTGACCATCTATAAGGGGAAAAATGATGCAAACTTACATCTCAAACTTTTCTACCATTAATGGTCAAAAGCTGTAAAGACCTGAAAAATAGTAAATCACAAAGCTAGGATTCCTGTAGCAAGTTCTCTACCTCAGTGTTATAGGCATACAGATTTAGATTTTGCACTTCATTTCAGGAGGAGAATGTTTCTTTAGCAGGTGAAGCAGGATTAAATTTTTATTATGTTAATAAAGGGGTGGGAAAGGAGATCAAAGGTTGGAGCCTAGAGCTTCAGATGAAAAGCTTAAGGAAGGTCAATGATTTTATTTCTCAAGTCTTCTTCTTAAGGAGAGGAAGGAAGGATGAGAGAATCGGCTACTATATATATATATATATTTGTTTACTCAGGTGATAGGATAATATAGAAGAAAGAATGGAGAGACAAAGTTTTCAGTGCTTAGGCCATTTAAATAAAAATAATGTATAATTAAGAGAAGGCTCAAATCTCTAAATTGAGTTCCTACTTGAACTTACCCAAATCAGGCCCTATAGACACTGAGTTTAGCTGGTCCCTATCTTTAAAGTAAAATACTTTGAGAATTTAAAGTATTGGAAAATAATAGATGTTTAAAATACCATCAAAAGAGAAAGTCTGTCTCTTCTTCTTCATGCCCTTACAATCATATGGAGAGACTTCAGGGAGGCCTAGATAATGAACGCTTCTTTCACATAACCAGCTCTCTCTTTACAGGAAGCCCTGGAGGAGAAGGCATCCAAGTCCACTGTTTGCTTCACTGGGGAAAACCTTAGCACTGGGAAATTACATGAGGCTTAATGCTGTATGAAATGAGAAGCTGGAAAAATATATTTTTCAAAAGCTGTTCCAAAGAACAGGATAATCAGTCTTACTCAGAGTGATTTAGTCCTCTTCTTATAATTGTCCCATTTCTTTCCAAAAGTGGGTAAACAGTCGCCCTTTGGGGTTCCACAACCAATTTGAATAATGATACACAATCTCTGTGTCTCCAGATATTGCTGGAAGCCTCACAACATGATGTAAATCTTAAACTTTTTTTTTTTTTTCTTTCAAAGTTAGGACAGAGCTTTGGTGGGGGCCAAGCTCTTGGCTACATGGTTTGACATTCACTCCATCAACTCCCAGAGAGATATTTGTTGTTCCCCTCTGCTTCTGACATATTACCTTGAATGACAGAAGGCTTCTTCAAATCAATTGATGGAAAGTCGAGAGAAACAGAACTTTCATACACTGAGCTGTCCAATCCGTATTGTGTAAGATAAGTAATTTAGTGTTTGGGATATGTGGCAAGTATAATTGGCTTAGTTTTCAGTAGTTTGTCTCTAAGACAGTCTTGCTTTGAGGAACTAGAAAACTCGTCTTGCTTTGAAGAACTAGAAAGCATGAGAACTTTTCACATGCAATAGAAACAATCACTGAGAGACAGACATGAAAATGTTAAGCTTAACTTGACCGTAGTAAAATATTGATAATCATATGATAACGTGGGCTTAATTTCATGGGTCAATTCTAGCACTGACTAATCCAGTTTCTTTCTAAGACCTCAGCTATAATCCATTTATTGCTAGCTATTCAAAGGATAAAGGTTATATGTTAAACATGAGGCAGTTAAAAATGGTTTCTTGAATAGAGTGCCCTTTGGAATCCACATTAATCTAAGGGAATGAAAAAATACATAATAATAATAGTATTGAACAATTTGAATTTTATTTACTAATCGATTTTTATCAACTTATCTAGTGAGAGTGGCACTTTTTGGTTATTTTTGGTACAAGTTAAGAACTAAAATACATGGGTAGATATTACATACATAAACACTTTCCAATGGTATATATTCCTCCTAATAGCAAAGAATAGGGATGGTAATCTTTCTACTTTATTACAACTTATGGGCTACCTGAGAAGAACATCAATTAGCTATATTGTGTTGAGTAACATCTTAAAAAATCCCCACAAAATTTGAGACAGCCACTGTAATTTTACTAAAATTACCTTGTGACATCACAGTAGTCATGCAAATATAGGATAAAATAGTCAAGAACATGTGTGGAATTTACATTTAGTCACATACAGAGGAGTGTCTTGTTTCATATAAGTTTATATAGATTCTCTTTGCTATAGAACCACATTTTCAGAATCACATTGAATATGATGAAAATAAGCAGAGATTATGCTTTGATTAGGTTTTTAGCATTTATAAAAACCTGTGTTCATTTAGAAAGAAAATACTTGGGTGATGACTATGGATCAGTTCCAGGGTTGTTTCATTCCATCTCTTCTTCTCTGTGTACCTGATAGTCTATTGTTTTTAGCAATATTCATCTCTCAACAAGATCCTGTGTCCTTCCAGTTCTATAGTTTTACATGTGCTGCTTGAAATGTCCTTTTCTAACCTTGACCCTTCATCTTAGCTAATCAAACAAGACTCAAAGTAGCAATATATAAATGTTTGAAGTAGAGCTTTCCACTACTTTTCTTCAAAAGATTGCAGTTAAATTATTTTTTTTTTTATTTGGCTTGGTTTGGTTTCTTTCTATGTGTTGTCTTAGAACACTGGGAAATGAAGATGGAAGGACTATATTATGTTAACTTATTCTCTGATTCAAATGATAAGTATAGACTTACATATATATTTTTAAATTTAGTTTAATAAAGAAAAAAAGAGGGGTGCTTGGATGGCTCAGTCATTTAAGTGTCTGCCTTCAGCTCAGGTCATGATCCCAGGGTCCTGGGATCAAGCCTCACATTAGGCTCCCTTCTCAGCAAGGGAGTCTGCTTCTCCCTCTCCCTCTGTCCCCCACCTTATCTCTTCCCCTCTTAAAAAAAAAAAAAAAAAGGAAGAGAAAATCTGCCCTAAGTATACCTGAACCTGTGAGGATATATGTCTTGATTTATAGTTTGGGAATGCATTTGCCATAATATTTAATATAACACACATAATATTTAAGTACATACCACCTCATAATTGCAAATTGGTAAAATGCCACTGATCAATCTGACAACATTTAAGTGAAAGACAAAAATGATGTTTCTTAGGGGACAACACATCTCAGTATAGAGTCCACTATGTATAAAAAAAAATTAGTACCATTACTCTGAAGATTCTAATCTCTTCCCAAGACACTGTCTTTGTGGACAAATTTTCTACAAAGCAAATTTGTAGCTAAGCTTGCTTAAGCTTTCAGTAAAGACATTAGCTTAGGTAGCATATTAATTAAGACAAGTTCAAATGCCCTCCTCCCTTCATTGCTATATAATTATTACACATTCAACATTTGTCCAACACAGTTCTATCATATAGAAACTGTTCATCTGAGGTTACTGGCTTTCATAGTACTGCCCTAAAATTACTGAAGTATGTTAAGGATTCTTGGCTGTTGGGTGCTTTGTGTATTTGTTGAGTATGTAACTGAATTTTGAGTGTACGTTATGTGATTAAGGATTTAGAATACTGCAAGGTCCTCCTGAATCTCCTAATAGGTATAATAATTTTGCTACTGTACATGGTTTAAGTCTATCTTTAACTGCCACTGGAACTCTTTATCAACCTCTTAGAATGGAGATACTTCCCTTATTGTCACTGATATTTATTTGAACAGCTCATTTAAGTTCTTCCATTGTTTGCAAGGAAGAAAATACGTATAATATTTTTAAAGTCTCTGGAGACACTCTAAAGCCTTTTTGGGCTACGGTGGGGCATAAATACATCAAGTAGATAGGAAGTTAATTAAGCGAACAGACAGATAGATGCATACTCTTAACTTCATTTTGAAAAATAAAAATTTCTGTAATACTGAAAGCAGTTCTATCATTTACTGGGACCAAGAAATATTTTTCCTTTCATCAAGAATGATAGGCATAAAATACATAGAATTGGTAAAAAGAATATATTACATTGCCCTACTTCATCTATATATTTGTTCTTCATGTACATATCAGTGTATGTGCCATTATATACATAATAAAACACACAAACACACACACTTGTTTATTCTCAAATGTGTCTGCACTGCAAATCTTTCCAAATCTAATTAAAAGACAATCTGAAAAAAGAAATGATATCTCTATTGCCTTTATACTGCAAAGGATTGTGGAGGACACTTCAGAATATTTCCATCTTGCATTCTAAATTGCTCAACCATTTGATTAGGTTAAATAAAAATGAAAGTAAATCAGTGTGATAAATACTGATAATATGGAGATCGAGGGTTACTTCATGGTGTACCCAGTGATAGTCTTCCTCAACTCTTCATTCATTGTTCTTTTTTCTTTCTTAAGAAAAAAAAAGTGACTTAACATTCATGTTTTGGGGCCTCTTTTAAACACAGTAGCAAAATATAAAATTAGAATAAGTGAAGGTATTCGGGTTTTAAACTTAGATTAATTCCGTATTTAGGTAATTATAACTAAACTTGTAAAAAAAAAAAAGAGTATTGGATTTTTGTGAGGTTTTGATGCTGTAGAATATCCTATTCCCAGTCTCAATCCATAAGAGTTGGGGCTCTGAACTCAATATCAGGCTTTCTGGTTTAGTCTCTAATACCTTTCTTTGTCTCTGTTTCTTTCCAACAACATAAATTTTACTCCTCATATGTTCAGCCGCTGACTAAGGCTCTTTGCAGATCTCTTATTGAACAGGTTATACCCAAATACTTCAGTAGCTGACTTTGAGTTAGGAACTCCACCAACACTCCCAACTAGGATCTTTCCGACACCGTGGCTGATCTGGGGATGGAGACCCTGTCTACTTTTCATTTGTGTCCATATTTCTCTGAATAAACCTGACCTCGATACCCTTTTTGGCCCTGTTCCTTGGATAGATCCTTGTCTCTTCACAGAACTGCCACTGCAAAATAGTAACAACAATAACGTGATGATGATGATGTCCGCCAGGCCAGCTCTTTCTTAGTGATCAATACTACTGCCTGGATTCAACATTCCTCATGTTCAATTTACACAATTCCAAGCAAGAAACTCAAAATGAATGCTTATAGACTGAAGGTGTGGCTTCCAGCTTGAAAATTTAGATATTTTCTTAGCACAGCAGTGGTCACTCATCAGGAATTCTTGATAAATCTGTCTCAAGAGTGTCGTTTGGGAAACTTGACCTAACCCAGCTGGGATGCAAGTGCCTTTTAGGTTCTCTTTGTTCATAAGTACTCTGTTAAGCTAAACTAATATTTAAAAGTAAAATAAAACATTGGTTACATTTATTTATTTAAACTTGTTATATCAATGAGGAAGCATTTATTAAAAGCTTTAACACCCAACAAAAACTGTATATGTGCATTTTCTTCTAGAGTATGAACAAAATTCTTTATCAAGATATAGAATTTTCAATGTATTTGTTAGAAAAAGAGACCTGTATTTGAGTCCTGGCTCTGATAATTCTAGCTGTGAGACCTTGGGTAAGTAGATTAACCTCACTTGTTTCCTATTTTTATAAAATGCAGGAAATAATTCTTTACCATATTGTTGTAAAGACTGAGCTTAATTTGAAAGTGTAAATTCAAAGTGATGTACTAGTGAGAAATAACAATATTACATTTGACAAAATAAATAAAGTTAAAACAATTTTGAGAGAAAGCTACCTGTCAGTGAGATAAGGTGGATGAAACAAATTGGACAGAGACCACAGCAAGAACAGGACTTGCCTAATTAACTGTTCAATAGGGAACAGAGAATGAAGGTCTTAATTCAACCTGCAGGCATCACATTGATCAATTGCTGAAATTAGAATCTATTGTCCACTTTCCTCATTGCTAATAATATATTTTAACAATATATTTCCTTCCGCAGTTGCATAGTTTAAGCTCTTTTATAAAGCTGGTCTAAAATAGGTATAAGTTGGGGCGCCTGGGAGGCTCAGTGGGTTAAAGCCTCTGCCTTCAGCTCAGGTCATAATCTCAGCCTCCTGGGATCCAGCCCTGCATGGGGCTCTCTGCTCAGCTGGAAGCCTGCTTCCCCGCCCCCTCTCTGCCTGCCTCTCTGCCTACTTGTAATCTCGCTCTCTGTCAAATAAATAAATAAAATCTTTAAAAAATTAAAATAAAATACGTACAAGTTATCAGTCTTGGCCCCTACCCCTGCCTCCTGTTTATGGGATAAGCATCACTGTGTCACCAGGTTGGTGACATAGACATTAAAATTTGATCTGTCACACAAAGGCGTGGACACTGACCAGCCTCCATCACCAGCCTGTACTTGCTGGTAGTGACAAGATCAAACACATCACTGAATGTGGCAAGGGACAAATCCTTCTCACAGAAAAATGAACTTAACAGTGGTTACCAATTAACACTGAGAGAAAGCAAGGTGAAGCAAGACAATTCCTTTGTGAGTATTAGAAGACAGCCAATTTGATTGAACACAACAGCATACAACAATCAAAATAACTTTTCTTTTTGAAAAAAAAATTGGAAGTCAGTGAGTCTGAGTAACTGATTTCCTTCCTTCTTTCCTTTCTTTTCTTCTTTCTTTCTTTTTTCTTTTTTCTTTCTTTCTTTCTTTCTTTCTTTCTTTCTTTCTTTCTTTCTTTCTTTCTTTCTTTCTTTCTTTCTTTCTTTTTCTTTCTTCTTTCTTCCATCCCTCCCTCCCTCCCTTCCTCTATTTATTTCCTTCCTTCCTTCCTTCCTTCCTTCCTTCCTTCCTTCCTTCCTTCCTTCCTTCCTTCCTTCCTTCCTCTTTCTTCTTTCTTTCATAATTTAGCTTTAGTAACGTATAAATAACAACTAAAATTGTAAGCTACTTAAAGTGTACAACGTGGTAACCTGATATATGGATACACTGTTGAAAGCATTTCTCCATCTAGGTAATAACACATCTATTACCTCACATATCCATTCCTTTTCTTTTTCCCCCACCTTTGGTGAGAATATCTGCATCCCATTTCTTAGCAAACCTCAAGTATATGGCACCCCAGTGTTATCAACCATGGTCATCTTGCTTGACCTCAGATTTTCAGACCTTATTCATCTTATAGCTGGAAACTGGTACATTTTTACAATTTTTCCCTATTTCCTCCCTACCCCCAGCCCGTGGCATATACTGTTCTACTGTTCCTGTGAGTTTGACTTTTATTTATTTGTTTATTAATTAATTTATTTATTAGTTTCTATTTACAAGTGATCTCCTTCTTATGCTTGTCCTTGATCAACCTGCATATTTGGATTCTGGGCTTCAGCTTCATTATGAATGATTTGTCAGAGACAATTTAAAAGAAATAAATCTTTTTCTTCCCTTCTTAATTCCTGTCCATATCTGAACAGTCCAAGTGTGGCTCTTCTTCTTTTACTTTCCTTCTGTTCCATTTTTTTCTATATATGTTTTAAAGATTTTATTTACTTGAGAGAGAGAGAGAAAGCAGGTTCATGGAGAGGAGCAGAGGGAGAGGGACAAGCAGATGTTGCACTGAGCACAGAGCCTAAATCGGGACTTCATTTCACAAGCCTGAGATCATGACCTGAACCAAAACCAAGAGTTGAATGCTTAACTGACTGAGCCACCCAGGCACTCCCATTTTTTTCTGTATTTCAAGTTCTTTCCTTCCTTTCCATGTTCACTATTGTATCACTTCAGTACCTAGACATTGGCAACAATCCACTGGGAGCACTGGAATCTTCCTACAACATGGTTTTCATTATGAGACTCATTTGTGAAGGTATAATAAAACCCTTGTTAGTAACTGATTCAGATCCGTGATCCATACACTGGCATTCAAATTCTGTGCCAGTTTAACTCACTCTATCTTTCCAATTTGGTCATGATTACTTAGCAACATGATTCTACAGTCTTATCTGCACTGATGCTCATACATAGCACACTCATCTTTGCCTCTGTACCTCTGATGTACTGCTCCATTCACCTGGAATGCACCGTCCTTCCTTTAGCTAAACTAAATCCTATGTTTTTAAAGGCCCAGTTAAACCTAGTCCTTCAAGAAACCTTCCCCAAATAAGCCAGTGAATAATTGCAGGTTTACATTAAAATTCTTAATTCCTGTTATCTTTTCTTCACCTTGCCTAGAGGTATTTCAGAGTTTCTCAAACTCATTCCTTAGAAAGGTACTCCTAAGTCATGTTTCTCTCCTAGAAAGAGAATGAGATATTGATTTAAATTACTCATACAAAGCTAAGAACATCCTTTCTAGCAAAATGTATTAAATACATGTCTATTACACAATATAAAATAGTAACCAAGTACATTTGTGTTGAAGAAAAAGATAACCAGCTGTTAAATCAATACCATCAGCTAGCTATTCCTAAATTTTGTATCAATACTTGCTTGCTTTTTTTTTTTTTCCTCTTATTTGGGTGTTAGTTTGTGCTGTCAGAAAACTGAAAGAAGTCATCAGGGACTAAGATAAATCTTTTTTTTTTATATTTTATTTATTTATTTAAGAGAGAGAGACAAACAGACACAAAGAGAGACAGACACAGAGGGAGAGGCAATGCAGGCTCCCCACTGAGCAGGGAACCCCATGTGGGGCTCAATTACAGGACACTGAAATCATGACCTGAGCCAACGGTAGATGTTTAACCGACTAAGCCACCCAGAAGCTCTAAGACACATCAATTGAAATAATTAAAACAAAAACAAAAACAAAAACCTTATGAAGGAGGAATTTTCTTCCAAGGAGTAAGTAGAGTATAGGTTTAAAGGGTTTTGTGAGGGTGCTGACCCCTCTTTGTGTCTTTAGGAAAGTCACTTAACCTATATGCACTGTAGTTCACTCATGGAGGTATGAAAACTGGATGTGAGGAAGGATTAAGTGATATAATACATGGAAGGCCTTTGTCATATAACATGAGCTTGGTAACTGGAGCTGATTGGCCTTCAACAGAAGTGCAAAGCTCATCACTGACCACTCTTGCCTTCTTCTGTTTTTAAGAAAGTGCAGTGCTATTGAAGGCTAATGTTACCATGCCTGGTTTAAGGGCAAAGGACTAGGGAATGTGTTCTTAACAAATCCCCAGCCTGCTCCTTTTCAGGAGCCAAGAGAAGGCACACCAGCTTAGGGCCTGCTCACGTCTCTTGCTCAGTCTCCCTGACTCTTTGTCTTTTCCTTTCTGTATCTTTATCATTCTCTTTTTGCCTTAATCCTACCTACGTCTCTCTCTATTGGTTTTTGTCTTTTTCTCTTCATATCTCTGTCTCCTATATCTGTTTCTGTATATCGATCTGTTCCTTCTTTATTCCTTCCTTCTTTCCTTCCTTCCTTCTTTTTTGGACCCTTTCTTCTATCTCTCTATAAATGTATCTGTCCTCTCTTTTTTTTTTTGTTTTTGATTTTTTATAGACCTCTGTTTCTATCTCTCTCTTACTCTCTTAATCATACTTTCTTATACTATATCTGGCATTCTCTTCTCCTGCTCCCTAACTAGTATACATGTGGATTTATTTTATTTTATTTTATTTATTTTGTTTTATTTTTAAGTCAGTATGGTAAGATTGGAGTATTGAGTTTTGCTTTCAAAAAAGGAACCAAGATGACTTTCATCCTGTTAATATTCAGGGCATTCAGACTGCCTTGGCATAGGAAATTACTTCCAGACGAACTCCTTAGAGTTCTGTGTTTTTTGTTGTTTTATTTGTATTGGGAGGTTAGATGGTATAATATCTCAGCTTATAATCAATTTTCAGTTGCTCTATGAACACATTCTATATTCTCTCTATAGATCTCAAGAGGAGAGTGCTGTAATAGGGCACAGCAGATGTGTCTTTGGAAGAACAACAACAATAATAATAGTTCATATTTATGAAACAACTCTAATGTGCCAGACACTATTTCAGTGTTTTGCTTCTATTGGTCCACCTACTCCTCACAACTACCTATGAGTTGAAATTACTAATATTATTATTATTATTATTACTAGGAGCAAGAACTTGCACCAGGGAGTTCTGTCCAGACAGTACACCCAGAAAGGCTGGGGTCTTAACTACCATGCCCGGGAATCTTCAAAAGTATCATTGGTTACTATTGGTATCCACTGGGATTTTTTTTTTCCAGATAAAATGGAATAACAGCTCCTACTTGATTTTAGCAGTGGAGCATTTTTGGACTTACCTTATACAATACTTCTATGGCAGCACAAAAACAAGTGATAAAATATAAATGATCTTATTAATAGGACGTGTAATTTTTGTTTCTTGCACAATTTTCCTTAGATAACCTGCTTCCTGATTATGGAATAGGTGACTCAAGGAACGGAAAAGTGTGGGTAAAGTCACAATTCTGAGGTAATTTCTGAAAGATAACAGATGGCATGATGAAAGTAATCTGAGTCACAGAAAGAGGTGGCTGGACAAGGGCGTCCAGTGTGTGGATCAGTTTTTTGTTTTTTGTTTCCCCCCAGTGCAAGTACTATTTGCAAAAATAGTGTAATAAAGACTTGTTTCCACCATAGAGAGCGACTAATTGGTAGGTAAGACATGTTAAGAGTGGTAAAAGTAACTTATGGTATTAAATGTTGTGTTATTATTTTTAAGACTAGACTTCACCTAGAAATTATTTTCTTTATTTATATGAAGACATCAATTCTACTCCTTGGGTCATAGCCTAATCTACATGAAAAGCCTTAGTTGAAAAAACAGTAAAAATATGGCTGGACTAGTCACAAATAATAATCACTTTCATTTATATAACACCTTTGAAAAGGTCCCTAGAAGCTAGCTAACTTTTAAAACCAAGCACAGATTTCATATGCAAAACATCTTGCTAATGTGATGTTGAGGTTACAAATTTAAATGCATTGAGGTCAGCAAATGAGATAGATATGGCTCTCATTATAACATTATCTCACCCACATACACATGCTTTATTGTGTTTTTCTTAAAATTATGTATTTAAGAGTTCAACTGCTATTAAAAATATTACACCTATCTAAGTATTTAGCAAGACAAAATGTAAACATTGTAGGATTATTTTCTTCCATGAGTTGATAACTTGGAAATATAGCATAAAATTGGTAAGATTTGAATTTTTATTTTGCTTGGAATCATAAACTAAATGACAATGCTGATCCAGAAGGTAAATGGAAATTTTACCTGTTCACCTTGCTTACTTTGATTTATCCATTTCTTGAGTCTAAGAATGAATAGAGGCACGGAGGGAGTGTAGCGCAGGAACTGACATTTATTGATTTCTTATAGACTTTGTGACACCTTCAGGGGCTTTGCCAATGTTAATTCACCAACCATTTCAACAACTCTAAAAACTGGATATTAGCATATTTATTTTACAAATGAGAAAATGGAGACTCAGAAAGATTAACTGATTTGGCCACGCTGAAACTATTAATGAAATTCAAATCTAAATTTGTCCATTTCTAATGTTGTCTCCACTTTTCTCATTGGATGAGAAAGAGGAAGGAACCTACTAAGTACTCTACCTACTGCCTTACACTTCCTCAGATTAAAGTCTCAATTTAGAGATTACGCACATTGTAGAAAAAAATGCTAAGAAAAAATTTAAGCACAAATTTAAAGGTTCTGTAACATGTTGCTTACAACAGACATCCCACATTTTAATTTAGGAACGTATGGAGAAGGGTATGTGAGTCCAGTTGAGGAGAAATCTGTGGGGCAAGACCATCTGCTTATATGCACCAGTTCAGTCACCTTCCAATAAATAAATAAATAAACAACCAACAAATAAATAAATAAATAAGACTACAATGCAGTTTATCAAACAAGTTGTTATTTTTCTAAAGAAGGAAGGTTTTTTGATATATTAGGTAAAACTCTTTTTGTAATGGAAACATTTTTAGATGTCATAACATCATATACCATGATTTTCACACTACACTTATAAAACTGTGTAACAGAGAAAAGATTTAATTTTTCCAATAAGTAGAATTTACCAGGATAATACACATTCATTTGAAGTTACTAAAATTTTTTTTTAAGTCACTAAAATTTAGAACCATGTTCTTTTAGAGCCAGAAATACTCTAAAAGGTCCTCTTTTATCACTCTGAAACTTTCAGAAATATGAAAACTGAGGCCAGAGAGGTTAGTTGAATTAATCTAGTGTCACAGCCCAGACTAGAACTCAAGTTTGCTTACTCTACTTATTCCGATTTTATTGCCAGTTGCTGACCACAGCAAATATACTTTCGAAGGCAGCTTCAGAATTCCAGCTTGCTGTTCAAGTTATTTTAGACAAATTTTGATAGTTGAATCCTACTTGGGATGGACTAAAAGTACTCATTGTTTAAAGGATACATTTTAGTGTGATTGCAATAAGCCATTCTTTTAAGATAAAGATGAGTGAATGAGAAAGAGTGAGGGAGGAGGAGGACAGAGAGAGAGAGAGGGTCAGAGACAAAGACACAGAGAGAGACAGAATGAGAGAGAGAGAGAGAGAGAGATAGGAGACAGAGAGAAAGTGTTGGTAGATACTAATTATTTGAAACATTTTCTCCACTGTCCTGTTTTAACACATTTTCTTCATTCTCTTTGCTGGATCCTCCTCTTTGTCCAGTCCTCTAAACATAAGATTATGTCAATGCTGAGTTTTCAATCTTTTCTATTCTCTTTCCTCTTTAACTTCTAGGTAGCCTAATCAAATCCCAATATCACCTCTGGGTTAAATTAACTTCTCATTTGTAACTTCAATCACTTAACTTTCTACTAAGATCTAAATTCACATAGCTAACAATATTATATTGCTACTTTATCTAGTAGTGATCTCAAATTTAGTATGGCCCCAAGTGAAAGTTTAATCTCCCACCTCTCGTCTCCTATCTCTGTGATCTTCATTGACTTGAATTTTTCAGACCAGAAACGTTGAAATCATCCTTGACTACATTGTTTTTTTTTTCCTGTTTCATATTCAGCCATTTAGGAAATTCTATGTGATCTATTTTCACATTATACCCAGGGTCAACTTTTCAGCACCTTTACCACCATCATCTAAGCCACCATCATTTCTTGTCTGAACTACAGCAAGAGTTACCTAAATGGTCCTCTCCTTTCCCCCCTAAATCTTATGGTTTACACATCAACAAAAAATGCTGTCTTGCTCCAAATCCTCTAATAGGTTTTTATCACACTTGAAATAAATTCCAAAGTCCTTATCATAATGTATAGCATTGCTTCCTTGCTTCATTCAAGTCTTCTGAAAAGCTGTTCATGAATAGATAGAAGACGGATGGATAGAATACTCTTCCTTGCTTGACCATCGCTAATTACCTTATTTCTCTGTAATGCTTAACATTACTACATATGTGTGTGTGTATATGTGTGTGTGTATATGTGTGTGTGTATGTGTGTATAAATTGTTTGCTTCCCCACTAAAATATAAGCTTCGTGAATTTAGGGACTTCATTTGTTTTGTTCATTTCTACACACTAAGTACCAACCACTAATAAATGATGAAGAAACAGACTGATTATTTATATCTGTTTTTATGTACAAATTGCGTAGAACTTAGAAAACACAACACTTTGGGGTGCCTTTAGGGCTCCACCAGTTAAGGGTCTGCCTTCAGCTTGGAACATGATCCCAGGGTCCTAGGATTGAAACCTGAGCCCTATGTCAGGCTCTCTACTCATTGGGGGGCATGCTTCTTCCTCACCTCTGCGCCCCCTCCTCACCCCTGACCTATGCTCTCTCTCACACTCAAATAACTAAAATCTTAAAAATAAATAAAATTCAACACATTAATATAAATAAAACATATAGCATATTACTGTAAACAAAATATTCCATTTTTTTTTACCACCATCCTAGAGAACAGCGCTCAGGACTACTTTTTCTTGAATTAACCACAGAGTATTTTCCACCTTCATTCTTAAACCATATCAACTAAACATAAACATTGGATTGATATTTAACACATGCATATATACACATTTCCCTAAGTGTCTCAAACCAAAAAGCATGAGTAAATGAAGCTTTCTTTGCTCCAAAGAATAGCTAGATGGTGAAGATGGGATTCTATATTCCAGGAAGCTGCAAGTAAAATAATTCAAAAGGTCATAAGTAAGCAATCAAGCTAGTTGAGGACAGATGGCATCTTCAAAGAAAGGAAAAATAACCCCCATTTGTTTCTTAAAGGTGTTGAAAAAGTGAGATTTTCTTGGAATATTAAAATCCATAGAAGTGATCATATGGTGAAAAAATAAAGCTCGGTGAAGAAAGAAACAGAATTAAAAGAATTTTTAAAAATTACATTTACCCACCCTGAATAGGGTACAACCTGAGTCCCAAAATGTATATAAGCAATAGGGTGTAAGCAAAGAAGACCAGCTTAGCTTCTACTCCAGAGAGGCTTTTAGTTAATGGGAGAGTATAGCTACCATACCACCATGTCTTCAGGTTCTGAAGCCTATGGCTATCACTCACTGCACATTAGTGACTTTACAATAGAGAGCAGCGAGTGATACTTTAGAGTCAATAATTTTTCCTATCAAAAGATATTTTTGGTTGGTGTAGGAGATATGCAGTGTCTATGGGAGCTCATAATGGTGACTAAGCCGTCTCCTGTGGTATATTGTGTGCAAATGGCAGGAAGGGAGATGTGTGGGGTTCAGAAATGTCTTTCCCAGAGGAAGGGTTTAAGCTTCTCATTTAAGCTGAGAAGTGAAAATAGCCCATTCCAATGAGAGGAAACAGTGAACTTTAAAACTAACATGCTACTAGTTAGTATGCAAAGAAATCTTTTGGTTTCAGTCTTAATTGCTTTGCTTCCTGTTTTCTTGGGCATTTGGTTAACTGGTCAGTGTTTCTTGATTAACTATACAATGTGGCTAAAAACAATGGCCTCCAAGAACCGTGTTTAAGATTAATTAAAGAAAAAATAAACAATATAAATAAATAACTAATCTATGCAAGAAATACAAGTTATGTTAAAGAACTATACCAAAGTTTTTTTATTACTGTGATGCAAACTACAGACCACCACATTCTTCCTCAGCATTTTATAGTTGTGAAAAGCTTATGAGCACTCTGGGCTGTTGTACTTTAAATATGTTCACAAACTAGGCAGCATTTAAGGAAAGAGTGAGAAACTGAAGTAGAAGACTCTTGTTAAAAGGCTAAAGGAGTTTGCATGACTTTGTCTGGAGATGAGATGGTGAAGAAGGATATTGTAACTCTTTTCAAAGTATGAAGAGCCGTTTTTAAGAAAATGTAAGCCAGCTGTTCTTTAGCTCCACAGAAGTCAGAATAAGAAAAAGCTGGCTAAGTTTGTTTAAACATTTGTGAGAAAGCCTTGAAAATAAACGTTACTTCTAAGTTCCTGGAGACAGGAGATAGGTTGTCTTCTTAACAGGCAATCTTAAGATTTTATCTGCTCAGAGGAAGAGATACTCAGAGGTAGCTCTTCAAAATCTTGGACTCAGTGATTCTGGTATCACACTTCAGAATAGTTGATAAAGGACAGCAGTGGGTTCATTTGGAAGACAATCACCAGCATAAATGTTCAGCTCCTAGGGACATGGAAGTGCCCTTTCTGAGTCCCCTCAAAGGGGTTCTCTTGATTGTCAACTTCCCCAGAGCCTTTCACAGAATGATGCTTTTCTCTGAGAGACTATTTCTGCTTTTTATTGTCTTCCACAGAAGCTTATTTTCAAAACACAAGGCGAAATGACAAGAAATTTTTAAAATTCTTTATCACATTTTTAAACATCAGAACTTGAAATCTAAATTATGTTCCTTTTAATTAAAAAAAAAAAGAAAAAGTTTTCACACACATCTAACTCCTGTAACATATATAGTGCTAACTCGTTAAACCATCTCAAATGTAACTGTCCTTGGCTGAAGAAAAAAAAAAAAAGAAAGAAAGAAACTCAAGCCTTAGACCTACATATAGCATTCATTTGCATATCTATGCATATCCACACACACCTTATTTTACATTAAATCTGTCTCTATACTATTTATATTTATACCCATTTGCTATGTCCAAATATATTTGGCTATTTTTGAAATCTACAGAGTATTCTTCTGAAAGTATTCTTAAGAAGTTATACTTGGTAAGACTTTGCAACAAAGCTGAATTATGGTGGAAATCCTATACAAATACCCAATCTTTCCAACAGCAATAAATTATAATGTCAGAAACATAAGGTGCTGACCTCCCAGTGTGAAGAATGTGGGGGGTGAGTGATAGGGATAAAGCTCTTGATTAGAAATGTTTTTCTTGAAGAATAAAGCATTTATGCAGGGAAACAGCCATGAATAAAGTCTATCACCTCCTGATGTTTATCCATATAAAGCACAAGATGATTTCTCTTCAAGGAAGAAAAAAAGAATAAGAAAAGCCTCACATTTTGGACTGATACTCAAAGTTATAAATGTTTAATGCATTTGATTACTACAATTTTATAAGACTTTTCTTCCTTTGAACAAATAAAAAAATCTTTTAGTTTTTTAACAAAAAAGAAGCAAATGAACAATCCTGAAAGTCGAAAAGCATTTTGTAATTTTAGAATACAGAAGTGACTAGTGGGTTATGTGCAAATTTCTTTGAAAAATAACAGCACACTGCTTGAGTTGGATTGTATTTTTAAAAGTCAGGATCAAGGACTGGAGCTGTGTTATGTGCTTCACAATAGGAAAACAGCTATCAAGCTCCTGAACTCCACCAACCATGACAGAAGCAGAACATGTCTTTCATTCTGTCCCTGCCTCCCTCCTCCTAAAAGTTCCTGATAAAATACAGTACACTCTGCAATAAGAAGAGAGCATTTTCACAGAAACTGAACCCACCATCATATTTCCCAAAGTTCCTAACCTTTTAGATGGTCTGATTTAAAAAACAAAACAAAACAAACAAACAAACAAACAATGCCTGACCTCACTCAAGACAAACTATTTGGATGGAACCCAAACATTGGTATTTTTAACTCTGCTGGTAATTCTAATGTGAAACCAGTACTGGGTACCGCCCATTGGCACCCAATTGTGTGTCCTACTGTTTTAATGGTGGCAAGAATAGGTCAGTTATATGAGCTAACAATTTAAACCCTGCTCATTCATTCCGTCTTGGTAGTCTCTAGTCCTTAGCTTCTTCAATAATCTCTTGGCCATCTCCATAGTCAAATCCTTCCCTTGACATAATAGCACTTATGGTAATATTTTTGAATTTTGAAACTCTCCTTTCTGGATCTTTTCACACACAGGATCTTCTAGAGATCTAACGTTCATCATTTTATTCCCTAAAGCCCATAGCCCTTCAATCTTCTGTGGCTCCCTACTTCTTCAAGAAAATATTAGAATTCATTAAACAGAGCATTCCAGGACATCTGAAATCCTGTCCAGACTTTCTTTCCAAGTTGAGAGTACATCATTCAGGGCAGAGATCTTTAGTATTTCCTGAGCACCTTAGTTAATCTTGATTTTTTTCCCCTTTTGCTCTTGTCTTGAACTGTTGATTCCCTCTGTCCCACCCAAATCAAACCCTGTGCACTCTATACTCAGGCTCAAGTATTTCTTCCTAAAGCATTTCTCAACCACACAATAAACTCTCATTAATTTACTGTTGTTAACAACTTATTTTTAGCACCATTCAATTTGTTCAACTGTGCTCCCAATGCTATTGCAAGCTTTTCAAAGACAAGATAGGTATCTCATCTATAGCTTTGAGCACCTGGTGCAGTGCCTCATACATAGTAGGTGCTCAAAACTCAGTTGTTAAAGGAATGAAATAAAATGATTAAATGGCACGGAGCTACCATGATCTCATATCTTAGTGGCTTAATGCTGAGTGTGCAAGTGCTGGGAAATGCTGCCTGGATTCCAGTGCCAGAATTATATTTATGAGGACATATGGAGGACAAAACGGAAAGGAATGCTAAGGTCCAAAAAAGAAAAAAAAATCATTCTCAGAAAAAGAATACCATTTTTAACCTTAGAGTGCATTTAGATTTCCAGAAGATCACACAAAAAAGAGATGGAAAGTAAAACTTCAGCATGGAAGAACCATCAATTTTAAGATCTTTCAAATGTAACCCTAATCAAAAATTCCTTAAATGAGGCTTTAATCTTTATTCTAAATCAACACTCTTAGTGACCAATCAAGATCACTCTATCTTATTGATGTTAAATGTATCCTTTTGAATATGAGAGGGGTGTTAGAATTTGCTATCACACAAAAGAAACTGATTTATTTGGGGACCTATGATGCCTCATTTCCTTTCCTGTCCTGCTTAGCACTTCTATCTCTGACTAAGCAAGGAAGATGTGGAGTCACAATGTTTCCTGTACTTTTCTCTTATAAAAGAATAATCTCTACCTCTTTCCTAGAATGAATCTTTGTTTTGATATGTCATTTGATTAAACTTTGATTTTTTTTAAGCTTTCTTCAAAAAAAAAATCAAAGACTGTGAGAGTAATATAGGTACAATTTTCAGTATATGATAGTAGTGGGCCTTTTCTCCTCATCTCTGGCTAGTTAGAATCAGCAATATGATGTTCCAGGATCAGGGCCAGAAACTCATCTCTTGGTAAGCTCACTCTTCACATAGAAGAGACAGGAATGGTTGACCCAGCAACCAGGCCATAAGCCAATGAGCTTTTCCTAGTGATAGAAGTAGTTCAGAAGCAGGCACATGACTGAATGAAAGCCAATAAAACACAAAAAGAAATAAGCCTAGCTATTTCAAGAAAAAAAATTCGTATTTTTATGCAAGAGTCATAGAAGAAAAAGTCTCTCTCAGTAGACATGGCTAAGGAAATATCCATCCTTAACTATTTCTAAGACCATCCCACATCAACAAGGGAACAGGGCTGGGGAGGAAATTAGTATCGTGGTTAGTGCTGAAAGATGAGGTGGATCAGATACCCCATAAGCTCACTCTTTCTTCTGGTCTTCTTATTATGTGAGCCCATAAATTCTGTTTTAAGTTTGAGTTGGGTTTTCTATTATTTACAGTCCCAGGTACCTTAAGTGATATGATGACCATGACAATTCAGACAGATACTAAAGGAAGGACATACCTAATTCCAAATGTCAAATGAGCTTATGGAGCAAAGATGTATCTCCTTTAAAATGTGTCTTGTTTTGATAATCGTTATTAACACAAGAATAGCTTTAGTACAGAAATACCTTCATTTGTTAATTTATCAAAAGTTCATTGAGCAGGGATGCTTGGATGGCTTAGTCAGTTTGGGCGTCTGCCATTGGCTCAGGTCATGATTCTGGGATCCCAGGCTCAAGTCCCACATCAGGCTCCCTGCTCAGAGGGGAGTCTGCTTCTCCCTTTGCTTGTCTGCCGCTCCCTCTACTTGTGCGCACTCTCTCTCTCTAACAAATAAATAAATAAAATCTTAAAAACATATCAAGCACCCACTACGTGCAAAACACAGTGAAAGATTCCAGAAGATGAACATTGAACATAGGTGCTCATAGGTGCTTACAGGTGCTCTGAGTGTTAGGAAGGAAATGCATAGTAGGGAAGTAAACCTATGGTTAGAATTCAGGGAAGAGGGGTGCCTGGGTGGCTCAGCAGGTTAGGCCTGTGCCTTCGGCTCGGGTCGTGGTCTCGGGGTCCTGGGATTAAGCCCTGTGTCGGGCTTTCTGCTCGGTGGGGAGCCTGCTTCCCCCTCTCTCTCTGCCTGCCTCTCTGCCTGCTTGTGATCTCTCTCTCTCTCTGTCAAGTAAATGGATGGAATCTTTAAAGAAAAAAAATTTAGGGAAAAGATCTTTGATAAATCCACTTTTACTCCAAGGATTGATAAGACTAGGGAAGAATGAGAACAGTGAAATAATATGTACTAAGTCCTGGAGGAAAGGGAAAGTGTGGTATTTTTGAGAACTTTAAGAGCTCGAATATAGAAAGAGTGAGAGAAGAGTGGAACCAGGAAATCAAGACCTTTAGAGTCATGATAGGCATTTGGGCTTCATCTAAAGTTTTGAAACATCACAGGTGCAAATATCATATGTAAATGTCATATTAACACTATTTTATACATTTGCATTTTGTAGTTGTTTAAAAGAAAGTCTGCATTTATATGTATGAAGTTGGGAATTCATGTTAATAAAAGAATCATATGAGTATATCCATGGGAAGGCAACTATATTTCCTTTCAAATCCTCCACTAAGCCAGATGGATAAAGTTTCATGACTTTGAAGACTTTCGAGTACTTTAAAATATTCAAAACAAATACTTGGCCCTAGGGCATGTAGATGAAACCACTAAAGCATTCTCAGTTTTATAAAGTTAACCAAATTCAAGTCTGGAGGTGAAAACTTTATTTTAACAGTAAATATCGAACACCTCATCTATCATGTGACAAGTATGCTTTGCTACCTATTTTTTCCCAGTTGTGTCATGTATATGTTCATTTGGTGACCGTAAATAATAGTTGATTTTAAGGAAATCTGCAAATATTGTAGGATTTAAGACATCCCTCAGGGATTTGATTGCATTTACTTAAAATCTCCTTGAAATTTACTAGCTGTGGCACAAGGGGCATGTTACATAACTTCTCTAAGCTTCAATTTCCTTCTTTGTAAAGTGGAGATAATACTAGTTCTATGTCAAGTCTTTGTTCTCAGGATCAAACAAAATTAGATTTGTTGAACAAGACACCTGGAATAGAGCAAGCACTCAGAAATATTAGTAATTAGAAGTACTAGTCATTATTTTTAATCCATAATGCATGTAAAGGTATCAATCCATATTGAGTAATGAAATGGAAAGGTCATTGGGCTGCCCTACTTTGGAACATCAGGTGCACTCAGAAAAAGAAGTGGAATCAGTGACAAGGGTGTATACTAGAACATTGGGCTTTGGACAGGCAGCAACATCTGTAAATCAATCCAGGAAAATCTGTCATGTGGACTCAGAAATCTGATATCTAAGATTCAAAATGCAGTTGGAAGACAGAGGAAGATTGAAAACAAGTGCAGAAGATCTGATATTGAAGTATTAGAGAAAATATTCCAGCTGGACTAGTTACATTTTAAGGATCTGGTACCCTGAGTCAGTAACTCTGTCTAGAAGAGCATTGAAGACATGACATAGATGCTGGCTAAAGTCAAGATTGCTTTCTCATTTAATCTTGACACTCCTAACCTATTGATTCTGGACAAATTACATATCATTTTTGTGGTTCAGTTTCCTTATCAGTAAAATGGGGATAATTATATCTGGTTTGGCTACCACACAGCATTGTTGTGATGTCTAAACTGCATAATACATAAAAAAGTACTTGAAAATTCTAAAGCACTATATGAGATTACAAATAAATCCATTCAGCAACCTTTGTTGAATCTTGATCCTGTTCCTGGTATTGCAATACAAAACAAAAATAAATATTCCGTTGTTTTAAGATACTGTCCAGTAAGGAATCAACTATGAACAGCCAATTATATTATAGGCTATACAATATAAAGAGACACCAGTTTTCACAAAGACATGCATAAAGATTCTATGGATTCCCAATGTGGAAGGAATACCCAAGCCTGCCCAGGAGAATTTAGAGAAGATTTCATAGAGGAGATAAAATGTGAGCTGATATTTGGTGGAGGACTGGGAGCTTTCAAGGCTGGGGGAGGGAAAGATATTCCTGGGAGAAAGGGCAGAATGTACACAAAGCCCTGTTGTATCTTCCATGGATTAAACAGATGTAAACGTTGTAAATATATCTGGGGCCTGCATTTTTTTCCAGTGTCATCATGGTCATTTTCGTTTTAGAACATGTTGGAGAAAGACTGACTTTGATCCTGGATTATTCCTCTCATCAGGCCAGATTCTGTAATTCTTCCAACTAGGTCAGAGTTAGCCTTGCACCTGCAAATATCATTGTTTCTAGTAGCCAACAGTGAGTACACTCTGCGCTGACTTCTGCCTAGCTAAGTCCTACATTCATCACTGCAGCCCTTGTGCAATCAAGGTTGAGGATATTAACAGAGTATCCAATGTGGTTGATTGCATCCTTTTTGCCCCATGGCTGAACAGAAGGTTTCAGTTTCCACTGCCTGCTAGGCTACTTAACCCTTTTAAGGAGAAATATTCCGACGAAGAGACCCAACTGTTACTATAATTTTGTAAATGTGAGACATCTGCATATGACTTCATGGCATCTGGCACTGTTTGAAACATACAGAATTCAGGGCTGAAGTTTCACTGTCTCTAAGTACACCATGTCACAGTTTAGGAAACACTCACCATGATAGAACCAAAACTCTGCTTCCAAACAGTGTAATATAAGGAAAAGTATATATTCTGTTGAAATAGCTATGTAAGACTATATATAAAATTTACGGTTTGAGGAAAAGTCCATTAAAATTTACATAATTTTATTTATTTATTTTTATTTTTTAAAGGTTTTATTTATTTGACAGAGAGAGTGAGAGAGAGAGCACAAGCAGGGGGAGCAGGAGAGGGAGAAGCAGTTCCCCCACTGAGAAGGGAGCCTGATGTGGGGCTCAATCCCAGAACTCTGGGATCATGACCTGAGTTGAAGGCAGACACTTAACTGAGCCACCCAGGTGCCCCAAATTTACAATAATTTGAGATCATCTCCCCATTATATCAAGATGAGTTCTCATAAAGTATCTTTAACATCAGGATGTATAAAAAGAGACAGTTCTTGTTTCTTATCCATTTAACAAACTTTTATTGAAAACTAGCTATGTGCTAATCATCCTCATGGACAATGTGAATAGAAAGATGCATGACTCCTTCAGGGAGGCAATATGTAAGTGAACAGCTAACTACTTGGTGAGAACAAGTTATGTATCTGCACAGGTGACACTTTCACATTCTTTGGAGAACCATTTCTTGCGGTTTTGATGAGGTGGTTAGTCTGGGTCCCTCAAAATCCCTCACATTCATGGACAGTATATGATTTGGAGAGGTTAATATGTGCTATATTGGGACTTTACCCCCAAAACATGCAGAAAAGTTTGTCTCTTCCCACCTGGGTTACAATGGTGAAAGGATGGTACTCTGAATGTCATTTCAGTAGTCATTCTCCTCAACATAATGGCCAGAGCAAAGAGATGGGGAAAAGTCTGAAGAACGAAGGAGGGAGGAGGGAACTAAAGAGAAACCTTATGCTATCACTTGAGCTTTGTATTAAGTGTGCTTACCAGCCTTTAAATTTTTTTCTAATTTAATTAGTAATTAATAAGAAAGTTCTTTAATTGATATCTGAACGTGGTACATTGCAGGTGTCACATCTTAAAATATCAAATTATCTTAGTTGAGGAGAGGCAAATACAAGAATTCATCTCTCCTTTATGAAGAGTTTGCATATGGCATAGTAAAGAAACTAATCTACACCTATTACATTTTAGGAGTTAGGCTATCAAAGACAGCTTTGAAAAACTGGTACAAGCATTATTCAAAAGCAGTGTGGTATCATCCAGCAAAGTTAAGGATATATATGTATTTTGTGAATAAGCAATTCAATTCTTAGAAAATCATGTATATGCACAAAGCTCAAGATAAATACACAAAAGTGTTCCTAACAGCATTATTTACAATAGATCCAAGCTAGAAATAATAGCTATCTACCAAGAGTAAAAGACATAAGTAAATATATGATGGAATACTATACATCAATAAAAATGAATGAACTGTAACCAAACAGCCTGGTATAATCATAATATCATATTTAGTGGCAGAAGTAGACACAAGAAATACATAAAATATTATTGTATTCCTTTACAGGTAAAAAAAAGCAAAACCAAATATGCTAGTTGTTGTAATTTTAAGACAATAAAGAAAAACAAGAAAATGGAAAAGTAGTTACCTCTAATAGAGCTTGAGTGGTTTGAGATCGGGTAGTAATACATGGAAGGCTTTGAGGTAGTAATAATGTTTTTATTTTAAACAGGGCATTTACTTCATAGTTTTTCATAGAATTGTGTTTATACACATTTTATGGACTTTTTTGTATGTAAGTTGCATTTCACAGTAAAAAGATGCATAAAACAAAACAATGCATTATGGACTAAATGGATTTAGCTAAGAGTTGCAAAAGAAATTCAATCTAAAAAGTCTATCATATTTCTTTATTATAAAAATTGAGCATGAAGAAAAAATCATGTATTATCTCAATTGATATGTCCATAGGATTCTCTAAATTTCAGCAGCCAGATACAATTAGAACATCCCCCCAAAACCAAGCAAAGTATGAAACTTAATAAAGGTTACGTAGTAAAACCTGCAATAAATCTTATATTCTGTGGGGCAACCTTAGATACTTTCTCTCTCCAAGCAGCAGCAAGACAATGATACTCATTATTATCACAACTGCTTAATACAGAACTGAAAGTCTTGACTAATTCTATAAGGAAAGCAAAATAACTACAGAATTGAACAAAAATGGAAGAAAGGACATAAAATTGTCAATGTTGGGGGATGATATGAACATTTATGTAGAAAACCCAGCAAAATTAAATTCAGAGTATTGTTTTTGCTTTCTTGTTGGATATAAGGTCAACCTTCAAAAACCATTAGCCTTTTTTTTTTCATAGCAACATTATCCCACGTGAAAATGTAAGGTCAATATCAATAAAATTATAAAGTATCCATAGATTTTAACTTAACAAAGAGTGCCCAGATTTCAATGGAGAAAAATTATTCGCATCAAAAATCTGGAAAAAAAAATTTGTGCTCTTATTTGGGGTTATACATAATAAAAATGTTAATTCCCTGTAAATCAATCAAATAATTCAATGTAATCAAAAGCAAAATTTCAGAGACACCTGGGTGGCTTAGTTGATTAAACATCTGCCTTCTGCTCAGGTCATAATCCCAAGGTCCTGGGATCCAGCCCTGCATTGCCCTTGGGCTCTCTGCCCCCAGCGGGGAATCTGCTTTTCCCTCTACCTCTGCTCTTCTCCCATGCTCATGCTTTCTCTCGCTCACTCTCTCAAATAAATGAAATCTTAAAAAAAAATCATCTGGATGATTTTTAGAACTTAGTGCAATCATTCTAAAATTTATATGGAAGAATAAAGACAACAAATAGCTGATTCTTCTTTGCAAAAGAAGAGAAATAGTAGATATTTTGTCTCTCAGATAATAAGATAAAAGTCAGTAATAAAAGTAGTATGGTTTTGGTTTAGAAACATCCTGAAATGAAACAGTGAAACAAAGTTTATTAACAGATCTTTGAATATCTGGAAAGTCAATACTTGATAATCTGGCATCAAAAAATCAATAGGACATAAATGAGTTTTTTAGTATATGGCATTGAGAAAATAGATTTACAACATGTAGAAAAAACTAGATCCCTATTGAAACATATATACTGGCATTTTTGTCATAATAGCAACATATATATATACAGAGCTTAGCGTATACAGATAGGTACTTTTTAAAGTGCTTTTTAATATATTAGCTCATTCAATTCTCACAATCTTATGAGTCCATTAATATTATTGCCCCTATTTTGCATACAAAAGCCAATGTATAGAGATTAAGTTGTCCAAATTTACCCAGTTAGTTTGTGAAGGAGCCACGATTGAAAATTCAAACAGTGTGGATTGTCTTAAATCTCGGTGATCTAGATAAGAGGAAGGACTACTTAAACAATATCACAAAAGCACAAGTACTAAGGCAAGGAAATAACACATTTTATAAAATAAGAATTAAGTATTTTTATTCATTGAAAATTGAAAGGAAAAGTTCCCAATCAGATGGCAAATGGCCAGGAAATTGAATTTGCAATGTCTAAAACTGACAAGATTTATAGTAAGATTTTCAAGTAATTCCTGCTAATCAAGAAGAGGATAGCAAGTCATTGAAATAATAAGCAAAGAATAAAGAATATTCAATAAATGAAAGGGAACTTCCCCCCCCCCAAAAACTTGTAATCAACAAAGTGATGCCCAAATTCATATAATTAGGCAAATGGAAATTTAAACACTGACATCACTTTTTACTTATTGTATTGACAAAATTTGGAAAACTGAATTGTGCCAGGTGTTGGCAATGATGTAAGAGTCCTATTAAATTCCTGTAGACATTATAGATGGAGACAGACATTCTGAAAAACAATCTGGCAGTACTTTGGCAAATTTAGAATTTAAACCTGACCCAGCGATGACACTCAAATACAAAAGGGTTAAAAAAAAGTTGGTATACATGGACGTTTATCAGGAGGTCCTTTGTGTAAGTGAAAAGTTGGAGGTTTTCTATGTGTATATGCTAGTTTCATACCATAGGATACTATAAATCAGAGAAAAGCAATAGACAATGAATATACAATATGGATGAACTTTTAAATTAATGCTGAGCAAAAATAGTGAGAAAAACAGTGAAATCTTGCATATTTTATAAGAATATGTACAAATGAAACACATCAGAAGGACCATCTGTGGGATGTTGGGAGAAGAATGCCAATGGGAAATGAGGATAAAAGATAATAAATAAATGGATGAATGGATGACTAAAATCAACCAATGATAACAGGATGCCATTTGATAAGTAGGTCTGATGAAGTCATATCCCTGTCCCTGCAGTCCATGAAAAAGAGAAAAAAAAGGAAAAGAAGAAATAAGAAAATCCAGACCAACATGCATCCAGACTTTATGGAGACTATATTCTAAGACAGGAAATAGATATTAAACTACTAATTACAACATTGCTTTTTTAAATTACTATTTTGAGAAGTGCTATAACAGATGAAAGAATAGGGTGTTACAAAAGAATAGTAAAAGCGAAAAATATATACCAAGTAGAAGTCATTAGATGAGTATTTACGTGATATGAGAAATTGTACCAAGAGTCAGATAGTCACAAGTTTTAAAACTGAGGGGTATGTAAAGTTGCTATGTGCTAAGTGTTTAAAGAGAAATTTTTGACTCATTACTATTTCTAATAACTTATATGTTTGAAGTCATTTGAGCATGAATATTCTTGCTCACTCCCTACGCTAGTGCCATGGATTTACTGGCATGAATTTCATGTTAAATAAAAGAGTGTAAAGCTTATCATCTGTACATCTATAGAACACTATGGCAGCCTTACACAGTGGAGTTGAAAATAGCATCTTTTCAAAAACAGTGAGTCCTAGATAAGCTTTTTATGTTTCAAGATGCATTCAGACTTGTGAAAAAATTCTGCAAAACCGAGGAAGGTGTCCATCTTCCAAGAGATTATGAAAAGTCAAATATCTAAAAATATTGAGTGCCTGGATTGCTCAGGGGGTTAAAGCCTCTGCCTTTGGCTCAAGTCTTGATCCCAACCTCCTGGGATCCAACCCCGCATCTGGATCTCTGCTTAACCGGAAGCCTGCTTCTTCCACTCCCACTCTCCCTGCTTCTGTTCTCTCTCATTGGCTCTCTCTCTCTGTGTCAAATAAATAAATAATATTTAAAAAATATTTTTTAAGAAACAAGGAAGTTATTAAAAAACTGACTATAAAATACAAGAATTCATGAATTCTATGAAACAGCAAAAAAAAAACCAAGAAAATAGCAACAGACTATGAAAAATAATATAGAAATGGAAATTAAAGGGACTCTTGGCTTAGTCAGCTGAGTGTTGAACTCTTGATTTCTGCTCAGGTCATGATCTCAGGGTTATGAGATGGATCCTCTGTTGTGCTCTGTACTCACTGGGGAACTACTTGGGATCCTCTCTCCCCCTCTCCCTCTGTTCTCCCCATCCCAACTCCTGAGCTCTCCCTCTCTCTCTCGGTCTCTTTGTCTCTCTCTCTCAAATAAAGAAATAAATCTTTTTAAAAGTGAAATAGAGGGGCTCCTGGGTGGTTCAGGTGGTTAAGCTTCTGCTTTTGGCTCAGGTCATGATCCCAAGTCCTGGGATCGAGCCCTGCATTGGCCTCCTTGCTGAGCAGGGAGTCTGCTTCTCCCCTGCCTGCCATTCCCCTTGCTTGTGATTGCTCTTTCCCACTCTCTCTGTCAAATAAGTAAGTAAGTAAATAAATAAATAAACAAATAAAGATTAAAAATTGATATAAGAAGACATAATTACAGTAGCTAACTTAAAATCTATTTTGGAAGTAATAAAATTGACATTACAGTAATTCATATCAGTGAAAGTAAAGAAAAAAATCTTAAAAAAAAAAATCTTGAAAACTCTTGCAGAGTAAACCTACTAAATAGAAAACCAGGTTGAATTTAAAATTTTCCATTGTTTTTGAGAATGAAAGTAGAACAGAGGACTCTAAAACACAGGGAATAAAACAAAAAGATGCAGTAATGAAAATAGCTTATCTGAAAAGATATCCTTAAGAAAGCCTTGTATGTGCGTTTCACCAAAAAAAAAGCAGAATCAAATAAAGATATGTTTTTATAAGATTTTTAGGTTACCCAGGTTTTTAAAAAGCTTAAAAGCATCTTTATAGAAATTCAGGTTATCAACACAAAAAAATATTAAGCTGCCACCCTTCTTTTCTTCTACAACTTTAAAATGTTAAAAGATTATGCTTAAAATTTGTAGAATTTTTTTCTATGCAATCTTTCAAAAATAATTTTTACTCGAGTATTTTATCTTGAGCCAAGTTGTTGCTATGCATAAATACAAAAGAAAACTTAACTAGATGTAAGGCCACTCAGAAAGTATGTCTTTACTGAGAAGCACTAGTCACAGACCCACTTCAGCTGGCCAAGACATAAATAAAGATGAATAATTCACCATTGAGAGAAATTTTAAAAATTGAAAGGAAAATACCCCAAACCAAAATCCCACCTCTGTCTGTTAAAAGTCAGTATGTTAGAATACAGTAGTTGAGCACACTGGCTTTGGAACCAGGTGGCTAAGTTTAGAACCTGGCTCCTGTAATTACTTAATTTCTTTGTGTCTTATTTTCTTTATCTGTGAGATGGTAAGGACAATAATTCCAACTACACAAAGTTATTGTGAATATTAAATGATATTTGTAACTGTTATTTAGGGTCTGGTACACAGTAAAAATCAAATGAGTATGAGTTCTAATTATTAAAAATCTTGAGAATATATTTTTAGATTATAGCAGCAACTATAGCAAGTTTTCTTCTTTGACCCATTTTTGTGAGGCAACCATTCTAACTAATCACACTAATGAGATGACAGATGCTGAAGCCAAACAATAACAGTATTAATAAAGGCTACACCTATACTGAGCACTTATTAAATGGCAATATTTTTTATTACCTCATTTAATCCTCATAAAAATCTGATAAGTACATCCTATTTTTATCCCCATTTTATAGATAAGAAAATGAAGCCCAAGAAATTAGCAACTTTCAAAGTCCTAGAGCTTGCAAATGATAGAGCTGGGATTTGAACATTGACCCCTGCTAGCTTCATACTAGCTTATTAAAGTTAATTCTTCATTTTATCCTATACCAGAATTGAGTCAGACAAGCTGTTATACTGTTTACTTTTTTTAAAAATTTCAATACAATGTAATTATATTAAACAACATACAATGCTGTGACAAGTTAACTAAACAAAAAAGGATATTTTAATGACTTACTATGAAACAACCCAACCCAAGAGTTAGTTCTGATGGCACTATCTCACTATATGACACACTGGTCCCATATATATTTCTACAGTAACATCTATTATATATTATCTCCTGTATTCTTCTTTTTTTTTATTTTTCAAAGTGATTTTATTTTATTTTTAAAATAAAAGTAATATACAAGGTATACAACATGATGCTTTGATTACATATACATAGTGAAATGATTAATACAGTCAAGCTGATTAGCATATCTACCTACATATTCGTGACATGTCTGTCTCTGTAATACAGTGCCTAGTACTCAATAAATGTGTCTTGTATGGATGTTAGAGTTTTAACTGAGGACAACTGACAACATTTCCTAAAACTTTTAGTCAATAGCTCTATTAGGCATGAATAACATACAAAAGAATGGCAAAAAAACTTAATGATGGAAAAGTAAAACATTCTCATTAAAGGATTCCCCCCAAAAAGAGTAATAAAGACCTTTAAATAGAGTCATATATACACCCTAATTATAATATATCCACAATTAAGAAGAATTAATGTTGGAGGAATAAAGTACAGAAAGAAGAAAGGAAGGAAGGAAGGAAGGAAGGAAGGAAGGAAGGAAGAAGCCAGGCAGTCAGGAGGGAAGAAGGAAGGAAAGTGAAGGAAAGAGGGAGGAAGGGAAGCACAAAAAATAAACAAAAAAGGAGCTAACAACAAATTAACATTTTTTGAGGACTAAGAGCTAATCAATGATCTTGATATTAGCATACATTTTCTCACTTAATTTTTTTTCTAACTTAATTCTTTTTTTTTTTAAAGATTTTATTTATTTATTTAACAGAGAGAGAACACAAGCAGGCAGAGAGGCAGGCAGAGGCAGAGAGAGGAGCAGGCTCCCTGAGGAGCAAGGAGCCCGATGTGGGACTTGATCCCAAGACGCTGGGATCATGACCTGAGCCAAAGGCAGCTGCTTAACCAACTGAGCCACCCAGGCGTCCCTCTAACTTAATTCTTAAAAGACTTCATCTTTTACGCAAATGATTTCTTTTTTTATGACTAAGGATATTGATACAAAGACAAATAAAAAACATAGTGATTCTTCACAATCAAGTTCAGAGTTCTGTTCTATTCTATAAATTTCCCAAGAACATTCCCAAGTGGAATGAAAATCTACCAAGGTTTGTATGTCCTTTTGAGAAATAAATATGTCTATGGATAAAATGGTGACAACATCTGAGTAGGAAATGCAATTCTATTCTAGTTAACTTGTTTTTGAATAGATCAATGTTTTAGAGCACTAGATGAAATCACCATCAAACTACTAGATGAAATTTAATTTTCTTTCTGCTTTAATTTATACACATATTATTCTTCATTGACTACTCATAGGGAAAAAAAATCCTTCTCAGAGCTAAAATTTGTTGCTAGAAAGTATGTACATTATGATTCATATTAAGGAAATTGCCTTTTTTATTAGAGTCCTATTACTACAAAGACTCCTGAGTATATTGGTTTACAGTCTCCACTTTCCTATTTTCAGGTTGGCACCTGTTGCCATCAGTTGGAGAACAGCCGTTTCCCTTCATTGGATTATCTGAATTGATCACATATACTGCTTTCATTTATTACTCCCATTTAACCCTTTGCTTACTTTATCTCATGTATAACATAACCAGCTTTAGAATCACATCGAAAGAATAAAGATGCAGACAGGAATAATGCCTCTATAATGATATGACCCATGCGCCATGAAAGATTCTTGGAGGCCATCCATCAAATCAAATCCATGGGAAAGGTTGTGAAAGGAATGGACATATACTGCATATATTCTTTGTGTATAAATGAATATCTACTTTGCTATATAAACTATTTTAGATTATATAGACTTACTGAATGCCATTATATATCATTTCAGTTGAAGTCTCTTTCTACACCCTGACTTCCTTTTGCCCTATTTGGATTACTCTTACTTGTTGAATTTAAGTTCTTTGAGAGTCAGGGTAATCATACAGCTATTAGTTTTGAATCCTTCCCTGGCAATTACTACAGTGTTTTACCCATAGTAAGTGCTTGGGAAATGTTTATGGGATCTAATTCATATTTCCAAATATGACTAAGTAATCACCATCAAACACTAGGCTGCATATGCTGTTTTGCAGTGCCAAATTAATATGCAAGAGGACTATCTGAGTGATAATAATTTGAAGTGCATTTTAGCTAGTCTTTTAATAAATGAAAAGTAAAGGCATGCATATTAAGATCATGTTCCCACAACCAAAACAATTTGTTTAATCTGGGCTATACCAAGCAGTTCCCTGACTTAAAACAATTGTATAAGATTGTCAGTGTAAAGCAATGCTTAATTTAATTTAATTTTGAAATTGTGTCTTCCTGTGCTGGGTAAGTCTAACCTTTGATAATCTCTGATCCATATTTTGCTTAAATCTTATCCACAGACTGATTTTAAGATTTTTTATTTATTTATTTGACAGAGAGAGAGAGAGAGATCACAAGTAAGCAGAGAGGCAGTCAGAGAAAGAAGGGGAAGCAGGCTCCCTGCTGAGCAGAGAGCCTGATAAGGAGATAGATCCCATGACCCTGAGATCATGACCTGAGCTGAAGGCAGAGGCTTAACCCACTGAGCCAGCCAGGCACCCCTACAGACTGATTTTAAATAGTCAATTATGTGTTTTGTTTTTCCCAGAGTAGTGAGATTGAAGAGTATACCCATTCTTTTGCTTGAAGTGGTAATAGACATTGTTGATTTTGTTGAGTGGTGAAAGCTGAAAACTTTACTTGCCTCTGAAGATGAAAGCAAAGATGTTGCCTTCAGTATGGGGTTGCTGTTCCTATTTTTATCTCGAATTTTTCTTTCAAGCTTCAGTCCTACATTTGCAATGGCTTGGCGATCATCTCTACCTAGATGGCCACTGGCTCCACAAAAAAGGGACATCCAAAAATGAGCTCTTTTCCTCACTTCCCCATTTGCTTCTCCCAAGACATTTTCTATTACTTGTCCTCACCATTCATAAACAATCATTGACCAAGTCTTGTTGATTCTACACTGGAAATAACTCTGGTATCTATCTGTCTACTCCTCTAGTAACTTCAAAAATTCAGGCCTCCTTTACTCCCCACTGATTTACTTGACTAATGTACCCTCCTCATATTGTAACTTGTTGGCAAAATTTATTCCAGTCACTCTTGCCAGATTCATGGTTTTAAAGTGCAACTTGGATCATATTTTTCCCTAATTAAGATACTTTAAAAGCTCCCAGACCCTCCTAAAAACTTAATTTGGAATATCCCACCCTCAATGATCTGCTTCTATCTTGTATCTAATGTCTCCCACTCTAGCTCTCTTCATACATTAGTTAACCTACACACCATTTAAGCTAAACCATTGGAGGTTTCCGATAAGGTTCCAGGTGTCCTTGTTTGAGCTAACAAAATACTCTGCCATTCTATCTTGAACCCTGAAGGTCCTATTTAAATGCCCTCCCAAAGAAACTTTTCTCTGTTTTCGGAAATCATAAAACATTTTTATCTATACTATTTTGTAACGAGGTGAAAACTTATCTGCTAGCCCTCAATTGTCTCCTAGTTGTCTTTGTTTAGGAGAATACACCGGTGGACTACTTAGGGTTAGAAAGACCTTGTCTTGGAGGGAGACAATGAAGACAGATTTAAGCCAGCCTATCAAAGAAATGAAAGGACATTAGAGGTGGGGGAAAGACTACTGGGAAGGAGAAAATGAAAATGAGGATGTAACATAATGAGATCCTATAGAGAAAGGTGGCCAAGAAAATATCCTTAGTTACAGATATCTAATAATATCTAGTATTAAATTTTAAGTTGTTTACATTGTGATCTTAAACACAAATAAATCCCTTGGCGTGTTTCATTTTACTTGCTTTCACATAAATCAAGGAAAGGGATGGCATGGAGCAGAGAGAAAGGAACAGCTCTAGAAGACGAGACAAATGTGAGGTGAAATTCAGAGAAAGCAGAAACTGGGAGCCAGGAGTGAATTTAAATCCACAATTTCTTGGTAATCACCTTAAATTTGGGAGAGAGGGAATGTCTTTTAAATTCCTACCTGGTGTAGACTAGGAGCTTGAGTTTAATTTGTCTGAATCTCAGAGGGCAGGGTGATATCACCTGATGCATGGGCAGCATCTTTCATAGCCAATCCACTTCCTGCTTTCATGTGGTTATTACTGTGTGAGTCTTTTATGACTCTAGACTGAAAATGCTCACCTTTGCAGAACCCACCTTTGTACCTTCCATAAAGCTTAACCAGGAGGCTTTCACATGTAGGCTCTCAATAAATTCCCACTGAATGAATTAATGGGAAACCACAGAGGAAAATTTAAATACATGGAGTCAGGATCATTAGGTTGCCTTCATGCAAAATTGAGAAAGGTGCCTTTTTGTGGCAGACCCAGCCCCATCGGCATTAACTGGTGAACCGTCCAGCGGTACATAGCCCTGATTCACGGTGGGCGTTTTGTGGGAGCAACACGGGTTGGAGTTTAGCCATGCTTCTCCATACCCCCTGCCTTGACTTGTGCCCTGCACAGGTATAATCTGCACAGCCTTAGTTGGCCACCCTGCCTTGAGAGAGAGACACAAGGAACAATGGAGGAAAGAATAGTTACCACATGGAGTCTTAAGTGATCTGGCAAATAGGGCTCAGAAACTGAAAAGTTGCTGATCCGAGAGAAGCAAATGCTAATATGTCCTACCTGTTCAACTTTACTGCTAAAGATTCCAGACAATATCTACTATTTTGGAAAGCAATGCACATGTAGTTCTTTAAGGTGGCTTTGAATGGCATTAATTTCAATCCACTGGGGCTGTCATCTTTCTTCTTATGTTTTTAGTTGTGGTTACTTTAGATTACAGATTCTTCTGAAGCTGAAAATCTGAATTTTGGCAACAAAGCCAGATTTGTAATTTATTTCTTGTTTGTTTCTTTTTAAAGATTAAAAGTTCAGTTGCCCACATACAGGCATGCACTAGATAAGCCGTAAGTCCTTTGGATTCAAAAAATAATTTTTCAAAATCGGTTTTAGATGACTTTTGAAAGCCTTTACAACTAATGAAATTATTCCAAATATCCAGACATATTCTGAAGTATTCCTAAAGGACTGGGGAATAAATCTAAGAGATAATAATATCATAATATCAAAGTCTATTAGATAGCATTACTGTTTCTAGAAATTTTGTCAACATTCTTAAGAATATTAAAATTATTTGAAGAAATTCCCTGTAGACAAATTGAGAGTTACGTTTTCCTAAACAAAGGAAATTTTTCCATTAGGGAAAATGGCTTTGGCATTTTATTAAGGAGAGAGTGAACAACATCATCCTACATGTATGCAGCCCCAAATCCCTACCGTGATTAACAGACAATAACAAGGGTAATCCTTCTGAAGGTGAATTCTGTGCTTATAGCTATTTCTCAGAGCAGATCTCTGGGGACTCATGGTATAGATTTATGAAGCATACAGGGCAAAGGGTGGATCCAACAGGAAATAAAAGAGACCATGAACTGTTAACATATGTGTTTTTGCAGGCCAAAATTCCATTGTGTAGATTTGTATAAAGATAATGAGTATAAAACTGACATTGACATCAACCTCAGTTTTATGGGCCTCCTAGATGCTAAAGCCAAAAGCTCCTATAATCTTCGAGTAGCATGTTGAAGTACTTGTCCCCGTCAACTTGCTAACAGAATTTCCTGTTCTTTTATTTTCAAGAGCCAAGTGCTTTCAGGATCCTGATCTAGTATGTAGGTTGTCACCTAAATCAGCTTATAAAATATATTTTGTTTTTCAATGAGCACATATTTCTCTGCTGGATACTTAAACAGCTAAGCATAAAAAATAGAATTTTTTTATTACTACTGAACTCATGGCTTGTCATTAATAGTATTATAATTTTTTTCAGAAAAAAATTTTAACAGAAGGGGCTTGTCTATACACTAAATACTTGCAACTCATTAGCATGCTCAAAATCATTCCAAAGCATTTGCTGTCATGTGATTCAGTTCTTAGTTCAAATTTTTTGAACAGGTATTATTTAGTAAAGTGTTCAAATGGATTTGCATTTTAAGCATTTTAAGTATTTTGGAAAATGAATTACGGAAACACTTGTAAAGTATCTACTCTGCTGGGCACCCTTGTGGAGGGCCCAAGTAGCACAAGTGTATATGGCTCCATTAATGAACAAATAATAGCTAATTAAGAAAAAGATGACCAAAAGGGCTAAGCACACATAATTATGTTTCTGAATTTCAATTTCTTCTTCTCCTGCTTACTTATAGGATTTTTTAAGGCTAAATGAGATAATGCATGTGCCTGTATCTAATATAATTATAAAATGTGGTGTAATTAAACTAAATAAATAAATCTTTAAAAAAATAAAAATAAATAAAACAGAACAGTGTGTAAGAAGTTAATGTGATTATTTAGCTTTCTAACTTGCTACACATTTGGAAAACAGAACCCTCTTTCTATAAAGAGTAAACTAAACCTAAAAACAATGTTAATTACTTGTCTTTTTAATGTTCAAAAATTTTCTTTTCATTTATTTTCCATTTACTCTCTTTCATCATATAATCTCATCAGAGCAAAAGGTAGATTATATTTTAAAAGTCTGAATATGAATGAAAATTCAAATCTGAATAAGAAAGTTTGTAATTCATCAGGACAAAGAAAGAAACAAAAATACGTCAAGTGAAAATAGTGCAAACCACAAGTAACAGGTAAAGTAGTATTTCATAATTATATTACTATATTGAATATGATTATTTCATATTGTGAAGGGGAAAAGAGGTTAAAAGGAAAAATTATTGTCATGTACTTGTTCAAATTGCATATATGACTGGCTGACTTGATATTGGATGCTGTTTATATGAAATGCATATATCCCAATGAGTCATTATAGGACTTATATGACCTTTCTTTCCATTGTATGTTCTGGTTTTATTTCAAATCCCATATGTTAGCTTTTTCTAGGGTATAAACATATAGGTTTTAAATCTTCATTTACTTCATTTCTATTGGCCTTATAAGTAAAGTCTTTCTCTCTGTTCTTTTGCCAAAAATAACCTTTTATCTTAAGCAAATTTCTTCCCCAGCAATTCAATTCTGAAATCATCATTTTAATCATTATAATGGGTTCTCCCGCATTTGTAGGATGATTTTCAATATATGATTCTTACTCTATTTTTAAGAGAATTAAAATATTACCTATTGGGAAGGAACAGAAAACAAACAAACAAAAAACAAAGCAAAACACTCCAGAATCGTCATCTTTATCATTAATTCTATAGCTCCTGGGATAAAATGTTTCTAAAATTATATCCATCCCACCAATCTAATTCATTCCTATCTGAAAATTCACCATTTTCTTCTCAATTATCACTCACATGCAGCAATTATGATGCATTTAGACTATAATTATAGCCAAATATTATCTATTTTCTTCATAATTTTTACAATGTTCAGCACTACTTTTATTCAAAAGGTCTTTTTTGGTATAATTCACATGAACATCACCAGCCAGTAAACATTATGTTTTTAGCTCTCTTCTAAAAGTGTAATATCTCTAGATAGGGATACACACTGGGACTGACATTTCAGACTGATGAAGTGGATCATCAATTAACCTCACTTGCAATGAGTTGAATCATACCATGTTCTATTACTCTGTAACATAGTGTGGAAAAAATCTATTTGATGTGATACAATTTTTCTTTTTTTCATAAACCAATTTTTAATTTTCTATAGTCTGTTTTCATCATGAGTTATTTAATATGTTGGTGGCTTTCCATCACACATATAACATTGTGACTAATAATAATTAGATGGGCAAAATTAACTTAATAACCTATGGATGAAATCTACCTTCTTCACATCATGAAAATTTCATTGAGGGCGTCTGGGTGGCTCAGTTGGTTGGGCAACTGCCTTCGGCTCAGGTCATGATCCTGGAGTCCCGGGACTGAGTCCCGCATCCGGCTCCCAGCTCCATGGGGAGTCTGCTTCTCCCTCTGATCTTCTTCCCTCTCATGCTCTCTCTCTCTCTCTCTCTCTCTCAGATAAACAAAGAAAATCTTTAAAAAAATACAACAGAATAGTTTAAAAAAAAAGAAAATTTCATTGAGATATCTTTGCCTTAAAAGAGAGTCTGGTGAAAATTAAAATGCCTAAGAATTTTAATTGATGATAATTTCAAACACATAGAAGAAAAACTTCTGATGCTGGTGGCAAATTTCCTCAATTCATAATATTTTGCATATCATAGAAATGTCTCATAGAAAATAATAATATCTTCCTGCAGTAATATCAAAAGTCTCAACTCACATTGTTACCACTCAGTACATCTGTTTTTTTAAGGGAAGATGCTGTTTATGTACCTCTTTCACATTTGAGAAATATGTTATTTATTTTATACACTTTCTTCATCTCATCCTTACCACAAAGTTACAAACTAGTTATTATTATTATTGCTTTTTTACATGTAAAAAAAGAGAGGTTTTAAGAAATCAACTTATATTCTTAGTAAGTGGTATATCTGAGTCTCAAACTAAGGTCCGTCTGAATTAAAAAAAACAGCATGTTAAAATTTCAAGTAAACCTATTTCAACTATAAATATATTTTAAAACAATAGCAGGCAGTCTCTTACTGTAACATAGATTAGTATATTTAGCATATTTAATATATTTAGTATAGAATCAGTTAAAAAGAATCAGTTAAAAAGTGTGCATGCTTGAAGAGTCCATTTTGTAAGCACTAACTACAACAATATAATAAAAACAAAATAATGGGGTGCCTGGGTGGCTCAGTGGGTTAAAGCCTCTGCCTTTGGCTCAGGTCGTCATTTCAGGGTCCTGGGATCGAACCCCACATCCAGCTCCCTGCCTGCTTCCCTCTCTCTGCCTACTTGTGAACTCTTTCTCTGTCAAATAAATAAATAAAATCTTAAAAAAATAAAAACAAAATAATGAAAATAATATTTTTTTAAACACTTTATTTATCTATTTGGTAGAAAGAGAGAGAGAGAGAGAGATCACAAGCAGGCAGAGAAGCAGGCTCCCTGCTGAGCAGAGAGCCTGAAGTGGGGCCCAATCCCAGGACCCGGAGATCAGGACCTAGGCCGAAGGCAGAGGCTCCAACCCATTGAGCCACCCAGGCGCCCCATGAATAATATTTTTAAAAAATATTTATTTATTTGAGAGAGAGAGTGAGAAAGAGAGAGAGCAGGAGTGGAAGAAGGGAACATGGAGAGAGAGAGATCCCAAGCAGATTCCCTACTGAGTGCAGAGCCCTAAGCAGGGCTAGATCCCAGGACCCTGAGATCATGACCTAAACTGAAATTAGGAGTTAACTGCTTAACAAACTGAGCCAGCCACCCTGGCGCCCCAGTAAGAGTTTTTATTAAAATAAAATAAGTAATTTAACTTTCTAATATCCAAAGTAGCATAGATTTTATACTACAATTAGTAATATTTAATGAGTTCTGGGTTATAAAATGTGTCCTAGGAGGTGAGGCGAAGAGCTGAAATAAATCATTTTCTTAAACATAAATAAATGCAATGAATATTTTACTAAGAACCTCCAGTTCTGAGGGTTATGATGCCTCTCCAGATGTATCAGCCTAAGAAATCATTTAGGTTATTTTAAATTTAGGACAAAACGATAAAACTACACTAAGGAAACTGAAACCTACATTTATGAACTGTTCTGAAACATACAATAAATTCCTTTGAATGTGAAGACTTCTAGAAGCACAAGCAAGTAAGCAACGGTAAAAATCCATCTTCCTTTTGACTCTCAGGCACATTAAGCTAATTTTGAGAATAAATCCAGTCAATTGGCAACTTAACCTCTTACTTTCATCACAGAAGTCATATGCAGACTTGGGTTGAACTGTTTTCTTTCCCCTTGGTCTCAGTCCTTCTTTTACTGGCTCCGTATTTATGATGTCACTTGGAGAATTTATCTATGATAAGAATGTGCCTCCTCTGAAAAATCATTTGTTTTATAAAAGCTTGGACACAGGGATCATATATTAAATAAAATCTCCTTAATTCTTCTTTTTTTTTCCTTAATTCTTTTAACATAGATTCTTTTTTCTACTGTGGGGTACACTAAGTCACCCATTTGATTGTTTTGTATTAGCACTTCTGACTCAGGACTGATTTTATTTGGGTTTTGGAAATAACTGAAATGTGTTGGATAAAATTTGGTTTTGACCCATTTCATTCTAACCTTTGTGGCAGGCTCACTTTCTAGAACTCATTTCAATGGGTGAAAGACAAAATCCATCTGCAGAGAGTTGTTTTTTTTTCTTTTTCTCTTGTGTAATCAGAAATGCAAAATTGTAAACATGGGTATGTTTACTTTAAAAAGTTTAGATTTGGAAACTTTTTCATTTAGATCTTTAAAAGTAGATAAGAGAAGTACTATCTTACATACTAAGAATATACTAAACATTTATACATATGTAAATCATTGCTGGTAAATGCTATTCTGTGGCAGAAATGGATGATTAGATATTTTATTCAATGTAAGAAATTTGTATCTCATACTCTTCTATAAAATTATAACTTATTTTGAAACAGAATCTCATACCTAATCAACCTTTAATAAATCATTGAGTAACTATGACCAGCATAGACTGGTTAATATATATTGTTTGTAATAGCAAAGAGCAGTGACCAGTAACATTCCTGTAAAGTTTATTGTGGGTTTGGCTCTGTTCTAAGTGTTTGGTTTATTTAAATCATTTAATTTTCCAACCGTTCTAAATGCAGCATGGTTGAGCAACTTACTCAAAATTATACAGGTGTTAGGTGATGAAACTGGGATGGATCTCCTTACAAAAGGCTTCCAGAGCCTGTACTCTTTAATTATGGTGTTTAAAAAATCATTTAAAATAGCTATTAGAGGTTATGTGTGTGTGCTGTGATTAAATTTCCTATTTTTGAACAATATATAGTATACCTATAACCTAAGGTTAATTAAGTTATTGAATACCTAGTTAAAATAAAATATTGGCTAACACATTATGTTCACATGCATCTGTTTAAAGCAAACTCTCATGAAAATATCAGCTGGGAAACAAAATCATTTTCTTCCATCAGCAAAAGGCTTACTTTATTCAATTGTTCTCATTATTTATTTGCTCTGCTTTGTTTCTACACATATGAGCTATAAATAAACATTTTTATGGTGGTTGATTTAAAATATAAACCTTTTTAGTGTTTTGAGTATGTTGGTAAGGGCTTGGGAGGGTCTTTGCAATTCAGTTATACAAAGACTGGTCTATAGGAATATTACCTTTTAAAGTGAGCTCTGCAATTAAACCAAATTTTCAGCGTGGACTAAGGACAGAACTGTTTTCCATTTTGCTACAGTTATCTATCTTTTAACTTTCTACAAACTCTCCAAACGTTATCCAAACATTATTGTGTTTTGGAAATCCATATGCAGAATTTGATTTCATTTTTAATTTAAACAAATGTTATTTTTTAATTTATAAAAGTGACATAGCATCACTGCAGAAGAATCAATAAAAGAGAAAACGAAACTACCTATAACCCAAATCAAGAGATAAGAGCTGGTTTGATTTTGTATCATTTTCTTCCTGTATTTATTTATTTATTTGTTTGTTTGTTTGTTTATTTATTTATTTATTATTATTTTTTAAAGATTTTATTTATTTATTTGACAGAGAGGAGAGAGATCACAAATAGGCAGAGAAGCAGGCAGAGGGCAGAGAGAAAGGGGGAAGCAAAGAGCCTGATGCGGGGCTTGATCCTAGGACCTTGAGATCATGACCTGAACCAAAAGCAGAGGCTTTAACCCACTGAGCCACCCAGGCACACCTTCTTCCTATATTTAAAATAGATACATATATGAATTTTATAAGTATGTATCCCTATCTACTTTTTTCTTAGTTGTATAATACATGATAAACCATTTTGTATCCTCATTTTTCATTAAATATTACATCATAAAAATCTACCCAAACTGTTGATTTAAAAGAAATATGTAGCTAAACGTTACCCCTTCATATGATTTGGTAATTTTTAGCATTTTGACACATGCTGACATTTAGTTTTTATAAATAATTATGGTGAAAAACATAAATTTTGTAAAATCTTCTAAAATCATATGCTTTCTAATTAGACTAGAAGACTAGCCTAGAAGGTCCAGATGCTTCTGAGGTTCTCGTACAGGAACACTAAATCATTTATTTCCCACCAGCAGTGTTGGTGTGGGAAACAGGGACAGAAGAAAAGTTATTACATTTTCTTACTATCTAGAGCTCACTGATGAGTCCTTGAAACAGTCAGAGTAACATTCCCCTAAGGACTCAACTGCCTCCACCTTAATACCTTTCTAAGGGCAAAAGGCAGTCCTAGCCTGACCGACCCCATCCCCCCAACCAGGATCTTATAAATCTACTTTAACATTTAAAAATTCTTTCGGAAACTTCCTTTATCTCTAAAACCTCCAAGATACATGTGGACAATCATCCCCAAGCATAAGGCCCACCGATATACATCTCAAGGGTCTCATGAATAAGGTTTTATTAGATGGTAATAAGTAGCCTATTCCCAACAGCTCAAGGTCTTGGAAACCTTGCTTCCAAAATTCCTTAGAGACTTAGGCTATCCTTTACCCTCTCCCAACTTGCAAGTATACAGTGGGCCGCTCCTCACATCTCCTGTGCAGCAGCAGCAGCAGCAGCAGCAGCTCTGTCTATGAGTCTTATCCCTGTGCTTTAATAAACCACCATTTTGCACCAAAGACATCAAGAATTCTTTCTTGGTCTTTAGCTCCGGACTCTACCCCACTGAACCTCACTCATATTTTAAAACATCATCAATATGAGTGTCCTTCTCAAGGCAGTCTTGCATTCACCAATTTTTTTTTTTTCACTCATCACTGCTAGTTATTTAAAAATGACATATTAGGGGTGCCTGGGTGGTTCAGTTGGTTAAGAGTCTGCCTTTGGTTCAGGTCACGATCCCAGGGTCCTGGGATCGAGTCCCACAGAGGGCTCCTTGCTCAGTGAGGAGCCTGCTTCTCCTTCTCTTTCTGCCTGCTGCTTCTCTGCTTGTGCTCTCTCTCTCTCTGACCAAAAAAAAAAAAAAAAAAAAAGACATATTACTTTAAAACTTGCCAGTCTCTGAGGACTAGAGAGGTAAATATTTGTGTATGAGTATTAGGTATTAACATTTACTTTCCTCTAAGTTGTGTGCTTTCTGGCTTATGTTTGTTTTTGGCAATCCAAAAAAAAGTTACTAATAAATAAATCATGAGCCCATTTCTCTTAGAAAAAGAAGACACTACTGGAATTCATCCGCCTTTAGAACTTTTCTAGAAATTACTTGAATTTCAAGCATAGTCCCCATTTACGTAGGATAACCAAGGGAAAGATCTTTGCTATCAATTTCTCTGGCATTAGGGGTATTAGGTTTCTGCTGACATTTCACCAGGTGTGACATAATTGGCTCTAGTTGAAGGCGGACACTACCATGTGTGCAGGTACATGTGGTGGGCAGGGGAGGACAGTGGACCTTCATAAACTGTCTTCTCCTAAGTAGAAGTTAGTATTTTGGCTCTGTTAACAGCACCCTCGAACGGGAATATTTCTGGTTAGAATGCACATTTTAGTTAATTTGCACAATGATTCCTACTCTGGTGCAGTTATATCCTAGCTTCTGTCACTCATTTTAGTAGTTTTAGATTAGGGTACAAAGGTATGAAGTGTGGCGGTAATCATTTGTAGAGAAGACAAAGGAAGGGTGTTGTGTTTGTGTATGTGTTACTCAATCACTGAAATGTTTGATCACCTAAAGTGAGTCAGATGCAAATTGTAAATGCTAGTGTGTTAGTGTGTACATGGGTCTTTGTGTATGCACGTGTCTACTTGGACTAGTGGTTTAGACTTGAGATGACACACACAATAAGGTGATGATTACAGTTTTGCAAGTAGGGGAGTTATTTGAAATATATAGGGTTTAGGTAAACTAGGTAAAATTGTACAGGATAGACTGATGCAGAGAATGACTCTATGAGGACAGCTATTTGGGAGACATGACAGATAGGATTCTTATGTATGGAAATGTTTGGCTAACACGCTGGCAGTGGGAAAGGTTAGAAAAGGGGGCGGGAAGAGGCATTTTAAAGGAAGAAATGATAATATTTTGAGGAAAAATAAATAGTAGAGAAGCAGGAGGACGAACCAAAAGAATCATCAAATCAGCTTTTAACAATTATGTTAATATTACTCAAGAGAGGGCCGATGAGAAGAAGAAGTGATTTGTAGAAGATAAGAAATTTTGTATTGTTGTGACAAATATCAAGTGAATATGTTTAGTAAGAAGCAGATATATCTCAAGTGAATCAGAATTAGAAGTCTATGTTGGGAATTCTCAGCCTGGAGACATGCTCTAGGATTGAACAGCCCTTGAATAGAGTAGTGGGGAGAAGGACTGTGAGTGGAACCATAGTAGTAGAAACATGAGGGAAAACAAGCAAGAGTGAATGAAGCAAATGGGGGGAGGGTGGTAGGACTTGGTGGGGAGAGAAATTGAAAATGCAGATGCTTCCCCAAGGTAGTGCAGATATACGAAAGCTAAGACAGGAAAGCATTTCAAGGTGGTAGCTATAGTTAGTATTATAAAAACCAAAGATATAACAATAAACAAAGACACCATTCACACTCCTCCTGGGCCAAAGGAAAGGTGGCTTTTGGCGGTTGGGCAAAAGAATCAGGAATGAGACTGTAGTAGTTTAATGTTTAAATGAAATGATTAACCTATCATTGGCCCTGCATTGTTATATTTAAGATATTAAAACAAAGAGATACGGAGGCTGATTCGTATGTTTCTCTAACTTCTATTGATTGTTTCAGTGACATCTATGAGAGCTATTTTTCTGAAGAAAAACTGTAAGAAATCCTGTCTTTTATAATCAAAGCTATGGATGGTATCTTTGAGTAGTGTTCATGTTTTAGGGTCAGATAATAAAGTACTTTATTTAATGACTGTATTTGTTGGTGTCACCTGGAATTTTATGCTAATGGAGATAAAAACAGGTTTTAGCAGCACTTCTCATGACGAGTTTTATTTCTGAAAAGAAATCTCTTCTGTTAATTTACATAAGACATAGTTTAACAGTATAATTCCTTCATTTTCATTAACATTACAAAAATTGTTTTTTGGTCTTTCCTCCAACCTATTGTTTTATGAGAAGAGTTAAATTTTGCTTTTTGTGTCTTTTACGTTGCATGGGGTGTGTTTTCATTTGTTTGGTCTTGTAGTCCTAATTGGAAATTTAATGTGTCTTTCTGTTGAAGACAAGAAGACACCAACCTTTTCTTCTACATAGAATTGTTCCAAAAAAGTGAATTCAGTCCTTAGGGGTATCAATTCAGAAAAAAATTGGCATGAATTAATGGAAATAGCTGCATTCAGAATTGGGAAAGCAGAGTTCAATATTTTCTCTAGTACAAGAATATTTATACAAGTTCTTTCAATAATACTCTCATGAATTTCATAATTAATATCAGTGGATGTTATGAATCAGACTCTAGATTTTAACCATTCACGTTTCAGTTTCTTTTTTATTATTTTTTATTTATTAAAGGTTTTTATTTATTTATTTGACAGAGAGATAGAGACAGCACAAGTAGGCAGAGCAAGTGGCAGAGAAAGAGGGAGAAGCAGGTTGTCTGCTGAGCAGGGAGCCTGATGCGGACTCCATCCTAGGACCCTGGGACCATGACCTGAATGCAAGGCAGACGCTTAACGGACTGAGCCACGTAGGTGCTCCAACGCATCTCAGTTTCTTAATCAGTATACTTACGTGACTAAATCATACTCCATGATTCTGAAGAGTTGTAGGAAATATGGCCAGTAGTTAATATTATGAAAGAGAGCTCAGTATCTAAAAAAAAATATTAGAATTAACTCTCATTTATAATATGCTTTGGTTTATTTGCTTTACACTTAAAACGTAGATGAAGTTCTCTGGAGAAATAAGACCCATTACGCCAAAAACCATGGAACCTGACAAAAAGAAATACTGAGAAAAGTTTTAAAAAAACTATTTACTGTTAAAGTGAAATCAAATTGCAAAATGAATTTATTTTACAAAAATGTAGAGATTAAAAATAAAATATTAAATTAAAAATAATTAAACATTTACTCAGACTTTTTTTTGTTTTCATATAAATGCTAAACTGTTTTTGTATAAATGCTAAAAATAAATAAACCTTTTTTAATTTTTGAGAGAGAGAGAGAGAGTATACATGTGCAAGGAGGCTTGGGGGTGTGAGGAAAGTATGAGGAGAGGGGCAGAGGGAGAGAGAAAATCTTAAATGGGCTGCACGACCGGTGCCTAATGCAGGGGCTCGATCTCAGGATTCTGTGATCATGAAATGAGTCAAAATCCAAAGTCGGATGCTTAACAGACTGAGCCACCCAGGTGCCCCTAAAAGAAACATTTGGAAATAAACCACAATAAGACCATATTAATTTGGAGCTCATTCAAAATTTGGGATAATAGCGACAAGTTTAGTCTTGTCTTTTTCCCTTTATTTTATTTATTTATTTATTTATTTATTTATTTATTTATTTATTTAAAGATTTTATTTATTTATTTATTAGGAAAGAGAGAGAGTGAGAGAGAGAAGGTCAGAGTGAGAAGCGGACTCCCCATGGAGCTGGGAGCCCGATGTGGGACTAGATCCCGGGACTCCGGGATCATGACCTGAGCCGAAGGCAGTTGCTCAACCAACTGTGCCACCCAGGGGCCCTATTTATTTATTTATTTTTTAAAGATTTTATTTATTTATTAGAGAGAGAGAGATTGAGAATGAGAGGGGAGAAGGTCAGAGGGAGAAGCAGACTTCCCGCAGAGCTGGGAGTCTGATATGGGACTTGATCCCGGGACTCCAGGATCATGACCTGAGCCGAAGGCAGTGGCTTAACCAACTGAGCCACCCAGGTGTCCCCCATTATTTATGAAGCAAGTATTTGTTAAGCAAATTTAACAGCGCAAAAATATTCAAGAGAATATCCTCAACTACTTCCACTCACACTGAGTATAAGTGTACACAGAAAATCCTTGACCAAATTCAGTTGATTTATGAACTTAAAGATCTATTGAGAGAGGAAAGATAGTGAAACAATACAGAAGCAATAGGACAGCTTAGAAATAATCCATGCTAAGTGATTCTGTGTCAATACACAGAATTGTTAAGATGCTATCCATCTAAGAGAAAAAGTCATAGGTTTCAGAATATGTGCCTCCACTTAATCCCTGAACTGTACCTCACAGACAGCAGGGATCTTGAACTTATTATCAATAGTGTCCATAATATAGCCTGGCACATAGTACGTACTCAGTAAATATTTGAATGAATGTGTACTAGGTATGGTTTAATTTTTCCTCATTTTAATCTGTAATGCTCATCATGTACTTTCTTTGCACAAGACACCTTCAGTCTTGTGTGAAGGATTGCCATCAATCCCGCACATTTCTGTTCATATGTGTGGGAGTAAGATGAAAAACAGGCAAATGGAAGCCCAGACTATTCTATAAAATCGACTGGGGAAACTATTTTCTTTCTAACTGAAAAGCTTTGAGTATACTATTAGTTGTGAGCAATATACTTGTTAGAGTAATTTTAATTAAGGTAATTTTGCTCTGTCCATCAGATCAACAGTATTTTAAAATAGCTAATTACCTATTTGCTAGTTCACAATAAAGATTTTGGAAACCTGCCAATATGCCTTAATTCAGAGAAATATTTAATTACAAATGTCCCTCAATGTCTAGTTCATTAGATTACTTCTATAGAAACATTTAGGTAGGACTGAACACTAAATTTTAAGGTTATTATCATTATTTTTTTTTACAATTGTTATTAAGGTGTATGATGCTCGGAATGGTAGGATAAAGCCATACATAATATTCTGGAAATGGTTTGGAAGAGAGTGGGAATGGTAAATTTATAGTTCAAATATTCCTACAATCCCCATTTACCTTCCTCTAATGAATAGTCTTCTGTTTGGGGGCTTAAACAAGGAATCTGAGTCTGATGGTACTGTTATGACACATAAATTTGCTGGTGGAAATAACTCTAGCCCAGAATGAAAATAGAAAGAAATATTCTGAAATGCCAGGTGTCAGCATATCAAACTGTAATAATAGCAACTAAAATTGACAAAGCACCCTCCTTTCTAAAAAGAGACTCTTTCACACTGGTTTTCCACACTTTTACTTGCTAACTTGTCTATAATTTGTATTATAGTACTGAAATAAGGGGAGTGATAAACATTTGTTAAGAGTTCATTTTAGACTCTCCTAGGGAGGCTGGACATGATGGGGGTTGGGGAGGGTTAATTAGCATTTCAAGTACACTAATTGGGAATATTCCCAGCAGGGTGGTTGCCCGGAAGCCCTTACTCTAGAAGGGATGCTACTATTAGACTTTCAACTATTTTTGCCTGATCCACATTAGAGGTTTGGTGATTTAACACATGGGATATTAGATAAGATTTTTCTGTGGTAACATGGATGGTTTTCAAGATATATGAATTGCCAGAAATATTATGTAGCCACTCCTAGTTTAAGAGGCTTTGCCTTTCAGAATGGCCCTGGGTTTAAGATTCTGACCCGTTCTTTTGTTTAAATATTTATTGGAAGATTTTGTTACCCGGTTCTGACTAGAAAGTTAACAAAATTATGCTATGCCTCAAAGGAAACTTTAACACAAGATTCTGTGAGAGGGTTTGAAAAGGACATTTGGGACTTTTCCAAGAGTACAGGTAGGTCTTTTTGATGCCTGCATTTCTGTGAATGTGTGTTGATAGGGCTAGTTGTGGTCTTTAATGTTCTTTCACTTAACATCCTCCTTGGTATTGAGATTATATGGGGGGAAAGAGATTATAGAGGACAAGACATATATTCGGATTTTCCCACAGTTGAAGGAAGTTACTGACTGGCTACAAAAGATGAGTATGATAAGAGACTCAAACTCAGGAAACAAACTGAGGGTGGCTGGGAAGTAGTGAGGGTAGGGATAGGGTGGCTGGGTTATGGACATTGGGGAGGGGATGTGCTATGGTAAGTGCTGTGAGATGTGTAAGCCTGATGATTCACAGACATGTACCCTGGGGCAAATGATACATTACATGTTAATTAAAAAAATGAAACTTAAAAAAAAATGAGTATGAGTGACTAAATCGTATTACGTAATCTTGTCCCAGTAATCACACAGAGGAAGAGAATTATGTTTCATGACTCACATGAAAGCACAGAAGGGGATGTATTAGTTTCACAGGTGTGGAGCCAGAGCCCCAAGCTTGATCTGGAGAATCTTGCTGCTGAGTTAAAATCTCTATCAACTCCTTACAAGCTGTGTAACTCAGGACAGGATGGCTAACTTTTCCATGTTTCCATTTCCTCATCTGTAAAATGGGTTCAATAGTAATATCTACCTTATAGTATTGTTTTGGAGAATAAACACATTAATATATGTGAAGAATTTGTAGCATCTGGTAAAAAGAAGTATACAGCAAATTGTAGCTATTGTTATCACAAAATGCAAGCATGAAGACTGAGCTGTGTGCTCTCCTTAAAGTGAGAGCACATTTCCCATTAACCATTCTGTTGAAAATTTGTTAGTTTTTACTTCCTATTCTGTCTATAAGGTATGCATAGTCTAAGCCATACTGACCAAATAATCAAATGACTAATATAATGCAATGATTTATTTGAATCAAAATTTTCCTAAAAAACTTCAAAGAAAATCATTTGAGATGGTTTTATTTTCCTACTTTTATAAAAGAAAATTTCATATTGCTTGGAATCTATTTCAGTTCTGTTCACCAAATCTAAGAGTCTTATTGCTCTACTTTATTTCATACAAGCCCTGATGAAGGAAAAGTTTCTTAGACTTTCCAGCAAAGAAAATTTTCTTTATCAAGTGTTTAAATGCTTACTAAGTATATAACATTCTAACAAACCCAAGTGGGTGTACAACAGTTTATTTACAATAACTAGCAGGAGAGACACAAATAAGACCCTGAACAAATGAATTGAAATTGAGGTAATGAGTGATGATACCTGCTAAAGCATGACATCATGGCATCCCAATAATTTTACGGGCATGCACTGGATTGGTACATGTGGAAGAATTCAAGGTTTATTCACAAAGTAGGACTTGAGCAACACTGAAGAATGTATAAGGGCTGAGCAGGGCAAGATGGGAAGGGAAATTTCAATGAACCTTATTCTAGAACAAGCTCCCTCCCATTCAACCAACTTCCCTGCTGCTTAAGTGACTTTCTCCACTCTGAATCCTCCTGAGGGGTGACTGGGTGGCTCAGTCATTGGCTAAGTATCTGACTTTGGCTCAGAGTCCTCATCTCAGGGTCCTGGGATCAGGCTCATCCTCCAGCTTCCTGCTCAGCAAGGAGTCAGCTTCTCCCTCTACCCCTGTCCATGCTCATGCTCTCTCTCTCTCAAATAATAAATAAATAAAATCTGAAAAAAAAAATGTATCCTCACTGGAAGTCCACCGAGTAGAGGTATATTTGGAAGTCATAACAAAATCAACTTCTCAAAATGCAGTATGATTTAGTCAGTTTTTTAAAGGTAAGTACCACATCAGTGTCTAGACAGCTTTTTTAACAATACCAAAACTAGGCTAGGCAGGCAATAGATGTCAATGAAGACAGGCTTCTTTCATTCAGTTTATTTAATCAAAGGATTTTTGTTTTTTAATCTAACAGGTCACTAAGTTCAATGGGACAATTATGCAAATAAAAGAAGGGATTGGAGAGAAAGGAATTTGAGATTATAGAGTAATTCAGTGGATAAAGAGTTTCACTAGGGTATCAGATCTGGGCTTTCAAGGCAAAGGGAAGGTAGTGGAAGTGTTCTGTTCACCAAAAAACCAGGAAAATGAGAGATCAGGACAAATATTGAAGACAAATACCATTAGCTGTTTTTTTTCCCTTTTTTTTTTTTTTTTGGTACTGAGAGATCTCATGAGAAAAGGCAAGGCGAAAAGGATGAACAGGAAAGAGTGAGGGATTCATGTTGGGTAATATTGAGAGATAAATTAAGAAAGGTAGCACGGGTCTGTTTCAGACTGTAGAGCATCAAGCTAAAGAATGTGGTTTTTATCTCATGTGCAACAGAAAATGCCCTTGGTTGCTGTACTTGTATCCCTCAGCATGCAATTAAACTAAAGGGAACACCCTGCAATTATTCTGCAGTGCTGGGGGAAGATGGTGGTGGTGGTATAATTTTTGAATCTCCAAATCTGCCCTCCTACTGTCCCTACTATAATTAGTTAAGCAATTGAAAGAACCTCTAACTCTAACTAACAGATCTAGGAGACATGAGAGTACAGAAACATCTTTAACAAAACCACAAGGGTGTACAAGAGAAATTTTATATGGAGATATATAATATTCTTCAATAAATGTATGGCATTTAAAAGAGAGTGAAGAAACTTAAGAGACTTAACAGACATAACAACCAAATCCAATGTCTCAGGAAAATCTGAACATGGTACTGGGTATTAGATAATATTACATCATTATGCTATTTTATGAGATGTGACAGAGCATTATGTTATGTTAAAAATCATCCATTAGAGATACATGAAGATATACTTACAAGTGAAATGTTATAATGTCTAGGATGTACTATAAAGGGATAATGTTCTTCCTTACACCCATATTGGGGATAAGAAAAAAAGATTGGCAATATATTGATAACACTGAAATTTCCCATTAGGATGCTGATTTTCATTATTCGTTCTTCTTATGGAGATATTTGAAAATTTCTGTGGTGGATCAAGCTAGTGTTCAACTTAACACAAAACATATGAAACTTTTATAGACCTCTGTGATTTGACACCTCTGCTTAACCCCTTGGGTGAGCATTAGTCAAGATAATGTTACCATATCATTTAATAATCAGAACATTCAGATCCACAGAGAATTAAAATCTTATTTTTCTAACAGAGAAGGTGCCCTCGACTTCTATTTTCTTACCAAAGAACCAGAACAGAAACTTCAGGTTTTTGCAGTGATACATACTGGTTCCTAAAAATTCTCTTTAGGATGCATAACACTAGTTTATATTTTACAATGCTGTGAAGTATAAAAGGCTATTTTCATAAGCTGAGATAGCAAACTGAGACAACGTGACATTATAGAGTGGCCTCAAAAAGGAAAATCTATTTCTTCTATTAAACATGTATTTCTAGACCTAGATTCAATACCTTTGTCCTGGTTAATAAATGATCACAATAAGATACCAGGACATACCTCTCAGAATGGCTAAAATTAAATAACAAACAACAACAACCACAAAACAACAGACAATGCCAACTGCTGGTGAAGATTCGGAAAAACTGGAACTGTAAAGCATTGCTGACAGAATTTAAGAATGCAGCCACTTTGGAAAACAGTTGGCAACTTTTTAATAGTCAACATACAGTTAATATACAGCCCAACCATTTCACTCCTGGTACTTCTTATTTTTTACCCAAGAGAAATTATGCTCCCCGCAAAACTATTCAAATAATACAGCAGCTTTAACTCATAATCTCCCAAGCTGAAAACAACCAAAGAATTTCAGCTGGTGAATGGATAAATGAACTGGATACATCCATACCTGGAATACTACTTACTTAAAACACAAAAACAAACTACTGATACACACACACAAAAAAAGGTTGGATCTCAAATGTATCCTGCTATGTGAAAGAAGGCATACACAAAGGCTACACATTGTATGGTTTTATTGGTATGACATTTTGAAAAAGGGAAACCATAGGGATAGAAAACCAAAGCAGTTGTCAGGGGATTGAGGTGGGTGGAGGCCAAAGTACAAAGAGCCATAAGGGAATTTGGAGCAGAGATGGAATTTTTGTATACATTGGTGGAGGTAGTAGTTTACATGACTGTGTATGTCAAGGTTCAAAATGTACACTGAAAACGGTGGATTTTACACAGGTAATTTATACGTCTATAAACCTGACTAAAAATTTTTTAAAAAATTAAACCAAACCAAAACAAAACAAAAGCTTCTCAGAGTCCTTTCCCAGTTTCCTGCACTGATTCTCATTTTTTTTCCTTATTTCCTTATTTGTGAAAAATCTAAAAGGATATAATATTCTATCTATCATTTGGATGAATCGTCACTGGCATAACAACTCTTCTATTTGAGGATATTGTTTCAGAAAAGTAGTCCTGCTACCATCCAAGTCCCTGTAAAGGTTTTTAATTAGGTAACCCCCAAATAACAATACCACTATTGTTTGATTTTGTTAACATAAATGATCTCTTTTGCAAAGTTATTTTAATGTACAATATGGGGAATTCCTGGATAAAGGTTGGGCAAGTAGGAATTGATAGAGGAGACACAGAAATGGGAAAATATAAGCACATAAATGCAGAGTTCTATCACAGTTCATCTCAAGGTGCTTGTTTCAACTTCCCTTTATGAAGCTTCAACCTATTAACCTTCTTTAAAAAAATCTGCCTTTGCTAGGGACCTGTACAACTAGCAGGAACATTTCTTTATTAAGAGTCTCTGTGTGTCTAAGCATTTTTTTTTTGTCTAAGCATTTTTAATGACCCCCATTGCCATGGCACCATCTGGACACCTGACATTTTAAAAACAAACATTTCAGCATAATTGATGAATTCTACCTTAGATGGCTATTATGCAGGTCTGACTGCTAAACATACAGGCAGCCCTCATTCCACCAAATTACACCTTGCTAAGAAGTATCACATTGGGCCTATTAGCATGGGTGTATTGTACAGAAAGCTTAACCTGAGGAGACCCTTTATAATTCTATGAGTGATGGTCTCACCAAAACCAAACCATGCAAAATAACTTGCTGGATTTTGGCCAGCAGCATAACCACAATGGAGAGGTCACTGGGAGATGCCCGTATTGAGATGAACCCTAATTTAACTGAACAAATAGCCCCAGCAAAGAATGTTCAGCTAACAAATGGCCCATCAAAGGCACAGTCAGTTATCTGTTTTCCAGACCAGAGCATATACCTTTGCTAGAAACCCCTTAAACTACTGCAAGTGGTGGAAAAGTTGGGAGAATTAAAATTAAAGAGTACCTGTTATTTATGAAGCACTGCTGATGCATGCGTCCATTCATTCACATAATGTATTATGTATATGTAATACTTTCAACAGAAACATTTTATATAGAACTTCATGCAAAGTACTATTCTAGGTCCTGCAGATGCAGCAGAAAGCAAAAGAGACAATATCTTTACATCTTTGGAACTGAAGTTCTACTGGGAGCCTTTAGACCATCTCTGAATTTGTGAATTAAATCTCTTTCACACATCAGGAAACTGAGGCTGAGAAAGACTGACTTATACAAAGTTACTAGTAGGTCATAGAAAGGGTATTAGAATCTAGGATTCCAACATAACACTTTTGTTGTATAATCAGGAAACTTGCTCTAGATGAGAATCTCCTGCCTTATTTACTCCAGGCACCCTGAGGAAATTGGGACTCTGGAAAGCCCTCTCTGGATTCTATACTTAAGTTCTGGATCAGGGTTTAAACATTAGAGATTTAGGAGAAGTTAGGGAAAACCAGGGCTCACAGCTTCCATCAGCTTAATTTGAGCTGGATTTTGATAGGGTTTTGGAATACCATTTTGAACTACACTGCCGTGGTAGGAAAAACACATTCAGAGTTCTAACAGAATGATTCCCAAATCAACTTTTGGAGTCTATCAATCTGCTACCTCGGATTTCTAACCCTTTGGTTTCTAGAATCCATGCTAGCTTCCCACTCACATCATCCTGAATAAAAATGGAAACTCAACACATTTCTTCTATTGTTTTTATTTCTTTCAGAATTATTCTCCTCCAATAAGTACTGTCTAGTTTCTGCCCACTTGACTTCTGCATGCAGAAATTGTTTTCTATCACTAAGATCCTCTGTGTGTCTTGGAGAGAGGGCAAGTAAAAGCTTTTATATCACAGTGTCCGGAATTTTAATCAAATTACTCTACCACAGCTAAACTTTTTCCTTTGCTTAACAAAGGTTACCAATGAAGTCAGAGTCATAAAACTTCATAGTACATTATATAGAAGGATAGTATATGTATCCTCTTCAAATGAAGAAGGAAATAGTAAGGTAAAGAAATAAAATGTTCAGGGGTGGCTGGGTGGCTCAGTGGGTTCAAGTCTCTGCCTTCGGCTCAGATCATGATCTCAGGGTTCTCGGATCGGGCTCTCCGCTCAGCAGGGAGCCTGTTTCCCCTTCTCTCTCTGCCTGCCTCTCTACCTACTTGTGATCTCTCTCTCTCTGTCAAATAAATAAATAAAATCTTTAAAAAAAATAAAATGTTCAATATAAAAAAGTACCACACAAAATTTTTCAGAAAAAAATCATATTTGTGGATTTTAATATTAATGAGACACTAAAGTATATTAAAAAGTGCCACGTATAAATTAACATACCAAAAATAATTAAATGAAAGTCAAGTAATGGTCAAGTTGTTAATTAGTCAGCACATACTATAGAACAATTTGCAAAAGCAAAATTTAAAGGGTGGCTACATGAATAACAGTGAAAAATAAAATTAATTTTCCTATTATACAAACTTATTTTTGCCATCTTTGGAAGTTATGGCTGGTCTTTATAATTAGTTATATGCCTATAAAGGAAGATAATTTATAGTACAGAAGTATACCTTTACAGAAAGAATTTTCCACATCAGCAATAAGATCCTTTATGATGTCTACTTTATATTGATTGATATTTTACATATAACAAGAATTCTTTTTTCTAATCTCAACCATTTATTTATTGGCCTGAAAATATGATTACTTCTGCTTACTTCTTTGTGCCCAAATCCACGTCTTTGCAATCTGCTTAATATCCCACTCCCTCTAGGACTTGAGGAAGCTGCTCTTTCTCAACAGACTCTCTTCAAGACATTGGGTCCTTTCCTGCCTATATCCCATTAAGAGTCACCCAGATGTACTATCTGCCCGTACGGTTTCCATGTGCTACCTCCCTCCCTCTTTAGAGTTCCAATGCCACTTTCAGTCATATATTAGATCCTCATCTTGTTAGCTTGCAAAAATCTATTGTTAAATGTTCAGGAATATTGTGAGTGGAGCCATAGCTGGATATAAGCCACAGTAAAACTATTTAACTCAAAGAAATTGTCAAATGATTTTTACCTCTAGGGAACTGGTTTATCAACACCCCACTGGATCATTGTGGCTTTCAGAATACATTAGATAACTGTGTTTGGACCTCCTGACAACAAACTATGACTGAAATATATATTTCATATCACATTCTACTGGATCTTTTCCCAGTACTTTGAACTTACATTACCTTAAAATGACTACCTGACCTCAGTAAGGCAGTGTGGTTACAGATCCTAGTTCCTGTTTTCTTCTTACTCTTCTATGAGCAACTGAAACGTGAAAACAGTGACCTTCTGAACATTCTGAACAGTCTGTGCCTTGCACCTGGGCCTGTCCTTCTGTAACCCAAAGCCTCCCTCTGCTGGCCCCAACTATTAAAATACTTCTCTGTATTTTGGCCTCCAAAGTGCTGGAGTGTGGTAAAAGACTTAAAACAAAACAAACCAAAAAAACTTGTACTGTTGGTTTGGGGAAATACACACTTCAAGACATGCAAGCTAAGACAAGGCTGGTCCTATGGTAGTGATTGGCAACTGCATCCAGGTCATCCTGTGTGCAATATCGGGCAAACAGTCACCCACTCACCTTTATAGTATGGGTGTTTTTAGCAGTGGATAGTAAAATGTGGATGACATGCTGAGCCTTGATCTCACCCCTAGCAAGAGGGCTGACTAAATACTTGCTCCTTCAAACTGAATTTCCTTATCCAGGTCTCCTTAACCAGCATGCTTTTTTTAACTGGCCTGTGATAGCTGGTAAAAGCTCTTTCCCCTCTTGCCATGAGTATTAAAGATTTATCTCTATAAGTAAAATAAAAAACATCATAATCTCTGAATGCCTGATCACAGAACAACATGTAGAGACATGGCAACACATCAATAAAATCTTCAGGTTATTTTGTTCCTTTCAAGCAAGTTATCCACTTACAGACCTTATAGCCACTGAACCCTTAAACAGGCCTAATCCCTGAAATGGTCCCATTTCACCATAAAGCCTTTGTTGTACTGCAGAGACCAATATTGAAAATAAAGGCATTTTATGTTTCTCTTTTAGAGAAATTTTTGTGTGTTCTCTTGGAGTTTTACTTCTTGCAGTCCACAATTTTTTTTAAAGATTTTATTTATTTATTAGAGAGAAAGAGACTAAGAATGAGAGGGGAGAAGGTCAGAGGGAGAAGCAGACTTCCCGCAGAGCCGGTAGTCCGATATGGGACCCGATCCTGGGACTCCGGGATCATGACCTGAGCCGAAGGCAGTCGCCCAACCAACTGAGCCACCCAGGCACCCGCAATTTTTTTTTCCTTAAAAAAACGTAAGGTAAAATGCTAATGTCAACCCAGATCCCAAATTATTAAATAGCTTGACATTCAATATTATTTTATCTGCATAATATATAATTTAGGAAGCACCTGCATTATCTTAATCTGTTTTAAAGTTTAATAATATGCCACAAAAAACTTTAAAATATCTCTAGGATAAACATGAAATATTTTTTTAAAAAATCCTATACAATAAAAACTTTATATCCTTACCTTCCTCCTGTCCTTCAAGCATCTCAACATGTATCTTGCTGGGGCTATTTAACCATAGCAAATTTAAATCACCTATCTGTGTTCTAAACACCCTGGAACTCTAAATTTTTGGCATATAATCCTCTGTGGCTGTTCTCTTACTTGGCTCTGGTGGACAGGATGATCAAGATCTGGGATGACTACATCCCATATAATTCTTCCCAAATGTTTCCCTTCCTGACATTCTTTAGCCATATGGATAAATTCCCATATTTAAAAGGTGAAAAAATGCCAAGGAGAAAAGAAATTTATGTTTGGATGATATAACCACATGCAAATTAGAGGACAGAAGGCAAAACTGTCCATGTACAAGAGGTAGGATTGGAAACAAAACCTCCCCTAGAACACGTAAAACTCATCTCTTGATGGAGCAAGAAGAGAGGAATGAGTTAATGAAATTACTCTTTCTGAGTAAGTGCACAGAACAGAGCCATAGCTCAGATTCAAACCACGTGTGCACACACACACACACACACACACATTGGTTTATTTCAATGCACATTTTATTCAATTGAACAAGGCACAGAGAAGCCAAAAATGAGCTAATTTTCAGTGCCATTTGCATTATCTGCCAGGTGTTAAGCCCATTACAGACCATAGCATCATTTGCTGGAATCACTCATTCCTTCATTAGCTACACTCTCTTTATGCCCTCTAGTGCATGTATTTTGAGCAGACTTTTAGGAGGAAAGATCCAAATAGTTTTGTTATGGCTACAGTTTGTTTCCATTGGTTGAAATGTCAGTAAGTCCAACCAACTAGGGAACCTGAATAATAAGCCAGCCAAAATTATGTTTAACCATTTTCAATCTGCTTAGTTCATTACTAGACATTTTATTTTTTTTAATTTTTTTACTAGACATTTTAAATGATACAGAAGAAACAGAAAGGTTGATGTGAGTCCCAATTTCCTCCCCTATAAAATAGGGATAAAACAACAACTACTCTACCTGGCCGTTGTGAAAACAAGAAATAATGTGTAACTGAAAGTAGCACGGCTAGTGGCACAGAGTAGGCGCTTAATGACTAATATCCTTATTGACGATAGTGAATGCATAATTTTCATATAGGAGAGAAGGACATCATGTCTGAAATAATTGATGAATAAAACAAGGAGGTATGAAATTAATATGTAACCATGAGTGAGCCACTCAGCACTAATAGATCATTTAAAGAGGTGACTGCAATTATACTTCCCGGATCCTTTTGGTAAAAATGCATTCTATAAAAAGCTAAGTATGAAAAAGACCAGTAGACAATTTCTGCTGCTCTCAGCTATAGTGGATGATGGGATTGCTCCCAAGGGTACCATTTAATAAAGTTCACTTTATTATTCTTTAATACATTTTAGCAAGCTTCAGTGGCTATAACCACGACTAACTTAAATGGGAGATACTCTTCTCAAAAGAACAAGTCAAGATTTCTTATCATAATTGGGTAATGTCTGGAAAACAAATTAATACTTTGCATCATCCAGTGGCTGGTTTACTATCCTGGACCAATTAACTAGCCTGACTAAACTGTAGTCCTTGCTTTAGAAAAAGAAAAAAAGCCATGCATTAGATGATTATCTGGGTAAAATAGAGTTTTGAAATTTCTTTTACTAGCAAAATTTGGGGCTTCTATCCGAATAACCCAGATTTTTTCTTTTGGCATCCTCATAGATTAAATAAGTTTTTATATCTGTAGAGTGAAATACATCAATGAACCATAAAAGGGCTTCCGTCTAGTTTAGAATGAAACTCAGTACCACTGATTCAATGAGGACTTCTTTCACTGTCACGTCTGAAGCACATGAATTTAGCTATCAAAAGAAAGATTGGAGGTGTATCCAACTAATACTGTAATATGATTTTTCAGTATTAAAGTCTGAATCTATCATTCTAGGTCCTCTTGCAATAGAAAGGCTACGGGAGCAAATATAATGATGCATAATTTATAAATTTAGATTCTCCTCATTCTTTCTTCTTGTTCTTATTCTTCCTTTTCTTTTCAGGAATGAAAAGATATATGATTTCTAAAAGGAATTCTCTTTTTGTTGGCTAATAGACAAACCAAGAGTCATCCATTCCCTTGGTATTTATGAATTCAATCTTAAAGGCTAATGCTATTCTGAAGAGTCACTGATCCCCAGAGTTCTATCTCTGTAAGTGGCTTCTTCTTGTTAAAATGGAGATTGAACTATTAATTTGCAATTCCCATTGGGTTTCAATTACCATACTTATTCACATAATCTGTTATTTTTACCTTGAAATTAAAAAGAGATATTATGTAAGCATCTGCCTGCTAGTCTAATTATTAGTTTTAGAGAGTATTGAGATTTTAAATCCATTTCCCTGATATTTAAAGAAAGAAGTTTTACTTTCTCATAATAAAGAATCAATATTATAATTAATTATAATTTAAATGACCCTACAGACTTTTTTCAATATGTTTTCTTTTTTAGAGTAGAAAAAAAAACATTTAATGAGGCAATACCTTTCTAAAAGAAAATAAGGAGACAAACAATTTTTTTAAAGATCGGTAGGTAGGGGCGCCTGGGTGGCTCAGTTGGTTGAGCAGCTGCCTTCGGCTCAGGTCATGATCCCAGCGTCCCGGGATCGAGTCCCACATCGGGCTCCTTGCTCGGCAGGGAGCCTGCTCCTCTCTCTGCCTCTGCCTGCCTCTCTGCCTGCTTATGTTCTCTCTCTGTTAAAATAGATAAAATAAAATCTTAAAAAAAAAAAAAAAAAAGATCCTTTAAAAAAAAAAATAAAGATCGGTAGGTAATCTACCTACATTTAGTACAGCGAGGTAAAAATTGGTAAGTAAGCCTAAGGACTTTCTCTTCTTCTACCTGTGTCTATACCAAGAGGAGGTATCAGAAGCTGACTCACTACTTGCAACATTTAATGATTTGTCGTCTCATAGCAAGAAAAAAACTAAGTTCGCATTTTATGTTAACCTCTTCTGACTTTATGATTGCTTTAAAGCACACATTAAAGAAATAAATGGAATGATAAATTATTACTCATTTCAAATTATGGGTAAGATTGTGAGTAAAGGTATACATTGAAATATATGGTCATGTGTCTTGGTAAAATGTAAATATTTAATCCCAATAGACCTTTTAAGCCATACCCTTCCACCCTCAACCACTTGATTTTCTTTTCCACACCAAGTTAAACTCCAAAGATATCTCAGGGTGAAAGAGGAATAGGGAGAATGTAATTCCCATCATCTTCCAAGCCTCTGCAAATAACAGAATATAAGAGAAAATAGTGGGTCATACAAATATATATTTCTTTGAGTAAATACCTGACAAATGTATAAAATTTACTTAGCTTTTTGTGTGTCTGTGTGTGTACTTGGCCCCAATTATTTTTTTCAAAAATGGTCCAATAGAACTAACATAACCTTATCAATATTTATTTCTAAGCATTCAGAAATGGCTGCAAACTTTCCATAAATTCTATAACTTTCTCAGAGATCTCCATGACTTTACTCCCTTGCTCTAAGCTGAACCTGTTGCTTTAGATGCTGATGTATAACTGTTTCACTGGGACTTCTTTTCACCCCTTTCTGTGTTTGGTCTCTTGTTTCTTGAATCTTTGTTTTGTTTTCTGTGGTTTTCTACCAAATGTTGCTTAAGCATATCCTCCAGTTGTTTCTTATGAAAGAGTAGATAGGAAGTGATTCTTAAAATATTTTTCTTGTCTAAAATTACCTTGACTGCACCTTTGCACTCTATTTATAGTGTGGATGGATACAGAATTCTAAATTAGAAATTCTTTCCCTGTATAAGTTTGAAATTGTCCTGTCTTTCAGCATCCAAGTACTCAATATTATTTTGGAAACTACATTGCCATTTTTATTTCTACTCCTTTGTATGGGACTATGATCATCAATGCCCTCTCTGCTGCCTACAGTCCTTGGGCTTAGAATCCTTAGCCTGTTTATTTCATAATTTCCCAATGATTGCCTCACAGTAACTCTTTTAAAAAATCTGTACGTTGACAAGTTGTTGGATTCTTTCAATTTAGAGAATTATGCCTTTAATTCTAGGGCAGTTTTCTTTTGTTATATCTTTGCTATTTTCATCCTTTTAGATTTTCTATGATTACTCTTTCCCTATGATCTCATGGATTTTCTATGATCTTCTGGAAGTCGTTTATTCATATGTTAGATATCTTGGATTATTTCTCTCATTAAAATAATCTTTTCTCACTGGCCATTACTTTTCCTTTTGGTTATTTTTCTGGGAAATTTTCTTAATGTTATTTTTAAGCTCTCCTTTTTGTATTTTTGCCTATCTACTATAATACTTTAAACATGCAGGATTCTTTAGTTTTTCTTTGGTTGTTCTTTTTTTAGGATACATATCTTTATTGGTATATTTATTTGTTTTGTTCTCTTTTAAGTTAAAACTGTTCTTCATATAACTGATTTTTGACTACCTGTGTGGCACCATAAAAAGTTTTTATAAGCAGTTCTATGTTTGTGTGTGTGTGTGTGTGTGTGTGTGTGTGTGTATGTGAGTGTATGTGTGTAGTCAGAAGCTTTATGATGGGGTAATGGGAAATGAGATAGCTTTTCCTTGAAATAATAACTCCTACACATTTTCTCAGGGGCTTAATGCTTTTCCAAAGAACTCTAATTTAAAACCTGGTTCTGATACCCTGGGAGTAGGGATTTGGTATCTAGAAAAGATATTTGAGGTTTTTTTTTTTTTTTTTCATGATTTCTGACCAAAGCCTCATCCTCATCATTTTTTTAAAAGATTTTATTTATTCATTTGACAGAGAGGAGAGAGATCATAAGTAGGCAGAGAGGCAGGCAGAGATAGAGGGGGAAGCAGGCTCCCCGCCGAGCAGAGAGCCTGATGCAGGGCTCAATCCCAGGACCCCGAGACCATGACCTGAGCCGAAGGCAGAGGCCTAACCCACTGAGCCACCCAGGCGCCCCCATTTTTTGTTTTGATGCCATTATTTTAATTCATTTTTGTCCTCTAGTTTATACTTCTGATATCCAGTGGAAAAGGGGGAAAGATGGTCCTATAGCTATATATGAACATGAGAAGGGATTTGGTGATCTAAGCTTATGCTAAAAACTTCAAATAATCCTTCTGTTTTTCAGAAGTAAGCACTTTCTTTTACTCCCAAGTACAAAGTAAGTCCAAGTGGTGAGAGTGGTACACATCACAATTATCTAACCTACTGACACATAGTATTCAGATTTTTCTACTTTGCTAATTCATCTACTTTCCGTCTTCCAAAACTTTATTGACATCTCTTAATCATTTTTATCCCTCTCTTTTTCAGTTTGTTTTCGTATTATTGTTTTTAAAATTTTTAACTGATATTTTATATTATTTTATTTTAACTGATATTTTAGAAGTGTTTTTGAAGGCAGCAGAGGACTTTGAATTCTATATGCCACCTTTTGCCTGAAGACTGTAGACTATATTTAAACACATGTTGATTATAAGATTTGTATTAATATGAGATTTAGTATTCTAATTAATTAACTCCTAATAGCATAGTACCACTCAGACAGAAATGTTTCCTGATATTACATAATGTAAGATAGGATTCAACTCGAATGAGAAACTCAAGAATAAGAGATGGTGTGGTATTTATTTATTATTATTTTTAGAGTCCTTAAATTTTATTTTATTTTATTTTTTCCGTATTCCAAGATTTATTGATAATGCACCACACCCAGTGCTCCATGCAATATGTGCCCTTCTTAAAACTCACCACCAGGCTCACCAAAGCCTCCACCCCTCCAAAACCCTCAATTTGTTTCTCAGAGTCCACAGTCTTTCGTGCTTCATCTCCCCTCCGATTTCCCCCGATTCACTTTTCTTTTCCTTCTCCTAATGTCCTCTATGTTTTTCCTTATGCTCCACACATATGTAAAACCATATGATAATTGACTCCCTCTACTGGACTTATTTCACTCAACATAATCTCTTCCATCCTGTCAATATTGATATAAAAGTTGGATATTCATCCTTTCTGATGGAAGCATAATAATCTATTGTATATAATTGGATCATATCTTCTTTATCTGTTGAAAGGCATCTTGCCTCTTTCCACAGTTTGGAAATTGTGGACATTGCTGCTATGAACACTGGGGTACATGCAGTCCTTCTTTTCACTACTGTGTCTTTGGGGTAAATACCTAGTAGTGCAATTGCAGGGTCATAGGGTAGATCTGATTTTAATTTTTTGAGGTATCCCCACACTGTTTTCCAATGTGGCTGCACCCACTTGCATTCCCACCAATAGTGTAAGAGGATTCCCCTTTCTCCAAATCCTCTCCAGCACTTGTTGTTTACTGTCTTGTTGATTTTGGCCATTCTAACTGATGTAAGGTGGTATCTCAGTGTGGTTTTGATTTGAATCTCCCTGATGGCTAATGATGATGAACATTTTTTCATGTGTCTGTTAGCCATTCGTATGTCTTCTTTGGAGAAGTGTCTTTTCATGTCTTCTGCCTATTTTTTGATGTGATTATCTGTTTTGGGAGTGTTGAGTTTGAGGGGTTCTTTATAGATCTTAGATATCAGACCTTTGACTGTAGTGTAATGATGTGGTTTTATTAACCCAATGATATTAAGATATGTGCTGGGAATTACTTAACATGAAAGTTGAGTTTCTAGGAAATCATGATTTCATTTCTACCCATTGAGAGAAATGTCTTCACCAAATGATGCCACTTAACATTCCTTCTTTTTGAAAACAACTTGAAATAATAATTATACTAATATGTGCATGACCAAAGAATTTATAAGAAATTTTAAAAAAGAAACTCTTCTAATTTAATCATCTTTTTTTCAAATTAGTTTTTTTTTTAAGATTTTGTTTATTTATTTGAGAGAGAGCGATATCACAAGTAGGCAGAGAGGCAAGCAGAGAGAGAGAGGAGGAAGCAGGCTCTCCACTGAGCAGGATGCTGCTGGATGGGAGGCTCTATCCCAAGACCCTGCAATCATGATCTGAACTAAAGGCAGGCCCTTAAGTGATTGAGCCAACCAGGTGCCCCTCAATTAAGTTTTTTAAATATTTTTTTAACTTTTTCATCATTTAAAATTTTTTTTCATGTAATTAAGTTCTATATTCTGATAGGAAAATATGCACATAGATATGTATAGGCATGTGTACTGCATGTTATATATAATATATATACTTTTTCCTCTTCTGTCATTTAGTATTTTGCTGAATAAATAAGACACCAAATTTACTTTACAATCATATTTATAAGAATATCCCTTTCAAAGTACAGCGTTATCATTTAGATATGAAAAACATAACAAAGATGCAATGAGTATGTAACATGCTTATGGATTCCTTTGACTGACTGGCTTAAATAGTGACATTAAATCAATACGGCTTTTGTATTGTTTTTATTACGTGAATTTCCAACAATTTTAAAATGCAAGTTATGACTGAATTGACCAATAGTAATGTTTGTCTCTGTTACAACAATGATGCATAATGTTGCATTCTAGACCTCTTTCCCTCTTATGACCAGAAGCAATGTTAGCCGAAACCTGGAAAACTAAGTTAGAGAAAAGATCAGACATTGATATAAACTTTCTGATTCAAGGAAGAGCCTTTGGGGAAGCAATAGGATAAGTTTAATAGTGTTAAAGCACAGGATGCGTGGAAGTGGGAATAGGGTAGAAAGATAAGGCTAGACATGGTGGAAGGAATCAGTTCAGGAAAAGTCTTAAATTCTTTAAAAAATCCTATGCCAAAGCAAGAATTTATACAATAATCTGCATTTTAGAATCATTATTCTAGCACTATAAAAGAAAAGCAGTATAAAATTATAGATAGAATTCAAGTCTTTGTTTCGAAGAGACAAATCTCTCCAGCTAAACAAAGGCATCCAATGATACAAACACAGGTGATCTTTCTTATAGAAGAGGTAGAGAGTCAGCCGGGTAAGCTATTGCGTTCTTATCTACCTCTGGCTTGGGTTTCTTACCCACAGCTGTGGGAGAGAAAGCTAATTAAAAACAGTTAGAAATAGAAAAGTATAATTTAAAAATTAGAAATAGGGGTGCCTGGGTGGTGGCTCAGTGGGTTAAGCCTCTGCCTTCAGCTCAGGTCATGATCTCAGGGTCCTGGGATCAAGCCTGGCATCAGGCTCTCTGCTTAGCAGGGTGCCTGCTTCCCCCTCTCCCTTCTCCTGCCTCTCTGCTACTTGTAATCTCTTTCTCTCTGTCAAATAAGTAAAATCTTTAAGAAATAAAAATAAAAATCAGAAATAAAAAATTTGCTTGAGGAAAACATATAAAGTTGATAAATAAAAAGGCAAAGTTACAAGGCGATATCTTTTAATATCTTGCCATTTTGAATGCCTACTTATCCTATATTCTAGCTAAGAAAGCTACAGTCCAGGATGGGCTGTCAATTACCCATACATTTTCTCTCCCATCATTTAATAAGAATGCATTCTAGAGTCCCCAATATGTCAACTCTATGGAAAAAGTGAGGGTATGAACTTTGCACCTGTTATATCATTGGCTCTGGTTTTGATGAGAGGGAAAAAAAGCATAAAATAAAACAAAAGGTGAAATTATGGGTTATAATATTCCAACCACTATTTAACATGATCTTTGGAGTTTTGCAAATAGCTTCATTAATAGTATACTGGGAATTGCTGGTTTTATAATTTCAAAACATATTATATCACTGTAACTATTTTTTTCTTAAATTATATACAATCTTTAATCCCTCTTCTCTTTGATCATAATACTAATGGATAAGTATGTCAGGTAAAAAAAAAATTTTGCTTGAGATAAATTTAATGACATTGTGCTTATAAGGAAAAATATCTTAAATTATATAAGTATAATTGCAGAAGAAAATAAAAGTAGTCCTAGCCACACTGCCTTAAAAAGAATTCATCTATTTGAAAGATAAACAAACAAATAAAAAGCCCCATAATATCAAGCTAACATGTGTATAAATATAATAGGTTTCTCTATACAAGTACAAAAAAATCACTCATTCAGCTAGCATTCATTTCAGGATTTTTTTTTCCCATTATGCCAGGTAGAAATAAAAAGACATTCAAATTGGCAAGGAAAAAGTAAAACTTTAACTATTTGTAGATGACATGTCACTTTATATAGAAAACCTGAAAGATACAACCAAAAAAATACTAGAACTGAAAAATGAATTCAGCAATGTTGCAGATGCAAAATCAACATACAGAAATCTATTAAATTTCTATATAACAATAGTGAAGCAGCAGAAAGAGAAATTAAGGACTCAATCCCATTCACAATCACATCTAAAACAATAAGATACCTAGGAATAAAAACAAAAGAAGAGAAAGACATGTACTTTGAAAACTATAAACCACTGATGAAAGAAATTGAAGATGACACAAAGAAATGGAAAGATATTCCATGCTCATGGATTGGAAGAACAGAATTGTTAAAAGCCTTACCCAAAGCAATCTACAAATAATGCAGCTCCTCTTAGAATATCAACATTTCTCACAGAGCTAGAACAAATGATCCTAAAATTTGTATGCAACCACAAAAGACCCCAGAGAGCTAAAGCAATCTTGAAAAAGAAAGCAAAGCTGGAGGTATCACAATTCAATTTCAAGATATATATATATAATAATTATATATATTATTATATATAATATTTACATTATATTTATATATTTCAAGTTATATTACAAAGCTGTAATAATCAAAATAGTATAGTACTAGCGCAAAAATAGGCACATAGATCAATAGAACACAATAGAAACCCAGCAATAAACCCACAGCTATATGGCCAGTTAATCTTCAACCAAGCAGGGAAGAATATCTAATGGGAAAAGGACAGTGTCTTCAACAAATGGATTTGGGAATGTTGGACAGCAACATGCAAAAGAATGAAACTGGACCACTTTCTTATACCACACACAAAAATACATTCCAAACGGATTAAAAACCTAAATATGAAACCTGAAACCATCAAAATTCTAGAAGAGAACACAGGTAATAACTTCTTTGACATTAGCTGAAACAACTTCCTTCTAGATAGGTCTCCTGAGGCAAGGGAAACAAAAGCGAAAATAAACTTTTGGATTTCATCAAAAACAAAACAAAACAAAAAAACTTCTGCAAAATGAAGGAAACAATCAGCAAAACTAAAATGGGAGAAGATATTTGCAATGGCATATCTGATAAAGGGTTTGTATCCAAAATACATAAAGAACTTATAAAACTCAGCACCCAAAAAACAAATAAGCCAATTAAAAATGGGCAGAATATATGAACAACTATTTCTCCAAAGAAGACATACAGATGGTCAGAAGACACGTGAAAAGAAACTCAACATCACTCATCATGAGGAAAGTGCAAACCAAAACTGCAATGAGACACCTGGGTGGTTCAGTTGGTTAAGCAACTGCCCTTGGCTCAGATCATGATGCTGGAGTCATGGAATGGAGTCCCATGTCAGGCTTCCTGCTCAGTGGGAAGTCTGTTTCTTCCTCTCACCACCCCCCCTTTATGCTCCTTCTCTCTCAAGCAAATAAGATCTTAAAAAAAAAACTGCAATGAGATATCACTTCACATCTGTCAGAATGGCTCAAATCTACAACACAAGAAGAATTAATATTATCAAATCAATCAATCAATAAATAAAATATTTTAAAAAAATACTGATTTGAAGGGATACATGCACCCTGGTGTTTAATAGTAGTATTATCTAGAACAGCCAAATAATAGGAACAACCCAAGCGTCCATTGACTGATGAAGAAGTAGTATATTTATACAATGAAATATTACTTAGCCATAAAAAATAATGAAAGCTTGCCACTTGCAAGGACACAGATGGAGCTAGAGCATATTATGCTAAGCGAAATAAGTCAGAGAAAGGCAAATACCATATGGTTTCACCCATATGTGGAATTTAAGAAGCAAAACAAACGAGCAAAGTGGGGGGAAAGAGTGAGAGAGAGACACATACACAGACAGATAGAGAGGCAAACCAAGAAACAGACTCTTAACTGCAGAGAACAAACTAATGGCTACCAGATGGTGGGTGAGTGTAGAGATGTGTGAAATAGGTGATGGGGATTAAGGAGTGCACTGGGTATTGTATGGAAATATTAAATAATGTTGCACTGTATGTTAGTTGCACTATGTGTTAACTCACTGGAATTTAAATGAAAACTTAAAAAACACAACAAAAGATTATAAAAATATCATCTGTTTAAGAAATGATAAAATCTAAAATTAATAAAAACTGACTTGTTTAAAGTCATATAAAGTCTAAACTTAGCATCCAATAGAAGTGAAACATTGGTTTGCATGCTTTCACAGTCCTAACATTAATGACTAAGTGATCCATAGATTTTAGGTGTAACTTTTAATTCAAAAGTGGAAGTGAGAAAGATTTCATGAAGAAAAGTCAGATGGCATGAAGGAAAAAAAATGGAACGATTTATCCAAATATGTATGATTAGAAATTAAAAAATGTTGAATGATGATTTGGATTAGAGTTAATATAATTTAGATATATTAACTATCAAAATATATATATTATATATTTAAATATATATATAATATATATAATATATTTATATATTTAAATATATATATATAAATATATATAAATAAAAATATATATTAAATATATATATTATATATTTATATATAATAATATATAAATTATTAGATATAATTTAGATATAGATATTAGTCTCTCCATTGATAAAACTGGAGGATTTCATTCTGTGATTTATGGGCCAGTTTTGAAATATTCTATCTCAAAAAGCTTTTTTGAAATGATGTCTCAAATCTAGGCATAAAGCTTTTTTTTAATTTCCTTGCATAAAAAGTACAATTAGGTAGCAAACTATAATTTATGGCAACCTTCAGAAATTCTCTCTAGATTTTGGATAGTTTTCTTTTAAGGAGTTCTGAGAGTGTGTGTGTGTGTACTTGGAGCCTATGTGGAGAAATCTTGGGTGATTTTTTTTTCTTTACAGTCCTTAGGACTTCCTCTATAGAATATTTGGAATTATAGAAGTATCCTAAAGCTAGGCAACCTGTATGAAGATGGAAACCATTAGAAACTGCCTGAGGGCATCTCTAGTTATGAATAGTTAAAAGAGAATTGAAAATTTTGACAACCTCTGTTAGAAGTCCCATGATTTCTAAAAAGAGGTCAGAATATTAATAAATGAAATAAATGATTGATGCAGGTCCCAAGGTGATGTTAAAAAAACAAATTCAATATATCTTTGACCAACTTTCCCCAGGTCTTAAAGGAAGAAACAGAATTCAGACCACGGACAAAAGTTAGAATTTTAATAAAAATAAGACAAAATTCTCCACAACTATCTATAATTTTTGATACACACTGATATGTGATAGGCTAATCCCTGCTTGTCCCTCCCGATCCATTCTTCAGTCTGCCCCTCCCAGCACATAACATGCACACCCTTGCTCTGTGCTTTACAAGCCAGATGTTTATGCACTGTGTCAACCAAGCTCTCTTTCCTTGTGGCTTCTTATTGGTTCAGGCAATGTGAAACATCAGCAGGATATTAAAAGGTAAAAGAAATGAAGAGTTATGATATTTATTTCCCTTGCTTTTACCTGCGGGGACACATGTTGTCACGTTACTTTACTTAAGGTCAGGTTCTTCTTGGGTGGCCCTCTTAAACAGGACAAATCTTTCTGTGTTCTGATAACCAGCTGTATGTTCCATCAAGCTTAGGCATGGAAGTAGCTTCCAGTTGTAGTTAGCACAGGATGCTTCACTATCCTTCAATCCTATGTATTCCCTCTGTAAACAGTCACTTCATTAAACTCTCTTCAATCCCTTTCAATGGTGTCATCAGTTTTCTGACAGAGTTCTGACTGAAACACATTCAGGAAGTTCTCATATGACCATTGTTACATGTGAGTAGGGTTAGTGGTGGGCTGAAAATTTCACATTTATTGCAAAAGGCATTTCCCAACAGGAGTTAATGTGGATAAATACAAATATTTGTAAAATTCAATTGTTTATGTTATTTTGGTATGGAAAAAAATCTCCTATACATTAGAATTCATGTGTAGTATGGTCATATCTTAGAGGACCCTAGTTAGAAAATGCTATGGAGTGTATATCCTGGTTAACTTAGGGATTGCTTTTCCTAAGTAGAAAGTGGCACTTAGGGTCTAAAAGGGCATTCAGAAATAGAATCTGTTTTTGAAATATAGGAAGATAGGAAGTTGTGGAATTTTTCAGGGAGCACTAGATGTGACTGCTCCAGTGTTTCATGGTCCCACACATCCCAATTCACTGTTCCTTGGGGGAATAGCTTATAATTCATCCATTGTTGTCACATCTTGAAAGACTAGTAAGCCTGGAGCTTTTGATTTAAATATTATAGAATTAAGTGCTTACGTGAGAAAACAGCCCTATGGATAAATAGATGGTAAAATGCATAATAACTACAGCATATAATTACTTAGTATATAATCACCTCTGTGGTTGTTACAGACCAAACAATAGTAGACAAGTGAGGTGTACATTAAGCATAAACTGCGTTATTCAGAGTCCTGAAACTTCGAATGCACTCACCAAGGAAAGAGGTTCACGTGCTATTCATTGTCAAAGAAACTACGAATAAATTCCTATTCCCTGAAGATCCAACATCCAACAATGAGAAATGCTGTGGGAATGGTGCTTTCATAAATCTAGTAGAGTGACAACTCTATACCCTACAGCTATTTAATGGCTATTTTACATTTTCTTCAGTAAAACCAAACCAACATTTTTTCTTCCTGTAACATTATTTTAAATTCTGATTCAAAGTTGGGAATTCAGGGCTAATACTGATTCTTATGATGATAGCTGCTCTGTCAGACAGAGTCTAAAGTGAACCCCCAGGGTTCCTTCCTTTCGGTATGGACAGGATCTGTGATATGCTTGTAACCAGTATAATTTGGCAAAGATGATAGGAGTCCACTCTCCAATTATGATGTTTTGTATAATATTCCATCTTGCTATGAGAGTACTCCTAGAATTTTTTTTAAAGATTTTTATTTATTTATTTATTTGAGAGAGAGAGAGAGAAAGTGAAAGAGCATGAGAGGAGAGAAGGTCAGAGGGAGAAGCAGACTCCCCACAGAGCTGGGAGCCGGATGTGGGACTCGATTCCGGAATTCCAGGATCATGATTGAGCCGAAGGCAGTTGCTTAACCAACTGAGCCACCCAGGTGCCCCGAGAATACTCCTAGAATTTTAAAGAAGCAAATTGCCAGGCTGTGAGGAGTCATGTGGAGAAAGATGTGAGGCAAGGAACCTGAGGCAGCATTTGGGAGCTTAGAGGAGCCTGTAGCCAACAGACAGCAATAAGTTGGAGCCTTGCTCTCATGGTCACAAGGAAATGAATTCTACCAACAACTTGAGTGAACTAACTGGAAGGTGGATCCATCACTGGTAGAGCCTTCAGATGAGAACTAGGCCTGTCTGATGTATTGACTACATCCTTTCAAGGATCTAGATAAGCAGTGCTTGTTGCTACCCCTAAAACTGTGAGAGAATGAATATATATTGTATGAAGCCACTGAGTTTGTGGTAATTTGTTACACAGCAGAGGAAACTAATACACTTGCCCAATGCGTACTTGGTAAATAAGCAGTGGCTAAATACCATGAACCAAAAATTGTTTACTCTATTTGAGAAGACTATAAAAGAGATAAATCCATGTACTCAAAGAAGTTATAGTATATGATTTTAATACATGTGGATAAACAAACAACAAACAGGTAAGATGCTTTACTTTCATGCATAGATAGATACAGGGAAACTATTTTACAATGTTAAATGACAGCTCTGCTTTAAGGGGATATGAGAACAAAGCAGATTTATCCAATAACATTGGAATTTTTATTCAGCTCCTTTAGTAAAAGTCTGATTCTACATGCATGTATTTTTGCCATTTGACATCTGGGATAAGAGATCACCATTATCTATCATGTGAGGATGTATATCCTTGCCATTTCATTCTTTAACATCAGGTAGAAGAGTAAACTTTATACAGTTTCACAAAACTCAGAATACTAATAGAAAATCAGTGACTTGCCTTTGCTCCGGGACCTTATTAACTTTCTCTGAACGGTTCCAATTTCAGTACCTATGTTGTTGGAGTGAGCACTTGCTTCGTTTTTACATTCACTAGCCACTAGCCCACATTGCCAAACATCGGTATCAAATTTCTATCAGAGAGTTGCTCACTGTATTAGATGAAGTTTTCAGCAAAGTTTTTTGAGTGTCTGAATTTCTTGAATGAAACAGGTGAACAAAATAAATCATACTAACTGGGTCAGAAAGAAAGGGCATTAAAGAGAGGGATGCAGATAATACAGATAATGCAGATAATCAAATGAATTAAAATTCATTTTAAAAAGCTATACACAATGGTGTTTGAAAACCTTTGCCAGTTCTTTTGTTTGTTTGCTTGCATGTTTTCAATTTCTGAGGCTTTACGTAACAAAAGAGTGGCTAAACCCTGATATATGATAAAGAGTTTCTGCAGCAATAATTAATATAAAGGGGCATTGACATGAGAATTAATCTTGGAAACCATTCTCAAGGTGATAGGGGAAATAAATGTGCCGTGGGAGTGCCCCATAGTCTGTACCATCATTGCTGTGTTCTATCATTGATCATTGATGATAGCAAAGAAGTGATCACTCATAAGACAGAAC
>CM052813.1:28946778-28991380 GCA_028533885.1 Nasua narica
GTCATTCAAAGCTCTTGTTTCTTTACTGATTTTCTGTTTAGATGATCTGTCAGTTACTGAGAGTGGTGTGTTAAGATCTCCTAGTATAAAGGTATTCATGTCAATATGACTCTTTATTTTGATTAACAGTTGGGTTATGTAGTTGGCTGCTCCTATATTGGGGGCATAAATGTTTATAATTGTTAGATCTTGGGGGATAGACCCTTTAAGAATGATGTAGTGTCCTTCTGTATCTCTGACTACAGTCTTTAGCTTAAAATCTAATTTATCTGATATGAGAATTGCTACCCCAGCTTTCTTTTGAGGTCCATTGGCGTGAAAGATGGTTCTCCGTCCTTTCACTTTCAGTCAGGATGTATCTTTTGGTTCCAAATATGTCTCTTGTAGACAGCATATGAATGGGTCCTGTCATTTTATCCATTCTGCAACCCTGTGCCGTTTTATGGGAGCATTTAGGCCGTTCACGTTGAGAGTGATTATTGAAAGATACGTGTTTATTGACATGATGTTGCCTGTGTGGATTAGGTGTTATTTTAAATCCCACTTAACAAATAACAAATAAGTGAGATAAATGGATTATGTTTATAAATTACATTAATTATTGGCATAATAGATTCTACTAATGGAAAAACTGCAAAAATTCTGAAAGCCTTCCAGAAATCTCAAGATATGATTTCAAGGACAGAGTGGATATCTGTGGTTGGAGCAGATTGTGATTTAAAACTGATCCACCTCACTCTTAACCAAACATTATTACATTCTAACCTGAAACCCCATAATTTATTTTCAGTTTGGTGAGAAAAGTAAGTCTGTTAAACTATAATACAGATATTAGCACCCTTCTGTACAAAACTCCCCATTATTTACTTCATACTAGAGTAAAAGACAATGTCTTTATCATGATTTACAAGTACCTACAGAATTGACTTTATATCTAACTCCTACTGCCTCTTCCATGACACTCCAGCTACACTTACCTCCCTATTGTTCCTCTAATATGTTCGGTACAGACCAGACTCCCCTGTGTACTGGCTACACAATCAGCATGAAGCATGTTTCTCACTGATAAAGATCTCCCTCTCACTTTTTAATTTCTTCCACTGTCACTTTTCTAAAAGGTCCACCCTGATCTATTTAAAATTGTGTCCTTCCCAACCACCCTCTCCTGCTTTGTTTCCATAGCACTATCACTTTCAGACACAGTGTTTGAATAATTTATTTAATATCTTTATTATCTATATCTACCCAATGAAATTTCACCTCTAATAGAAAATAGAATTTTGTCTAATTTATATACTGCTATATCCCCTGCTCCTGGTAAAGTGCTAATTTCATAGTAAATTCATAGTCAGTGAATATTAGGGGGATGAATGCATTAGCCAGAAGTTCTGATATAAAGAAATAATTCTGAGTGTGGGACTGATTGTTCATAGGACAGGAAATTCAAAAGTGCCTGCAAATTTAGATAATTGGTTGTAAAACATGTGAAATTGGATGACATCGTATTATATTACTATGCTTGTTGTCTGGATCCATAGATATTTGCTCATTTGGTGTTAGACAAGTTCTTCCAAATCCACTTTTCTGAACCCAAAACTACAGTTCTTTAATGAAGTATTATTACCATCATGATTTTCAGTAATTTGATTGAGGTTCCATGCTAATTGTACAAATACATGTGAAATCATTGAGTTAACATTATCCACCTTAGATAATCTCAGTTATCTTTAAGCAAAGCTATAGAAATGTATTTGGTGTAGGGCATTTTTTTAATATAATGGGCTCTTTTTTTGCTCTTGATGTTGCATGCCATGTCCATCAATGTCAGACAGAAATAACCTGACCTTGAAATGTTTGGTCCAGGTGCCATGGATGAACTGAATCAGATCAATCAAACAGCTGATTGGATCATTGTGTGACAATCAGTTTTCAAGATGACCCAAGAAAAGGCATCATGGAACAGTGAATTCTCTGACTACATAAAATATAACTACAGATTCTCTTTTTAAAAAATCTTGATGACCTATATACAAATTACTATTCTATGATAAAATGGTCTGGAGCTATGCAGATGATATCCATATTTTTAATTCTGCTAAACTTGGAATCCTTAAAAATAGATGCACAAATAAATAGCAATAACAAATAGGATCTGTATGTTGTTGAAACTACAGATGCTGAGGAAACTTGAGAAAGCCATTTCTTATGCTTTACATTTTCTTTTAAGCCCAGTTATGGAAATCACTTTTCTAAAACATAGTATATAACAATATGTACATTATGATATATTATTAGTACAAAATGAAACTGATTCAAGCACTCAGGTTATTTTTTTGTGAAAATTCACACCTCACTTGTATATTTTTTTAAAACCATGCCACAGTCAATAAAATAATTACTCTGGGATTAATAAAACCTATCAAATTAAAAACATGTTATATAAAATAGAGGACTATTTTCCTTGTATTAATGCAAAGCCTCATCATATTTAAGCCATATCTCTAGAGACTTGACAAAAGAGTTTTAGACTGGGAAATGTTCCAGATATTTTCTGTTGGTTTAATTCCTCACATTATCTTTCCTTTTGGCATGTCTATGGAAAACAAAGTCTTCCTATATTAGCATTCATTAAACATCTTTCCCTTAAACAGATCTAGCCTTATGCTACATTTAGTTAAATGGTTATACTATCCATTCAGTTTCTCAGGCAACATATGTTTTTGGGTTCTAATATTGGCTAGGTTTTGCTCTGGGCACTTAAGTTTCAGTGGTTAAACAAGATAGCCTACATTCTTTTTGAGAAGACAAATCTTTTTTAAAAAAGAAAATATATACTTACAGATTATAGGGAGTTAAAGAAAGTACATATGATGATGTGCAGAAATAATTGGAAACCAACCTGGATAGGATAAGGGAAGGCTTTTCTCATATCCTGAATCACTCCTGAAAGCTAAATTCAAATTACCTGATGGAAGTAGGCATTTCAGTGAAGATAGAACCTTAACTCCTAAACCACCATTCTGCTATTTACTTTCAAAAACAATTACTTGCCTTCTTAAGTATGAGCGATCACACTGAATCATAAAATTCCAGAATGCTGTAGCTGGAAGTCACCTTCAAATTCATGTAATGTCCATTTCTATCTCATTTTAAAGATGGAATACCTGATAGAGTAACAGGGATGTATAGAGTTTTATAAAAACTTACCATATGTTAGTTGGAAATAGAGCCATAACAAACATCGGAGTCTACTGGCTCTCAGTTAAATGTGTATCCTACGGTAGCACTCTCAAAGGATCTAGATGTCCAAGGTGGCATTCCATTGAAAGGAAAGCCTGAGACTTCCTGTCCAGATAAATGGTAGGCTCATGATCGCCATGTGACACTCATAACCGTGTAATATCACATTTCTTGTCCATAGTACCTTTTCTCCAATGAACTCAAATACTTTCTGACAAGTTATCACATTTGTACTTAAAACATTCTTGTTATATATGCAAAGTCTTTTATTTCTGAACTTGAAGAGCTACCTGGGAAGGGAAAAATGAAGGGGTGGGGAAATCAGAGGGAGAGAGGAACCATGAGAGACTGTGGACTCTGAGAAACAAAGTGAGGGTTTTAGAAGGGAGAGAGTAGGGGGGTGGGTGAGCTTGGTGGTGGGTATTAAGGAGGTAATGTATTACATAGGGTGCTGGGTGTTAGACGTAAACATTGAATCTCGGAACACTGCATCAAAAACTAATGATGTACTGTATGGTGACTAACATAACATAAAAAAAAAAAAAGCTGCCTGGGATTAGGAAACAAGCCCCATGGTGCCTATTAAAATCAAGTCAATATATTCATTGTGGATAAAGGCAGAAATCAAATGATGAATATAAGCAGTTGTGGTGATATCTACATGACATTTTAATTCACTTGTGCTGAGCTCACTATTGGCAATATTCATCCATTGAAATATATATACATTCAGTCCTACCTGCTAAATCAGCTAAATGTTGGAGCTCATTTTCTTAAGCAGAATTGAATAGACAGACAGACAGACAGACAGATGACAGTTTTCCTGTAAGAATAGTACATGGGGATACAAGGGAAGATTGTAATGACTGACAGAAGATTAAGAAACATTTTCAAATCTTGAAAAAAATGGCGCCTATCAGGCACAAAGGACACAGATGAATTATTAGCTGTGTTGGTTGTTTATGGATAATAAGTTCCTTACTAATTTGACAGTGTCTATGTAGTATTTATGCATTATCTGGTCTTTGATACTTTTTATATTTTCCCTGATTTAGAGAATGAGGATCAAGTTTTGTTTTGACATGCATTCCCACCTACTTTTTATGATTTAATTACACTGTGTTCAAACTATGTATATATACATATATATGTATATATATATATACTTATAATTGTATGTACATACATTTGTGTGGTTAGAAAATAATATAAGCAAAATTTTATGCTACTAAGTAATCTTGAACTTTAACTATTGGAATATGAAATGGGGTAGAAAAGATGAAAGAGCATTAGGGATTAGAGGTAATTTTTGGAGAAAGGTCATTGAATGGGGAGAGATATTTGTGATAATGTTTGGTTTGTTAAAGGTTCATATGGAAGGCATCTTTTTGTTTCTGCTCCTGCAGCCAATTCTTGATGTCTATTATCCACCAAAAACACTGGAATCTGGCATGTTTTCTTTGAACTTGCCAGGGATTCTGTTTGAAGGGGATTATTTGAGTTTGACAACTGGGAGCAACCCTGCCTCTCTACAGGAGGGTAGAGGGGCTGTTTATTTGACCAGCTGAGATGAACATGCACAGAGGCAGACCTGCTGGTGTCACTGGATCCCAAGGCCCTTGATAGGATACAGAATAACAGCTGTTTGCTACAGTGAACAGATCAGAGGATTTTCATTTAATAAATTGGTACTCTACTTTCATTAATATTTTAATGGAGCTAGGCTTCATCGCTTTCTGCTATGGCTCTTACCTACACTTTAGGGGTAGTCAAACTGATATTTTGAGCCACTGATGAAGAGCTTTGGGGACATCTTACAAATTTTAGCAGGGCCAGGTTATCCATGAGCCAAAGGGTAAAGGAGGAAGGCATCTAGAGTAACTGCTCTGAAATCAGAGAATTGTAAAATATACTATAGTTTTCTGAACACTCCTTGTCATTGTTGTTACTATTAAACAGGATTCTAGAATCTAAAGGCTACACGTCCAAAAATGTTGTGAATTGCAAGTGAAATAGGAAATTGCATTACAATTTATCGTTTTGTATTTAGAAGAAATATACTGTCAAAAAATTCCATTCCATTTTTTTAAACTTTCTGTTGTTGTTGAAGTATAACAAGCATCTAGAAAAGTGCAAAAAACAATTCACAGCTAAAGGAATTTTTATAAAGTGAAGAACTCATGTAATGACTATCCTGATTAAGATATAGAACATAGCCCTGCCCTGGAAAGCCTTTCTTTTGTGTTCTTTCAATTTTAAGTTCTGCTTTCCTCCCTGAAAGTATAGTTTCCTAACTTCTAACAGGAAATTTTAGTTATGCTTCATTTTGAACTTTATATATAAACTTTTTTTTTAAAGATTTTATTTATTTATTTGACAGAGAGAGAGCGATTACAAGTAGGCAGAGAGGCAGGCAGAGAGAGAGGGGAAGCAGGCTCCCTGCTGAGCAGAGAGCCCTATGCAGGGCTCAATCCCAGGACCTGAGATCATGACCTGAGCCGAAGGCAGAGGCTTTAACCCACTGAGCCACCCAGGTGCCCCTATTTTGAACTTTATATATAAATTTTAATAAGTGTGTGCATTCTTGGGTAGTGGTCTTCTTTTTTAACATTATGTTTATGAGATTCCACATTGTGGCAAACAGCTGAGTTTGTTCCTTTGTACTGCTGAATAGGATTCCATTCTAGGACTATACTGTGATTTGTTTTTTCCATTGTATTGCTGATGGACATTTAAATTGTTCCACCCACATACCAAAACATGCAATACCTGGTATCTCAATGATACTAGTTTTTGCTAGTGTAATGAGTGAGTCAGATTTCTCTTTGTGATTTCTCTGATTAATAATGAAATTTAGTGCCTCTTCATGTGTTTATTGGCCACTTGGGTATCCTTCTTTTAATTTCTTGTTCAAATATCTTGGATTTTTTTCTATTAGATTGGCTGTCTTTTTCTTAATAATTCCTAGGAGATCTGTATATTCTTTCTATATGTGCTAAAAATATCTTCTCTGAGCCTATAGTTTCAACTTTCTTCTTTCAGTGAACAGTAATTCGTATTGTCTAATTTGTTTTAAAATATTTTATATTTGATTATTTCTATGTATTTTTATGTACTTACATATTTTTTCTGTATTTTGTCTCTATGAAATTTCTCTTCAACTTCAAGGTAATACAATTACCTCATATATTATTTCCTAGATTTATTTTGTCTTTAACATGACATGCAATTCTTCTGGAAATGATTGTTTTATATAAGACTTTTCTTTCTCCATTGACCTGCTGCATACCTTTGTCATACATCAAATATTTCTATATGCATAGATCCCTTATTGGCCTCTATTATGTTCCGTTGGTCACTTTTCTATCCATGAAACAATGGCAGTTTTAGTTAACACAGTAGTAAAAGAACCATTACATTCTGATAAAGCCCCCCTAACTTCATTATTCTTCTTTAAGAATATTTTAGCTATTTTAGACTATTGCACTTCTGTATAAATTTAAAGTCAACTTGTAAAATTCCAACAGCACAAACAAACAAATACTGATATTTTGTCAGGATTGTATTTAATTAATAAAACAACTTGGGGTGCCTGGGTGGCTCAGTTTGTTGAACATCCAACTCTTGATTTTGGCTCAGATCATGATCTCAGCAGCATGGGATCTAGCCCCATCAGGCTCTGTGCTCAGAATGGAGTCTTCTTAGTTTCTCTTCATCTGCCCCTCCCCTTGTTCTCTCACTGAAATAAATAAATATTTTAAATAAATAAATAAATAAATAAATAAATAAATAAATAAATTTAGAAAGCAACTTAGGGAAAATGACAACTTTACAATATTGAATTTCCCAGTTCATAAGCATAGTGTAACTACTCCATTTATTTAAGTATATAATTTCACTTAAAAATATTTTATACTTTATATGTAAAGGTCCTATACATTTTAGTGGAATTTACTATTAGCATTTAAAATTGCTTCCTGTAGTTTCCCTATCATTTAGTTTCTTATTTATTAGAGATAAAATTGATTTTTGTACATTTATCTTAAATCCAATCATCTTGCTAAATTTATTCATTAATCGATATTATTTATTTGTATGTACAAAATTACATCATATTCTTTTGTAAAAGTTTCTGATTCTTTCTACCTCCTTAGGATCATTAATTTGCAAATTTTTCTTTTCTAACAAATTCGTTTAAGGATATAAGATTTTTTTCTAAGGGTGGTTCTAGCTGTATCTGACAACTTTTCATTTATTATAATTTTTTGGTTATTTATTTCTTGTTTTTTATTATTGAAGTATATGGGGTGCATGGGTGGCTCAGTAGTTAGGCATCAGCTTAGGCTCAGGTCATGATCCCAGGATCCTGGGATGGAGCTTAGCATTGGGCTTCCCGCTTGGCACGAAGCCTGCTTCTCCCTCTCCCACTCCCCCTGCTTCTGTTTCCTCTCTAGCTATGTCTTTCCCTGTCAAATAAATAAATAAAACCTTTAAAATGTGTATAATAAACATGCAGTGTTATATTAGTTCCATATGTTCAATATAATAATTCAATGTTTCTATACATTACTCAATGCCCATCACAATAAGTCTATTCTTAGTCTCCTCTATTTCACCACTGCCACCTTTCCTCTGGCAACTGATTTGTTCTCTATATTTAAGTCTCTTTTTTTGGCTTGTCTCTTTTTCTTATTCATTTGTTTTGTTTATTAACTTCCTCATATGAGTGAAATCATATGGTATTTGTCTTTCTGTGTATGATTAATTTCATTTAGCATTATACTCTCTAGGCCCATGCATGTCATTGCAAATAGCAAGATCTCATTCATTTTTATGGTTGTGTAATACTCCATTGTCTATATATACCAAATCTTCTCTATTCACTCATCTACTGATGGACACTTGGGTTGCTTCCATATCTTGGTTATTATAAATGACACAGCTATAAACGTATGGATGCACATAACTTCTCAAATTAGCATTTTAGTTTTTGGGGGGTAAATATTCAATAGTGGAAATACTGGTTCATATGGTAATTTATTTTTAATTTTTAAGGAATTTCCAAACTGTTTTCCAAAATGGTTTTCGCTAACTTGCATTCCCACCAACAGTGTACAAGGGTTCCTTTTTCTTCACATCCTCACCAACAATTGTTATTTCTTGTCTTTTTGATTCTAGCCATTTTGATAGGTGTGAGATAATATATCATTGTGGATTTTGACATCACTAACTATTAGTTATGTTAGTGATGTTGAGTACCTTTCCATGTATCTGCTGGAAATGTGTTTATCTTCTTTGGAAAACTATCTACTCAGGGTGCCTGGGTGGCTCAGTTGGTTAAGAAACTGCCTTTGACTCAGGTCATGGTCTTGGAGTTGCAAGATCGTGTACCTCATCAGGCTCCTTGCCCTGCAGGGTGTCTGCTTCTCCCTCTAACCCTCTCCCCCATCATTGTCTCATCTCTCTTTCTCTCTGTCTCAAATAAATAAATAAAATAGTAAAAAAAGAAAAATATCTATTCAGGTGCTATGTTCATTTTTAACTGGATTATTTGTTTGTCTGTAGTTATTTTAGGTATTGAGTTATATAAGTTCTTTATGCATTATAGATATTACCCTTTATTGGGTATATCATTTGTAAATATATCCCCTCACTCATTATGTTTATTTTTTATTTTATTGATGTTTTCTTTCACTCTGCAAGAGCTTTTTATTTTGGTGTATTCCAATAGTTTAACTTTGTTTTTGCTTTCCTTGTCTGAGGAAACATATGTAGAAAAATGTTTCTATGGCTAGTGTCAAAGAAATTACTGCCTATTTTCTTCTAGGATTTTTATGATTTCAGCTCTCACATGTAGATCTTTAATCCGCTTTGAGTTTATTTTTGTGTGTGGTGAAAGAAAATGGCCCACTTTTGGTTTTTTTGCATGTAGCTGTCTGGTATTCCCAGCACCATTTATTGAAGAGACTGTATTTTCCCCCATTTATATTCTTGTTTTCTTTGTTGTAGATTAATTGACCATATGCATGTGGGTTGATTTCTGGACTTTGTATTCTGCTCTATTGATCTATGTGTCTACATTTGCGCCAGGACCATATTGTTCGTTTATTAAAGTTTTGTCTTATATCTTGTAATCAAGAATACCAGATTACTGTGATACCTCCAGCTTTGTTCTTCTTTCTCAATATTGTTTTGGTTATTCATGATCTTTGTGGTTCCATACAAATTTTAGTATTATTTTTTCTAATACTAAAAATAGTATTTTTAGTATTTTTTTGTGAAAAAATCTGTTGGTGTTTTGATAGGGATTATATTGAATCTGTATGTTGCTTTGAGTTGTATAGACATCTTAACAATATTTATTCTTCCAATCTATGAACATGAAATGTGGAAAAGAGTGTAGAGAGAGCACCCTGCTGATCATTGTAACTTCAGTCCCAGCAGAAGAGTGCAAGCATGCATCTGGTTCACTGCTGGCCCCACCCACCAACAAAAGCCTCTCAGTGGGCAGCACAAGGAAAGCACCCTGCAGTCTGTGTGACTACAGCCCCAACACATGGACTGAGGGCATACATCTGTTCTGACTGTTAACATCACCCAACCATAAGCCCACAGTGGCCCCAGAGCAGCCCCTCAACAACACAGGGACTAAATCCTGCCCAATATGCACACAGCAGACAAAATGGCCTGTTACAGCAAACTGTACTAAAGGCAAATAAATGTGTCTCAGCCACAAAAGTAAGGTGTATACAGCACGAATAAGAGATACCTTTGAAGTGCCTGGTTCTGGTGAACAGGGGCATTATGCTATAGGGGGCCACAGGACCTCCACTTTCAATATTAGGAAATGTTGCTGCCTATCCTAATGCATAGAAAAAAATACACAGAGAGTTACACAAAATGAGGAGACAAACTAATGTTTCCCCAATGAAAGAACAGGATAAAACTATAGTGAAAGAGCTAAATGAAACAGAGACAAAAAATATACCTAATAAATAATTCAAAACAATGGTCATAAGGGTACTTACTCACTGGACTTGAGAAAAGAATAGAAGATCTCAATGACACCTTCAACAAAAAGATATAAAATATAAAAAAGAACCCATCAGGTATCTCAACAATACACACACACACACACAGGGGAATCAGTAGCAGATTAGAGAATATGTGTGTGGTGTGTGTGTGTGTGCACGTGCACATGCACACACACACATACACACAGGGGAATCAGTAGCAAATTAGAGGATGCAGAAGAATGGATTAGGAAATGGGAAGATGGTAATAGAAAGCAATCAAGTAGAACAGCGGAATAGAAAAAAAGAGTAATAAAAATAAGAACAGGTTAAAGGAACTCTGTGACACCATCAAGCATAATAATACATTTGCATCATAGGGATCCCAGAAGGAGAAGAGAGAGAGAAGGGAACAAAAGTTATTTGAAGAAATAATAGCTGAAAACTTTCTTAATCTCAGGAAGGAAACAGACATCCAGACCAGTAGGCACAATAATCAAAACAGTATGGTACTGATATATTGCATTTTTGTTATCTCATTTTAGCATGTTAACGTATCATTTCAATGTTGCCTACATTAGGAAATTGTAGCTGTCTGGCTGCTGAACCTGAGCTACCTGCTCTGTGTCTTTTCTTTCCCCTTTACTGCAAACATACTGTGTCACTGATTTCTAACCTCAGCTGCGTCTTCATTCCTCCCCAGAACCCTTTCTACTCTCCTTATGTTTTCTCCATGTTTAGTGCCTCACAGGCATGGTTGCAAACTGTTTCAACACTCCTAGGACCAACAAGTTTTTCTCCATTTCTTTTTCCTAAGCATAAGACCCACCTTTTACTGAGAAGATTAAAGTTCTCTGGCCTAAGTTCTGTCAAATCCCCTCTGCTCCAAAAGAAAATGTTTTGGGCATGCATCTTGATCTCCACTATAAATGTGCCATGCAGTCTTCCTCCTTCTTCCCTCTTTTGCTTCATCTTGAGAGGAAGCAGTCTTCTTTTTTCAAAGCCAACATATCATTTATTCCTTCATGACTTGTTCTTTCACACTTCTCTAACATTGATTTCCTCTCTCCTTGCGTAAAAGAACACTATTTACAATATTTCTCTGACCTATAGTATCATATAGAGATTATTTTTAAGCTATCTCTTAGAGATTTGGCCAGTCCAATGCAAGTAAATTCACACCAATCAGAACCAAAACAAAAGCTCACTGTTTTTTTTCTAAGATTTGTGAACCATAACATTGCAAAGGATACTGCTTTATTCTAATTCAGTTTTTTTAGTTGATGAGTGAAGTGAATCCACCATAGAGTATATTGCTAAAACAAAACAAAACAAAAAACCCACTTATTATAAATACAAGCCTTACTCGTCCCTTTATTTCTGTTTTCAAGATTTAAGTATGTATTTATTTGCAATATTTATCTTTCCAAACATGATAAGGTAAACGATATATGTCTAAGAAGTGCTATGAAAAAAAAAGCGCTAGGATTTTTTTTAATAATTTTTTTAAAGATTTTATTTATTATTTGAGAGACAGAGAAAGTGAGAGAGAGCATGAGAGGAGAGAAGGTTAGATGAAGGAGCAGACTCCCCGCGGAGCCGGGAGCCCGATGTCAAACTCGATCCCGGGAACTCAAGGATCATGACCTGAGCTGAAGGCAGTTGCTCAACCAACTGAGCCACCCAGGAGCCCCTAGGATTTTTTTTCTATAACTCCATTTTAGGATAGTCTGTAAATACTATGGAATTGCAATCTTTGTAAATGTTAGGAAATATTACAATAAAGGAGGACATAAATAATAGAAGCTGTTAACTTTTGCCTCAAGAATACAGCCTATGCTCAATTTTTACAAAATATGTGCACCCCAATCATGTCTTACTATGGCTAATATTATAATTATTTTCAATTCTTTGCACACACCTAGTATAATTATGGGGAATAGCATGCTTAGTGTCAGTGAGAAAAGGTTGGAATTAAGCATTTACGTTATAAACAATTAGCTTATAGATAACAGAGAATTAAGAATTTCAATGACCTTCACATTCTCTATAGTGACACTTAACCTTCGCACAGTTCAGATGTTTTTGATAATGACCATAAATCCTTTTTTCACGTATACACTTTGTCAAACATTATTATGGTTACATGTCAAAAATACCCAACAACTTTCTATTTTAATCGTTTTCATTCTTCACTTACAAAAAAAAAAAAACCCTTAGGAAGTCTAATTCTTATTCTTGAATCTAAAATTTCAGGCTTCATTTGTATCCTCATGGAAATGAAATCCATTTTAACATATAGTTTCCAAAGTGAAATCCATTTAAACCATGTAGAAAGTTTTATTTTATGTTCACATTAAATTTTACATTATCGTAAGATGGGGGAGGGAGAATTAAGAGCATTGAATTGGATGTTCTCCAAGGTCCTTTTCAGCTCAAATACACTCTGATTCTGAGGGGGGAAAAAAATGACAAGCATTGCCAACACTGATAGTCCCTAGAAGAATAGACTACTTTTAACTCATTGGAAGAATAACCCTTTGGATGCATTTAACTTGTTCATTGACATACTGAGAAAAAAATCTTTATATATTAAAATATGTGATACTGTTTCCTGTAATCAGATTATTACCCATAATGCTAACTGTATTTCCACAACCACTTAAGGTTTATCAAGAGATTTTCATGAACATCTAATTATTGCAAATACTATATAACAGATACCCTATGAAGAAAGAGAAAATATTAAGATGAGGATATATGAGCATAAGTGATCTACCCAAGATCACTAAGTTAGTAAATGGTGGAGCCAATGTACACAGAACCTCTGCAAAAGGTCAGTGGTTACAGTCAGTGGAAACATCATCTTGATAAATTTTTTTTTTTTTTTGAGTAGGCTCCACACCAGTGTGGGGCTTGAACTCATGATCCTGATATCAAGAACTCAGCTGAGACCAAGAGTTGGAAACTTAACTGCCTGAGCCACCAGCCACCCCCATATATTTTGTTTTTATCTTTTATTTCTGGCATGCATACTAGAATTTTTTTCATAAAAACAGATGATATGGTAAACATGATTTAATAAATACATTTGCATTGCCAAATAAATAATGAAGAAAAAAATTCAATGGTGCACAGCTCTAACTCAAACATGGAAAACTTGGCAATGGTGGTAAAGACTGGGGGTCATTGAATGTTTTATAAGCATCAACTTTATTCAGCCTAGAATCCCAGGAATATTACTACCCAGTAAGGAAGTAAAATGGTCCTTGGAAGCTTTAAACTTCTCTCTTCTTAAGAGGTAAAAATGTTCATTGGCATAAATTTCCCACAATGGACATTTTTATCTATTTATCTATCTATTATCTATCTATCATCTATCTAGCTAGCTAGCTAGCTAACTATCTAGCTATCATCTATCTGTCTATCTACCTATTTATGAGGAGGGCGGGGTGGGGGGAGGAGCAAAGAAAGAGGGACAAAAGAAGACTGTGCGCTGAGTGTGAGCCTGACCCAGGGCTTGATCCCATGACCCTGAGATCATGACCTGAGCTGAAATCAAGAGTCAGACACCCAATTGGCTGAGCCCCTTGATGCCCCTCCTATAAAGGACATTTAATTCACACTGATAAGAAACTGGGAAATGAACATGGAAAATGACCATGGTAATAATCTCATGAACATAATGTCTGTGCTGTGCGGGTTGCTGCTGAATCGGAACTTCTAGGTCAATCATAACTGTTTCAAAACATGTCTATGGCTCCTTTGCTTCACTTAAGGATGAAGTTTCAGATCATCTTTGTACTTCTTATGGTGAGGCATATTATATTTCTGATCGCCCATAAATTTATTAACGCATTTTCATCTTCTCCCACATATATGTTATTCCTTGAACAGTTAGCTCTTATAGTGAAAAGAGTGGTGGACTCAACAGATGATTTTATCTTCTTGGCAGATTGTTCTGATTTTGAGGTCTATAGATCTAGAGAACAACTAATGTATAGTTGGCTGTCTTAACATTTAGCCTTTCTTTGCCATAAACTGGCAATACCCTAGTACATTTTATCAGACATTTTGGATCAAACTGCTCACCAGAACACAAAACAAATGGCATGGGGAGAAACCCAACAGAATAAACAATCTGCAGAATTTTTGCTGAATAACACTCATAAACACTCACTGAGAATGTATGTAGTGTCACATTAACTTTCATGACATGTATTTGTATGTACATATATATACATACATATTTGTTGTATATTTTAAATTACTATGGAATTAATTCAAACTAACTAGTATGTACTTTACGATGTTTTGAGGCTCTGAATTAGGAGCTTGGATTAGTGCAATTATTCTTTTTAACTACTTTAGTGATTTCACTCTTGTGATAGTTAATTTTATTTTTCAATTTAGCTGGGCCCGGCACCCTGATATTTGATCAAACATTATTTGGACATTTCCATGAGGATGTTTTGCATGGGATTAACATTTAAATTAAGTGGACTTTGAGTAAAACAGATTGCCCCCTATAATGTGAATGAGCCTTATCTATCTAATCAGTTGAGAGCCTGCATAGAACAACAAACCCACCGGTTCTCCCTTGGGCAGGAAGAATAGTCTTTATTTTTTTTAAGATTTTATTTGTTTATTTGACAGAGAGAGAGAGAGCACAAGTAGGGGGAGCAGCAGACAGAGGAAGAGAGACAAGCAGATTCCTGGCCAAGTAGGGAGCCCAACACAGGGCTTGATCCCAGGATTCTGGGATCATGACCTGAGCTGAAGGCAGCTGCTTAACCAACTGAGCCACCCAGGTGCCCCTAGAAAGAATGGCCTTTCGATGTGAACGGCAGCACTGGCTCTTTTCTACTCTCCATGCTGAAGGCCTTGGCAACATCAGTGGCATTCTTTGCTGGGCTTCCAGCCTTATGGCACACTCTTCAGATGTGGAATTGTAGCCTCCATAATCATGTGAGAAAATCTCTTTAAATAACCCTTCCTCTCTCCCCTTATACACACACATAAACACACATATCCTATTATTTATGTTCCTCTGGAGGAATACCTTCAAAATCATTCCTGAATCAATCATCTGCTTAATCTACCATAAACACTTACGTAATCATCATTTGTCTTCTTGGAACCTCCAAGGGCTTTTAAGCACCTACAGATAAAATCCAAGCACCTTAACTTGGCCTGTAAAGTCCTCCATAGTCTGTCTATTTATCTGTCATATTTTTCTCCTGCCACTTCCTACCTCCCTCACACTCCACACTATTGTAGTGAATCATGTATTCCCTAAACACCACAGCCTATTTCACACCACTGTGTGTTTTCCCAGATCATTCCCACTGTCTGGATACCTTCACTTACAATTTCAATTCTTTTTAATAGTTTATTCATCTTGTTCTTGGATCACTCTATTCTTCTGTTCATTTTATTTCATTTTGAGATATATTTGTAAACCCGAGTTGGGGTTTTAAAACATGACAAATTTTAGCATTTTTCATATTCTTAGTCTATTTTTAATAGAGGATATAAACATTACAAGTAATGTCAAAGTTTCCTTTAAACTCTGGTTTTCATCCTATGACCCTTCTTCCTCCCCAGAGGCAACTATTGCTACAAAATTGTCCATTCTTATAATTTTATTCATGTACACACAGACATACATGAATATACATACATATATACCCATTACTATATAACATTACTGTGTTTTAATTTCACATAAACATCATTATATCATATTTATTATTTGGCAAATGTCTTATTCAGTATTATGTTTTGATATTTGTCAATATTAAGATACATATTTTTTCTACTTCATCACTTTGAATTTGAGTATTATGTTTCACAGTATGGACATGTCATATTTTTTATCTATATACCTATCTATATACCTCTAATTTAAGGCTCCTATAAAAAGTGCTGTACTGAATGTTTTTATACATTTTTTCTTATATATATTTTTCTTATATACATTTGTCTAGCTATAGACCTAGGAAAGATTATTGTCACAGATTTTCATTACAATTTTATTGGATGCTGCCAAACTGCTCTTCAAAATGGTTGTAGCAGTATTCACTGTCACCAATAATATTTGACAGGTCCTGACCCTTGAAAACACTTGATATTGCCAAATCCTCAATTTTCTTGTTTTTTTTATGAATACTTGGGGTTTCATATCATGTTTAAATGCAGCTACATGATCATATATTGAGACTCAGATTAAGGATCATCTCTTTCAGGACACTTGCTAGCCTCCTTCTTTGTGTTGCCTTGCACAATTGTAGCAGAATATATAAAATGGTATCTTAAAATCATCTACTTTCTTTCTTGCCTGTCCTATAGGACTATGATCTCCTCATGGGCTGTGATATATTTTTATTTACCTTTGAGTTACTAGATCACACAACAAATATATGAGTATCTAAGTGATAAATATATGTTTAAGTGAAATAAAATATAATAGTGAATATTACCAAACTCAAAATGGATTTGGAGCATAGTTCATGCAGATTGCTGAATGATGAGATAAAGGAGCATTAGGAGAAGCCATCAGATCCTTGGGCTTGTGTGTTCTTGTTCATAGCAAAGACTCTTTCCATGCACTTGTAATGAAGCATGACCTAGTAAGTTATGAAGGCCAGATGCAGAAAAGGTCACAAAAGATTACTGGTAAAAGTCATAGTTCAAATTATATTTATTGAGAAAGACACACTTACTGATTATAATTAAAAAATAGTAAATCCCCTTGGTTTCTGTGACCCTCCATAGTCTATTTCTTCTATTTACCTATAAATACTTTTGTATACCCTTTGGTTAAACTCTTCAAAATTGAATGAGGTATCATTGTTTCAGTACATTGAATTTCTCATTTATTAGTTTCATGACAATTGGAATGTGATTTAACTCTTATCAGCCTCAGTTTTCTATTTTGTGTAATTGAGATAAAGACAGAACTCCTCTCATAGAACTGGTGCACAAGATTAAATGAGATGATGCTTTTCTTTTATTTTTTAATTTAATTTTATTTGTTCCAAGATTCATTGTTCATGCACCACACCCAGTGCTCCATGCAATACGTGCCCTTCTCAATACTCACCAGCAGGCTCACCCACTGAGATGATGCTTTTTATGCTTCACACAATGTCTGAGACATTTAGCACCTACTGGGTGCTCAATGCGATCTAGTAGCTTTATTATTGTTATTGTTATTTGACTTTGAACTTAAAAGGGAAAAGTAAAAGAAAAATCTGCTTTCTTGCTTATAATATTATCGAATTGATTCTTAATAGTATGAAGAATATTGATTTTTAATAAGGAAATTAGCCAAGGGTCCTTTCTAATCTCATGTCTTTTTAAAAAATTGTCTCTCCAGTCAGTTAAATTTTGGTTTCAATCCATAAAAAAAAAAGATTGCTCCATGAATACATTAGAACTACTTTCTAAACCTAATCTACCTAGACTGCTAATCAACATTTTCAGTAGCCTTCAGTTTTCATTCACAAAAAACCCAATTTAATCTTGTATGTGTGTCTTCTTTCTCACAATAGCCAAAATATTCTAAACACATCAACTCTCCAAACCCATTGACTCAACCAGGATGAATTGGTTGTATAGAACAGACATTATCACCACCACCACCATCATTATCATCATCAACATCATCATCATTTTCATTGTCACAGACTGAATATTTTTGTCTTCCCTAAGTTCATATGTTAAAATCCCCCAATATGCTGGTATTAGAAGGCGGGACTTTGGGGAAATAATAAGGCCTGAGGGTAGAGGCTTCATGAAAGAGACTCCAGAGAGCTCCCTAGCTCTATGCCATGTGAGAACATAGCAAGAATCTATGAACCAGAAATAGGTGCTCACAAGACACCGAATCTCCTGGATCAATGGTCTTGGGCTGTCCAGCCTCCAGAACTATGAGAAATAAATGTTTGTTGGATAAGCACACTCTCCATGGGTTTATTGTATTCTGCTACGGCAGCCTAAACTGACTAAGTTCATCATCGTTGTCGTCATCATCATCATCATCATCACCAAAAACTAGCATTTTTTTTCTGAACTTACAATATGACCAGCATATGGGTTCGAATTTTCTAAGAATTGCTTCTTATTGGCCTAGTCATCTACCAGTTCTAAGTGAAAGAATCAGAATTTAACTTTGAGCCTTCTGTGACCAGATTTCATGATCTGCCCCACTGTGTTATACTTATGTTAAATATAAAATTTCTGAAATTCAAACATTTTGCAAAATGTTCAACCTACTACACGATGCTATTCTTTGGGAAACAAAACTCAATATGCTTGGGTTTTACATATGTATATACAATATAAAGCTTGTTCTATAGGAAATATCTTTTAAATTTTTTCCAGCTCTGAGGAATAATTGACAAATAAAATTGTATATACCTAGAGTATACTAGTTGATGATATGCATACATTCTGAAATGATTATAAGTAACTAACATATTGGTACCTTACAGAGTTATAGTGTCTGTGTGTGTGTGTGATAAGAACATTTAAGGTCTACTCTCTTAGCAAATAAGAAATATTTTTGATACTTTATTTTTTTTCCTATTGCAAAATGTTATTCACTATCTAAAATTACTTCAAAGGACACTTAACTCATTACATGACTGTTAACCAGAAATTTTCAGTTAATAAAATTATTTGCTACAGACAGTGGGGAGATGGTAGGCATATTCAGCAAGCTGGCTAAAATGTCCCTATTATTTTTCAATATTACTTCATTCAGCCTAGTAAAATTATTTTTATTGTCATGAAAGAAACATATGCCTCCAGTGGCATAAAATTGTTAATGCAGTTTCCTAAAGAAGCATAAAGTTACCAGTGTGAACCTGTGACTACTTTATAGTTTTATGCTGTGTGTTCAGTATAACCTCATGAATAGTAGATTGGGACACCAAAGACATGGGTTCTGATCTTAGATTCAGTCTGCCAGTAGGATCATAAACAAATTTTTTAGCCTTACCAGATTTCAGCATTCAGGTTGAGAAGCTGAGATAGTTGCATTTAATTTCCATGCCCAGATTGCAAATATGACATTTATTTTAGATTCACTATGATGTCTTGTGGCAATAGAACAATGATATTGGGAATATAAAATTTTGATTAGGTAGGTTTAGAAGACAAAAAAAAAAAAATCTGTTATCTTTGAGTGAGTACAACTTGCCCCGAAAAAATGAATTTGATACAAAACGAACTGGTTAGTCCTACCATTGGGTAAAATAAGGACCTGAAGCTGCTTGTCCTTCTCTTACATTTAAACACTCTATAATCATCATATCTTTCAGAAGCTATCAAATCTTTTTTTAAATGACTATATTAATATATATTCTACATTAATATATATTCTACACCTGCAAAAAAAGCCTTCTAAATGATTTAAATGTATGAATTTCAAATGTTCTACCTCTATTTTTATGTTTTTCCTAGAATTACTATTGATTTCTGAATTTCTCTGTAAAGAAATGAAAAATATCTCTAAATTTTGATAGCAGAATGTAACACCAAATGACACTAAGGTTGGATTTTACATTTACTGCATTTACATTTAGATCAATGTGTTTGGAGATATGCAATATTCTGCATACTTTCAACTGAATAAACATGCCGTACCGCATAATGAAACATTTCAGACAATGCATGTTGGTCAAACTGAAAGCATCCTTTTTAATAAAATGGATCTTATTTTAAATAAATCCCCTTTATGCTTAAAGACAAATAAAACTACAAAACTATTATGCCTCACAAATTCATAATATTGTTATAATAAATTTTATTTATTACTTATTTGTATTTGTTGAATATTAAATATCTATGAAGAATGACCTTGACAGCTAAGAGACTATATAAGGGCATGGAAAAATTCCCTATCTAGGAATCAGAAGGCTACATCTTCTTCGTTAGGAAAAATTAAAGTAGTGCCTCTACATGAATGATGTGTAATTGATGTGATATTTCTTTTAGTATTTTTAAATGGTTAGCATTTTATCCTTGGTATGTAGGGACAGTGAACACATTGTCTTTGAGTGTTGGGAAACAATGTTGTAAAATTAGAAAAGGGGAAAAAAGTCTGCAGTTCAAGCCCAAGTGTTATCATTTTCTGTTAACTGAATGATTCAGCATTTCTGGAGTCACTGCTTTCATTTCTAAAATTGAACTATTATACTAACATGCTGTCAGTGTTATGACCTTATGGTTTCATTGATCCATTGAACACTGCTTTACCTCAGGAGAGTTAAAGGGAGGAAGTTTTCAAATGCAATATGAGTTTCAAATGCCTCCCTCTATGTCAGGAAAGAATTTTTTGTAGTTTTTGGAGGTGAGGAAAATAAGGCTTAGTGAGGCAATGAATTGCACCAGTGTTTATGGCTGCTAAATGTTGGAGATAGGGGGCTGCTGTGTCTCTTGCTTCCTGGTCAGTCTGACTGCCTTCCCATTGCAAAATCTCACAGCATATCTTGCTAACTCTAAGATCAAAATGGGAAGTGATATGGGAAGCATTCTTTTCAAGGTAGCTTCACATAGTTATTTCTAATGCCCAAGGTGCTGGGGACTAGGCCGTCTCCAATCTCAAAGTCTTAGGGTCTTTGGGTTTCATTTGAGTGGAGGCGATGTTAATGACTTTACTGAAACACAACCAAGCTCATGTTTTCCAGACTGTCTGTGCCTGGTTTCCTACTACAACTATAACGTTGGTCTGCATAAATGCAGAAGAGATCTCAGCATCCTGCAAAGTCTAAAACATTTATTATGTAGTCCATTGAAGAAAAAGTTTTATGATCCCTATTATAAACTATTACCATCTATTTGATTAGTTTTCAATCCCCCCTACAAATTATCCGTAATATTAATAAGAAGACATGAGTAATAGAATGTGCATAAATGTTCTATCCAAACTACTTGTAGTGCGATTTGAGTTGTTTTTCCAGATATATCCTCAATTAAGTCTCCAAATGGAAACAGTGTTTATTCATTCCTCAATAACAGCCACCAATATTTCTTTTTGTTTTTAAAGATTTTATTTATTTATTTGACAGAGAGATCACAAGTAGGCAGAGGGGCAGGCAGAAAGAGAGGGAGAAGCAGGCTCCCTGCTGAGCAGAGAGCCCAATTCGAGGCTCGATCCCAGGACCCTGATATCATGACCTGAGCCTAAGGCAGAGGCTTTAACCCACTGAGCCACCCAGGCATCCCACCACCAATATTTCTTTAAAAAAATTCACATTATAATCACTACATCTCCCTTTCTGACATGATGTTTAAATTACATATTATTGGATATTTTTCCTTGTAGGATAGCGAAAGACTGGCATTTTAGTTAAGTAATTAGCTACAACTTAATATAAACTATTTTCTTCTTATAACTTCTAATTATAGCAACCAGTCTTCCTGTATGTTTGAGGCATGATGTGTGCATTCAGTTAATTAGAGGGGCATTATCAAGTGACTTTGGCTTTCCTTTGAAACTGAGCAATATAGATAATAAAGTTTGTAGTGTCTTACATAAAAATAAAGTGTGAGTGCTATGTTAAGGTGCTTATACCTTTGTTTATATTTTTAAGCTCAGACTTTATCCTTTCTTTAGCACACAACAAACAAAACTGGATTAGTTAACAGATTATGCAGAACTGAGGCAGCTAAGGAGTGTCTGGATAAACTGATCTCAGCAAAGCGTATGTCAATGTATGATTGATGGAAGCCTAATCATTTCCTTTATGCAGGTCAAATATTCACCACCTTAAAACAGCTGCATAACTCAAGCATTTTGCAGTTTTTACAGCTTTCTGATCCTCTAGTTTTTTTTTTTTTTCCTTTAACATAAAACGTTTCCAGGACCCAGCAGCTGGTACTTGCTGGCTGAAGGAATGAACAGGAAGACAATGTGTTCATAGGATTATGGAACAGGCTGAGAGGGAGAATTTATGCAGAGTTTTATAAGCTTAGTCAGGCAGAAAATAGATTGGGGTGCACAGAGGAAATAATGTGTCATTCAAAGCTCAGCTTACACATAGCTTCCATAGCATAGGAGCAACGACGGGCTATCCTTGCTTGTGCCACTTCAACTGTGACCATAAAGTCAGGTGAAACCACAGAAGCAGGCTGCGCTGTGGTCTTTCCCTCCAGTGGCTTTTATTGTGTGCTGATCAAAAGCAATCAAATCACCACCCTCCAATCACCACCTCCCACCACCACCAACTTAAAAATTTGCATTAGTGGTCAATACTCCAGCAATAAGATAACTGAGAAGTGCTAAATCAAAATGGATTTTTTTAAAGAAGATGAAGAGCATCCTCCAATCAAGATGGCTGACCCCTGAATCCTTTTTTTTAAAGCTCTGATTTCTAGCAAGCCCCCTGGGTACTCATAAATTCACCTTCCTTTAATAAGCTCCCATATGTCACTTGTGATTCATCTAAGTGCTTCAAAATCCCTGGGGTAGTGGAGTGTATTTCATGTTCCTAATTTGGACTGTAACAGAACATGTCTAGTTCTTTAGCTGAAAATGACAATCATGTTTCTTTGGCATTGTTTTTCTGAATGACTTGACTGACTTTCTATCATCAAGAGTCTCAACATGATTCATTTGTTTCTTGTTTCTGTTGATTGTCATAATTCTGTTTTATAAGCAAAATCATTGTCTTATGTACTCAGAAAATGATCTCACTAGTGTTATCTTGAGTACTGTTTATTAATAAGGTAATATGACAATATACTCAAAGTAAATATTTCATTGGTATTATCCAGGCTTGAGAGGACCTGTCATTTCTTATAAAAGGTGATTAGCTCCCACTAAAACTAATATTAAAAAGCAAAGAGAAGAAGCTAGGAGAAAATGTTTTAATAGGTAATTACTGTGTATTCTCCTTCTGTGGAAAATGCCTTAAATTCCTAGTATGGCCAGTATGTAAGGACTTGATAGTTCCAAGATCTACTTCTCTAATGTGTACCATTTCTTTAACACTGTTATGATTATTAAGTTAAACCGTCATTTGTTTTACACATGGCCATGCCTTGGAAGAGACAGCTGTGCCTAAACCAGTCAGTGCTCACAAAATGAGAGACAGAACACACCTACAGTCCATGTACTGCTGGGAGGCAGTGAAAAATCATGTGGCACCCTGTTTGCTGTAAGTGTCCCCAACAGGACTGAGCCAAGCAGAGTGTTTAAATATTTGTGGCAGATGAACATGGGCCACTTGTAGGGGTCATTGACATCTATCCTTAGCAACCCTATATCTGTGTTTGCTTTCCAAACAAACAAAGCCTAGAGAGAAGATAAATTAATAAATCTTTTGGTGACATGTTGTATATTTTCAGATTGTATTTAGCCTTAGCAACGGTTTCCTGTCATTCCTTAGTAACTTCACTCGAAATTTTCTTTTCCGCCTAGAACTATAAAACCAGACTGTAAACTCAAGTTGTCATATTAAAAGCAACTTTTTAATCTTCATTGTTGTTTGCTGCAACTTAAGGTATACAATTATACCACAAATACGTCAGACTTGTGAAGGAAAATAGTTCCTCTTATTTGAATTAAATACTAGCTATGTATTAAAAGTATATCACTTAAGTTTTAGTCGTTCTGCTTGCTTATTTTTCTTTTGGCTTCTGAGGCACTGGGAATCAGACCATTTTTCTTTAAACAGAAGGATGGCATGTTCCACCTGAGAGTTTAGTTGAAAGTGTACCACTTCCTGGCATTTTTACCTTAGTAGAACTGGAAGAGAAAAACAGAGAAGGTTATGGTGACCTTGAGGGCATCTAGATAATGAAATCCAAGAGAAATGTTGAACTTTAATGATGACATCTCCTGGCTGGTGGATAGCATAGATTATCAAATATGCTTTTGGAATTATTTAATATTGATTGATGTAAGTAATATCAAGTACTGAAAACAAGCTACACCTAATATAGGGCAAGTTGCTAATCAAAACTTCTTAGAGGAGAGAGAAAGTAATTAAGTTCGTGAACAACACAGGGAGCTGCCAGAATTTTCTGATCCTAGGATACTAAAATACATGAGTTTTCTGGAGCTTAGTCGCTCGTCACAGAAACTAACTCTAGTTTGATTAAGCAGAGAATTTTTACAAATTTACAATTTGTTGTAAAGTTACTGGTAGCTAATAGAATCATCAAGAGGGCTAGAGAACCAGCTCAGAAATATGCAGGAGCAAATGAATTTGCATAACAGGCAAGTTCACGTTCAAATTCCAACTATAGTTCCGCTTCCGGTTGGGCACTGCTATTGCTACCTCTCAGTACTGATGCTTAGCTGGCTTCCACCGCTGCAGCTGCCCCGGACTGGATACTGCCAGAGAACTGAATATTGTTGCCATTAATTCTCCACTCAAAGTCTGGAACATTGGCTATGTCTATCTTGTTTTCCTGTGCCTTAGTTACATAAGAGGCTGGAAATCCAGGTATTTGACATTTTCAACTTCTCCAGAAAATGGGTATTAGAAAATGGCTTATGCCTTCCACCATAAGGCTAATAAGATTCATGATTCCCTAAAAGAGGGAAGGAGATCCAGATGCTGCTGAGGCTAAAGGAATCATTAAGGGCCTAGTGTGTTCTCTAGAGGAAAAGCAAGTCTTCAGTGTGGCTAACTTTGCATCTGACACCTGCTGTTTTGACCGCCCAGCATACCTTTCCTCCCTGCTCTGGTTACCTCATCTCCAATCCCTTAGGGAACCCACATCTCTTAAACTCCAAGTGTCTCACTAGCCTGCTGCTGTCTGGTACATGATTCCAGTTACAGTTGTCCTAGTACCAATCTCTCAGCCGCAGCGGATGGTCCATAGATATTCATTGATCTTATCAGAACCCATCCACATTTCCCCCCAGGATTTCCCTCATTAAAACTAGCATGGAGGAATTCTTGTTCCTCTTTAGTTATGAGGCAGTAAGGATGAAGCCTTGAGGTACCTGAAGTTCTGATTCCAGCTGCACAGAAACAACCAGCTGAGAAACTAAAGCCAGCTGTATAGGAAAGAGCCAGGTAGGAGACATGAAGAGATCCTAATGATGTTTGAGACTATGGGTCTATTCACCCATAGCTTGTACATGCAGTTTGGTTACACAAGCCAGTAAACTCCTTTTTTCATACTCCACCAGGAGAAATCGTATTTCTTCCACACCAATAGGCTTCTGAGAAATATATTGTCCCTTTTCTGACAGGACAAGGAGACCTATAATAACTTCATACATTTTAGAGACTTCTCATACAAACAATTCTAAAGGAAATGTGAACTTTTATTTTCTATTTGGAGCCAGTACAGTTGAGATTAACTCTTACAGTAGGAATTTAATTTGGATTTGGGAGTTCTGGTTGTTCCTCCCCATTCTGCTACCAATAAGTCTAGTGACCTTGGCTCATCATTAATGTTTCTAGGATGTATATACTGCTTGTGTAATGGGAAAATTGGGTGGTCTCAGAGGTGCCTTTCAGTGCTAACTTTCTGTTACTATAATTTTCTGAACACCTTCTAATTGTCGATGTATTTACTTATCTGAGTTCATGGCTCCTTAGAGTTTAGTTCTGTTTCCCTCTATTAAAAAATGAGGGAAGAACTTTAAGAAAATGAATTGATTATGTATAAGAGGGTTTTTTAAAAAATATCTCCATATATATTCACACCTATGATATACTTGTTAAATGTCTCCTAACAGTAAGACAGTAAGATGCATTGGCAAATATTTTTATGAAAGACCTACCATATGCCTAGCTGTACATGAAGTGTTATTGAGATGCACTTTGTCACCTAAGAGTTCTCAATATGGATAAGAAGACAATAAGTAGACTAAGGTAGAACTTTTACAAATCAAAATCAGGGAAGTTCATAGCCATTGTGTGAGAGGGTGGGACCCAGTCTATTTCTAAAGGCTGGTTTCCTTTAGCACTAAAAAAAAAATTAATAATAATAACTGAGAGCTTTTCAGAGGTCTGAACTCCTAAAGAATGGGTCTCAGCAAGCAACATTAACTACAAGTTTGCAGTCTATTTTATGTCAAAATTTCTTTGAATTTGGCTTGAAGGGAACATTTAATTCTTTTCAGTGTTTTATTTTAAACAGATATTATGACTGTGATTATGCTTATGTTATAGATAACCTTCCATTCTGTACAGCTTTTAGAAATTCTAAAATATGTTCTTGCTGCAGTGAATTCAAAATACAGCATTTAAATTGCTTCAAGTACAAAACCAGTTTTGAAAAAAATTTTTTTTCAGGAACTGTTATTTATGAACATCAGGCTGTGGTGGCACCAATCTCTTTATGCAAGAGCATGGTTGAATATGTAAAGTAGCTGGCTAAGATTCTATACTCCAGTATAAATGTTCAGGATTTGTTTTAAAATTTTACACCTTTAAAATCTCTAGGATTTTCTAACTTAATCTATGCTTGTTAAAGAACAACAATACACCTTGGTGGGAGGAAGAGACCAAGGCATATGGTGATGCTTTCTTAATCCTGGCATCAGCAGACTCTGCCAGGAAGTATAGGTCGTGTGGAAAAACCATAGAGTAAAGTATTCAAGTCTGAGCACTTGGTTTCAGGTCCTGGCTTTGCCAACAAATTAATGTGGCCTCACCTTTTCTAAGCCTCCAAGTCCACATCTGTGAAGGTATACACTTGAGTTTTATGTTTCTTATGTGGACTTGTGAAGATTGAATGGCATTACATAGGAAAAGAGTTGTGAGTCTAGCACAGAGTAGAAACTTAATAAACATTTGTCTTCTTTCTTTAAATCTCTGAATTCTAGCTTCCTCATCTGTAAAAGTAGGAATTGGAAAAATGCTGTCAGAAAACAAAAGAAAACAAAAAAATGTCTTTTTAAGTCCCAAGTTGGCTAGAGAAGAAGGGCTGACCTCCATACAAACCCAAGTGACAACACTTTGAAGTTGGGCAGCAGGGCAGTCTAGCAGCTTTGAGGAGAGATATGGAAACAGTAGTCTATCCAGAGAGTCAACCTTAACAGATAAAAAGAACTTTCACCAGAGAGACTTATTCCTATTCTGCAAGTTCTCACTCTCCCAGTACAAACGATGCACAAGAGTAAACAAACAAACAGCGAATTGAAAGGTGGTTTGGTTAACATGAAGTCAAGGCAAGCTGTCTGAATTATCAGGGGTCAGCAGACATTTTCAGGAAAGGACCAGATAGTAAATATTTTCGGCTTTGTGGATCATGCAGTTTCAGCCATAACCGCGATCACTCAGCTTTGCTGTTGTAGCAGAAAACAGCCACAGGTGATACACAAGCTGATGGCCATGGCTGGGTCCCAAGAAACTTTATTTACAAAAACAGGCTGGTAACTGGATTCCCACAGGCCTTAGTTTGTGGACTCCTCGATAACATGGTAAGAGTTATCCGGATGAGCACTCAGAGCACCTGCTCTCCCTGCAGGATTAGGGCTGCAGAATGGACTTGATATTTGGATTGGGAGGTCATGAAGCTGACTCCTTAAGTGGGGTAGGAGTTCATTTACTACCAATGTTTGTTTCCCAGAATCCTGTGTTCCTATTGCTAACTAACACTCCTTCCTGTTGACACGTTTTCTCCAGATAAGTAAATAACTTTGATTGTGTTCCAGGCTAGATTTCAGCTGGGAGGACTTTCTGCCTTTTTAAGGTATAGCTTTGTAGGCCTATACATTTATATAGCTCATTGTATAGAATTTGCGTAGCTGTCCTTAGATTCTTAATGTTTACTTTACAATAAAGTTTAACTCTCAGAAAGCAACCTTACCTTAATTTATTATTTTCTACTTTAATATTTGGGAAGAGGAAGAAGCTTCTTACCATTATCTCCCTGTTTGCAAGTAGTATTATAACAAAACTCCTAAAAGTATATGGCACTTGGTAAAGACTCAGAAACATTTCTTGGCAGGGAAAATTTGTTTAAATAAACAATAATAGCTATTATATACATTGAGCAAACATTGAATTAGTCGAACTTAAAGAATTGCAGTAATTTTATACATGTTCAGTTCTGTCGGGATCCTCTTTTTTCTATTTGGGATTATTTAAAAGTAGAGTGAAAGGGAATTTACTGAAGAAAATAAAAGGAATGAAGCTGGGAGTATGGAAAAGTGATAGACCAGGCAACCTATCGCAAACTGATCTCTAGAGAATCCCCAGCTGGCCATCTCCTCTCTTGCCTCATTGCCTGCTTTCATATGTATAGAGCCTTGTCATCCTCCTATCTTCCCAGTCATGCTCCTTTTTTTTTTTAATCTCTTATTCACCCTACATCCTGAGGCTATTTGGAAATATTATGTGTCCTCAAAGATTTTTTATCCAGTCATGACATAGGAAGTGGGGATAGAAGAAGGAAAAGAAGAAAAATGTATTTAGTATTTGCTAGGGTTTTCCATCTTGTTATACATTTTATTAGCTTGAATCCTCTACCAGCTAAGTTATTCCCATTTCAAAGATGATAAAACTAAGGCTTAGAAAAATTAATTGATTTTTCCAAGGTTACATAGCTTAACCCAGCTGTATTGCCACATGCACCTGCCCTGTTACATGCATCTGTCCCTGAAGTTCTTGGTTTGAGTTGTCAGCCAGTTACCAGTGCTGGCTTTCACTGTGTCCCTAAGGTGCCCTGAAATCAGACCTCCAAGAAATTGGCCCTGGTAAAAAGGAAACTTGCTCCACTCGTAAGTTTTAAATGCCTAATTCTCCAATCATCTTTGGATTTCTCTCTGGTTGGTTTTGTTAGCAAGCTTCAGTCTACCACTTGACAACTCTTCAAAAAGGGAGAGACAGAATCATTCCAAAGGATATTTTATCATAAGTTTTTAATTATGGAATAAAACTGATGTTGCTTGATGAAGAAATCTCAGCTCAGTTGGGAGCAGGGAATCCTCTTCCGAGCCCTGAAGTTATAACATGTTATAGCATGTTACGTCCTTGAGTAATCTACCATATTTATAAACCTTAGTATTTCTGAAAACTTCTCCCTGTAGAAGTTAATCATAATGGTTGACTCACTAAGGTCAAATTCACTAACATAGGCTATATATACATATATATTTTTTTCATTCTATTGTAATTCTTCCTCATATTCTTTTTGGGAAAAAGTGACATCTAAACGTACAAGCTGGAGGAGTTTTGACAAATCGGGTATCCTTCCCAGGCTTCAGTTTACTCATCCATAAAATCAAACTATTTGACTAAATAGTCTCCAAGATCCTTTCCAACTCTAATAGTTTGGGTTCATTTTATCCTGAGATACACATTCTTATGATCTCTAGTCTGGAATTGGTGTAGATTGAATGCCAAGTACAAAGCACAGAATGAATTATTTCCTGATATTAGTTTATTAAAAGGACTTACCGTTGTGTAGATGAGATTTTATTTTTAACCCAGTACACAGTCTTGCAGATTGCCTTGTGGGAGCAGAAGTCTTTGTGCATTCATGTTCAAACCAATTTAACTTTCATTTTTAAGGACAGTTGGAAGCATCCCAGTTCTTTGAAGTATGAGAAAATACTTAATGGCTTAACATGTTGCCTTAGCCTCTATCTTTTATTCTTCTCAAACCTTGGCCAAACTCAACCAAGAGGCATAGGACTCTCTAAACAGAATGGGATGTGTATGGGAAGGAAGGGTGGGAAAGAGGTGGGAAATGGGGACCAACAAGAGAAGAGCAAGGAAAAATATTAAACAGAGTTTTCACTTAGTATACACTGTGCTAGGATCAGGAACAAAACAAACAAACAGACAAAAAAAAATAAATGAGACATTTTAAGATTTTCACCTGAGGTTTTTGTCAAAGTTATACCTTCCCACCCCCAAAAGAGTTCCTAATATCTCACACTCAGTTTCCTTTATTATTAATGTTATAATGGTATGTTTTTTAAACATACTATTTATTTGAGGAAGAGAGCACATGAGGAGGGGCAGTAGGAGAAGAAGAAGCAGACTCCCCACTGATCACGGAGCCCAATATGAGGATATGGGGCTCAATCCCAGGATCTAGGGATCACAACCTGAGCAGAAAGCAGATGTTTAAACGACTGAGCCACCCAGGCTCCCAGAATGGTACATTTAATTAGATTACAATTAATGAACTTCTGTCGATATATTATTACTAACTAAAGTTTATACTTTATTCAGATTTCCTTAGTTTTTACCTAATTTTTTCTCTAGTCCATAATATCATCCAGGATTTCATATTACATTTAAAAATTATTTCTATTTGGTTCTTCTCAGCTATATATTAACAACTTATTTCTTTTTAATAAGACAGGATTATTATTAAAAGACAGCTTAAATCCTTCCTCTGCTTATCAGAGCATTAATTAGTTATTCCATTACTTAGAAATGGTTCTAGAAGTCCCCATTTTCCATGTTAACTGTCAAGCATTTTTTTTTTAATTTCTGAAAAACTTGCAGGTAATAAAGGCATCCTACCCAGAGACCAATAAGAATGTATAGTTAGTGAATCAAGGTTTTCTTCATGTAGCAAAAGAGAAATTATCTTTATTAGTGAATAAATGAGTTGAAACTCTTAAATCTTACTTAATTGAGGAATAATCTAGTAAAATTTTAAAAGAAGTAGACATATATGTTGAATGTTTATAATTATATAAAGAAATAGTTAAGAACATTACATTTATACTGCTTTCATTAGTCTTCACCTCAGGAAGAGTAAGAATGGTTCATACCTTCTCAATGTTTCTCATTTAATCTGTTCAACAGTCTCTATTTCAGGTGGAAGGGCCAGGAACTCCAGTGTTATCTATTCACAATGCAATAATAAAAGCCAAGGCAGCTTCTAATTCAAAGATTTTAGGAAATGCAGCTGGTTTTCTAATACAGAGCATAGCAATGTCACATTGTTAAGAATTCCTACAGACCATCTTTTATGTCCATAGTCATCAGATACCATTTAGATTGGAACACATGATGCTCTGCTTAACAAGCTGGGGAAATATAATTTAAAAACAAAAAAATTATATTCCAACCCAGAAATCCTCTTCAAAAAAGTAATAGAGAAAGAAAACACACTTATTATTAAGTAGTCATTAAACCAGAATATGTTATGTATCACAACCCATCCACTGAGATTGCAAAGACAGAAAGAAATCTCAACCTTTAGTATGGCCAGGCAGATGACATCCCATTATGTATATGTTTTTAGGATTAAAAAAAAATAAGTCGTCCTTAAGTAAGAGGATTAGACAGTAACACTGGTCAATTATCATTACATTTTAAATTTACCTTGGCACTTGAGACAACTATCTATGTTAGCTAATTGACTTTATCCAAATGGGGTTGTGGAGTGAAGAAAAAATCTCACATTTTTACAACAAGGAGTTTGAGAACTTGGAGCAAGGGCCCCACCAAATTTCAGCCCCTACCTTTCCACAGAAAATGAGCAATGGAGACATTATCTCCCTTGATCCTTATATTTCCAAGAGATGGCTAGTTCTTGAGAAAGACATTCCTAAGTCACAATGTTCATAAAAAGGATTATTTAGTTCATAAAAAGATACATTTTAAAGAGCCAGAGAAAGGAATTTATGTTTATAGGTTTCTAAAGTAAATATTTTGATAAAAAGAGAGGAGAGAGAAATCTTAGTTTCAACAGGAGGAATTAAGTCTCATATTTTTTATTCCTATTTGTCCTTATGCAAACCAAAGATTTCCCTTCTTCTTCACCAAAAAAAAGGTGTTTAATAATCATCTGATCATATGCCAGATTCTATACTAGATATTACAAATATTAATATCGGTGAGATGCAGAAAAATCTAATCTCAGATTCCGGAAACTCACTATCTAAGGAATAAGACCCATGGGCTCAATGCCACATCAGTCTTCACAGATCTTCAGACTTCCCTCTTGCGAGAGGAGAGTTATCTGAATAACTCTGGCCATGAATTCATACTGCTCCAGGCACTGAAAGTTCTTGTTTGGTTCAGAAAAACAAGGTACTATGTGAATATTTCTGCACGTTGCAGTTACTATCTGCTAGTAAAAAGTAACATTAATAGCATGATGTTCATGTCTCCTACACTACACACTGCACACACTATTATATTCCCTTTTGATTCTCACAACAGTCCTGTGAGGTATTATTTCTATGCCCATTTTACAGATGAATCTTGACAGTTGAATAACTTGTCCCTGGACAAGCAAATAGGAAACTGATGTGAATATAGATTTATCTGACTTCAAATGTCTGAGAACAATACAGTCACTGTTTATGAGTTTAGGTCAGGAGAAGAAGGCTAGTCTCACCAATAGCTAAGCTTTATATCTTCTAGAACTGTGCACAAGCATAGCAACTAAGACCACCCAGAGTAAGAATAATCCCTCATATCTGCAATGTACTAAACAGTTTCAAGTCACTTTTGTACATGGTTTTGTTTGATCCTCACAACAATCTTGGGAAACCATAAGGCAGGTTTTTAAAATCCAATTTAGGTATTAGAAACCTGAGATTCAGAAAGGTCAAATAACTTGTCCAATATCAACCAGATAGTTAAGAAAGAGCTAGAACTCCTCTCTAGATATCTTAACTACTAGTTATCGGTGACTTGAAATTGAAAAATCTCAAGCTCACGACTTACACTATACATGGATTTTTAGCAGAGCTACAGAGGTTCCAGGATTCACCTGATATCTATCCTAAGAGCTGAGCTTGAGTAAATATGAGCTCTGTCAAGTCTGGCCTGCACCAAGTAATACTAACTTAAGCATTCCCTTATGTTTTCTTTTATGTGACTTGTAAATAAAATTATTTTTGATTGATAATCCCTGTGGCTAAAATGTTAAAGTTTTTTCAAACTTATTTTTACTGTGCTTTCTAGAGAATGTTGTACACTACTTACCCCAAATTGGGCCCTGTTCTGCAGTTTTTATTCAGGTAAAACTAATGGCATTTCCCCAGAGTGAGGAATGTGTAATCAATCCTATTGTTTGATTTCAATGGCTTATTACTGAGTGGGAGAATTGTTATCGCAGAGGCAATTTAGAAAATCAGGTACAATTGACTCCAGTCAGTTTGTATGCTGCAGTCCCAACAACAAAAAGTCATGGTGTTTTATGCCAGAGATAGTGCAGTCACTAAATGAGACCACCTGGGCAACTAATCCCCAGAGAGAATAAATGTGTGTGTGTGTGTGTGTGTGTGTGTGTGTGTGTGTGTGTGTGTGTGTGTTCACATGTGCTTGTGCACATGCCCACATGTGTTTAAATAAGAGTGCATTCAGAAGTCTTGCCAAAGAATGAAAAAGTGATCTTCTGAGTGGTTATCTCTAGTATTTTCTGAAAGATAATCACAATCAAAATAGTCCCTTTATAGATTCTCATGTGCTTAAACTTGAATGTGACATTTGGAATTCCTATGGGTGTATGTTCTTCAAAAAAAAAGTTGGAAAGATGCTTCTCTTTAAGAGGTATGGGAATTCTCAGGAAACCCCTCTGAATTGAAGAGCAGAAATCTGGGTTCTCACCCAAATCTAACTATTAACCTTCCTAAAGCCTTAGGTGACTTAGCTAGGCCTCTGTTTCCAACTCTGTATAAAGAGTTTGGATCAGATGTCTTCCATGGCTTTTCCATTAATAAAATGTGGTGTTTCCAACACTTTCATATCCTTGAGAAAGGGAAACCTTTATCTGAAAACACTGAGTTGATTACAACACAGTTGTATGGCATGTCTATGGACCATACCCACTGAGCCAAGAAAGAAATGAAGATCAAGGAAGAACAGAAGGAGAGAGTACATCTGCCCATCCTAGCGTACAAGTGCATCTCCGTTAGGAACGGATAAGTACATGCATGAGCACTACAGATGGTGAGTGATTAGCACGATCTTCTCAGTGAAAGATAATGCAGCCTACATTTCAATTATGTGAAGTGAATCTACTGGTCTGAGAAGTCCTTACAGAGAGGTTTCCCTTGTGCACTTGATGGAGAGGGTAAAGGAAGGCAGGCTGGAAGATAAGATGTTGACATTTGTTATGAACCAGCTAGGTTTACAGACTTTATCTCAATCCTCTCACAGCAACAATGAGGAGTAATTAATGCACATGTCATTTGCAGGAAACTGAATTTGGAAAGGTTAAGTAACTTAGCAAGTTAAATAAAAACAACAAAACCTGGTAAGAAGCGGAACTGGGATGCAACCCTTGGCTGAACACCTGAGCTCTTCCCAATAGCACATTATATATGCAGAAAAGGCCACCTCCTTTCAACTGCATCTATTTTTTTTTCTAATGCCCTTTTCCCACCCCTATGTATGCACATCTTTTCAGAGCATCAGCCAGAGGTGGAGAGCATGGCCTAGTCCCTGGGGGCATGCATGAGGTCTCCATTTCTCTTTCTCATAATCATCTTTACTTCATGACTGCCCATTTTTTCCATTTGCAGCTTATTCAACACAAGGACTCACTGTGTTTGTAGAATACTCTCTTTACTGTTGGGAAAGAAATATCTTTAATAGTTCAGAGGCAGGCTGGTGTCGATGCTGGTAGCTGTGTCAGCACAGAGACAGCAACGGCCGCATCATGAAAAGCAATTGCATTTTTGAGAAGCAGCAGCTTTTTGCAATCCTCATCTCAAAAAGATCGCTTTCAGAATATGGCATTGGGTGGAAATGGATGCAGTCATCATTTTCAGGGGTTTTGCTGGGCTGTGGCAGCTGGGAGTTCTTTTCTCATCTCCTACAACCCACAGACCCTCACACAAAACAGGAGGTAAAAATGCCATTGTTCTTAAAATAAAACTCAGCTATGCAGCTACATATTGTAAGGAAATTTTTACGATAAAAAAAAAAAAAAGTTTTTTGTAAAGGAAAAATGGTCACAGGATTTCAAGTAAAAACTAACCTGCCTTGGAAAGTAGGTGTTTTTCCTTAATAAATAAAAGGGAATAAAAACTCTCATATAGGACCAATAGGCACTATTCCCTTCTGTGACCTGACCCATTTTCACCCTTCCAGTTCTATCTCCCTGGTCTTGCTCAAATGTCAGCTTCTTCAGGAGCCTTCTCACATCGCGTCTGTGAGACATTTTTCCCACTGAACTTCTAACATGTTTTTTACCTGAGTACTTCTTGGGTCAGGCAGTTCCTTCCTATTTGTACTCTGGTTATTTATGCACAAATTTTGTTTCCCCTCCTCAGTCTGTAAGCTCTTTCAGAAAGGAATTCACACTTTCATTGATTTATGTACTCATTAAGCAAATGTGATTTGACAGTCAATGCCAAGAACCATCTAGGCTTTAAGGATACGAATATTTATACTCCACACGTAAGTGAGACCATAAGATAATTGACTCTCTCCGCTTGACTTATTTCACTCAGCATAATCTCTCATGGAGAGCATTGTGAGAAGGAAGGGAAAGGTGAATGGGGCGAAATCAGAGGGGGCAATGAACCAGGAAAGATTGTGGACTCTGAGCAACAAACTGAGGGGTTTGGAGGGGAGGGGGTGGGGGGGTGGGCGAGCCTGGTGGTGGGTATTGAGAAGGGCACGTATTGCATGGAGCGCTGGGTGTGGTGCATGAACAATCAATCATGTAATACTGAAAAATTAAAATAAACATATTTGGGGAGGAAAAAAAAGAAAACTACAGATTTAAAAATTTCAATCATACAAAAAAGAATCACTTTGACATTTTCACCTTGAGCACATGATGTGTAATAAGTATGCGATTTGCAATAAAAAAAGAATACAAATATTGACAAAGTATATGATAACCAGTCCTTTTTCTCAAAGATCTGATGTTCAAGTATGTAAGAGAGACATATAAACATGTATATAAATTATAATCAAGGGTAAGCAAGATGCATATTCATTTTATAACCTTCCAAATGTTTTAGTATCTTGTTGAATGAGTACCTGAATGAAGGTTCTACTCTCAAAAAGTAATGAAGGCCCTAAAGAGAAACAAAGGATATGAACTGGCAGAAAAATGAAAAACCAATAACATATGGGTTCTTGCGAGCATTGTGACTCTCAGTAATCCAAATTAAGTATTCCTGTGAACATAACACCTGAATCTTTATCAGCTGTTTCCTCTGTGCATGACAAATTTTATGCAGTGAAGGTAATCCTAGGGAAGCAGACAGGTGGGATACAAAAACACAGCTTTGGAGTCAAAAGAAATAGTATATACAAAAAAGATGATATTAGGCAGTCTGTGACAAGTGGTGATTGAGGATACAGGTACTAAATGCTACAGGAAACAGTAAATCTGACATTATTCAGGAGAAACTTTATGGCATAGGCATACTTACTAAAAATGAGAAAAAGGTCAAATGCATACGGAAAAAAGCTCAAGTATGGGCCATGTTATCCAAAAGCAGAAAGAAGGACCATGGAAAAGCTGGCATTTCTTAGTTTCAAGGTTGAAGATTCGTGCCCAGTAATATCTTGATGCTAACTCGTAAAATGCTATCTGCATTGTTTTATACATTTCTTATAATACTTTCTCCAGTTGGCTGGTTCTTCCTCTTCAATATCGTTTAATTCCTTAAGCTATATGATCCCATAGTATCTTTGTTTTGTTCCTATTTCCATAACTAATCAATTTATCTTCGTAGAAACATCTTTCTCAGACCTCTAAATGTCAGTATTCTCCACAGTTCAGTTCTTGGCTTTTGCATTTGAACTATCAAAAAAAAATTATATATATACAACCACCTGAGATCACACTGTCACCCTTGAATTCAACACTGAGTTCTATTAAGATGGTCATCTGATTGTTATCATCAATTTGACCATTTCCTCCTTGACTTCCATTTCCATTTTACCAGAGTGTTAAGTACATTTATTCCTTGATCCACAGTCTTTTATCAGACTTCATGATCCATCTGTTCTTCACATTCTTCCTTTCACCCAGACAGTAATCATCATTAGAACTCTACCGCTACTGTATCTTGAGAGCTTAAAAACTTCTCTCTACAAAACAGGTTCTCCCATCAAACATCAAATTCCTCACTTCTACTGATTGTATCATCATTCTCCCTGTCTTCCCAGTTTACAATATCAGGCATATTTGATTTCTGCCTCTTTCTATCTTCACACCTAGTCGCTGGAATTGATTATTCTGAAAGTCTTCTTTTATTTTTTTTTGAAAGTCTTCTTTTATAATCACTCTGAAACTAAGAACAATATAGAAAAAAATATTTTTTGAGCAAAAATAATCAGACACAAAAAACTATTTATTGCCATGCCATCTCTCCCTCATTGCCACCTGCTTCATTCAGCTCTGTCCCCTCATACATGGGCCTTTGTGTAGTTATTATTCCCTATATCTCTAATCTCTGGCTTCTCCTAACCAGACTTTTGAGCCTTATTATTTTCCTTAAAAATACACATTTAATAAACCCATCCTCTTTACAATTACTCAGTAATTTGATGCTGTTCAATAGAAATACAAATCAAATCACAAATGGGAGCTATGTGTGTGATTTAAATTTTCTGGTAGCTACATCATAAAATGTTAAAACAAACAGGTAGAAATAATTTTCATAATAGCATTGTTATATTTAACCCAATATATCCCAAATATGACCATTTCAACATGGAAAAATTAAAAATAATGGGATATTTTACTTTTTGTCATACTGATTCTGAAATTTCACATCTCAATTCAGATGAACCACATTTGAGGGGCTCAAAAGCTATGTGTAGCTGGTTGATACCATACTGGATGATGCAGCTCTGCAGTATACCTTGTGCCTCTCATTTACATTCTTTGCTTATGCTCTCACCCTTATACCCCTCCTTTTTTTCAACATAATGAAATCCTGATACTATCTCAAGGCTCTCCCAGCTTAAGTTCTAACTCTCCTGAGTAGATTTCCCTAGCCACCACAGGACTATGATCTCATTTCATGAGAGGTAATAGCTATACCACGCAGCTGACATGTCCTATCTCTGCTTTTTGTAATTAATGCATGAGAGCTGCATCATGGACAGATTGTCAGTTTCCTGAGGGCTAATACTTCTCTCTGTCCCTTATATCACTTAACAAAATGCCTTTCTAGAGAAGACACAATAAATATTTGTCAATGGAGTGATGATAATAAAGTGGTACAGTAATTTTAGTATATAAATAGAGTTTTTATTAATCACAAGTCTTATATTATTTACCAAATGGCTATGATACCACACTATACTATCACTGATTTCATTATAAGGTTAACTTTATAGGTTTCAGTGAATATTTATTTTCCAAACTGTAACATTTATTCTTGTTTTAGGATAAATGAAATATGAGAAAGAGGATAACCTACAGTAAATAGAAAGTCAAGTAAAACTAGTGTAATTTTACCTCTGTGATTTATTTGTATATGGAGTGATGAGAATATTGATAGTTGAAAAATACTGAGAATAATAGTATTATGGAAGACATAATTTAGTGAGCTCCAACAAATATTGTCTGATTATCTTATCAGTATGGAGGAATTCTTGGAAACAAATTTAGAAGATTCAATAAAAGAATGTGTTGGAAAAGTGATTTGATAAGGGATCTACAACATCAATTTTTATAGGGAGGTTTTGTACAATTACTCTGTGGACAGGTTTAAGTTTATAGCAAATACTTTATCAGGGAATAGTAGATCCAATGGTGGACTATATGTTTACATATACAATAAACACTTCATGAGATTTCACACAAAGAATTACTGAGTAAAGTAATGAATCCTGGTGTAGAGGGTAAAGAAACGAATGTGGGTAATATTTTCTTTATCATGGGGGATTTGCTTATATTATTATCATTTCATGTAAGATAAAAACTGCCTGTAGGCCAAATGATGTTTAGTTTGGAAGGCATGACTCATTAACATATTATAAAATCTTAACGGTAAGTTAGACAAAGCAAATCTTACAAAAATTGTAAAATAATTGAAATCTGTACTTAGAAGACAATCAAACGCTTCCATTGCCAAATACTCTATTCTTCCTTCAGGGCTATTTACTCCCAAGTATTACCCACACTACCTCCATTTTATGTGATAAGATTTTTCATATGTACTCTGATTGTACTGAGAACCTTTGAGTCCTAAAGATTTCAAGATACAAATACATGGTATAAAGACTGTCATCAGGGAACTAATCTGGTTTAAAGTCCACATGAACTCTTAATATTGCACTATAATCTTCCTGCAAAATAAAACCAAATGCTAAAGTCCAAAATGCATAATATTTACAAGAATAGTTTAGAAAAAAAATTGCTTCTTAAACTCAATCAATATTTTTGAAACTCCTAGATCACTACAAAAGAAATAACAGTATTTGTACCGTGCATATGCATCTGCAAGGATTTGTTGTTTACATAACAGCTGTTGCAAAATAGATAAAACCTATGTTGCAAAGGCATGAGTTGGATATTTATTCTTCTTATAGCTAAAGTTGTTTATTTATCTTAAATTTTATTTTATTTAAATTCAATTAATTAACATATAGTGTATTATTAGTGATCTGAGGGGTCATTGTTTATTTAACTGCAAGCAAAAAATGCTATACGATGGGCAAGGGAAAACAAATTATATCCTGGCTGATAGTTACAATTGGTCAATCCATCTGGAATAGTGGAGGGTGTGAGTAGTAAATGGGTTGAACAAGATTCATGATATATACCAAAAGCTATGCAAGAAAGCTGAGGTACGACCTGAAAAAGTGATGGGAGGAACACAGCAGGTGACAAATCCAAAATAGAGAATGGATTATCCAGTCAAGGGGACAAACCATAAATGAGAAAAAGAAATGGATGATCAAGCAGATGAGGTTCAAACCAGGAAAAGGTGTAGCTTAGGAGATAAGTACAGGAGAGGGACGGTCCTTCCAAGAATGTCAATTGAAGCTTTTGTTTGTTTGGTTTGTTTTTTTGGCAGACAGAGCTAACATATGAGAAGTAAGAGAGAAATGCATTTAAAGAAAAGAGATGTGGATGGGCGTCTGGGTGGCTCAGTTGGTTGAGCAACTGCCTTCGGCTCAGGTCATGATCCTTGAGTTCCGGGATAGAGTCCCACATCGGGCTTCCAGCTTCATGGGGAGTCTGCTTCTTCCTCTAACCTTCTCTCCTCTCGTGCTCTCTCTCACTTTCTCTGTCTCTCAAGTAAATAAATAAGATCTTTTAAAAAAGAGAGAGAGATGTGGGGAATGGGATAAGTAGAAAATGGGAAAGCTATAAAGATGTCTGTTAATTATAGCCATTATTAAAATAAACAGTTGAGAATTTCAGAAATCTAATTCCTAAATAAGTTTATTGAGTCTTATGAATGCTTCTTCAGCACTAAAATCAATGCAGAAAACTGGCACAAACCTTACGAAAAGAAATACAAACAAACATTGAGAACGATAATCATCTTTCAGTTTAGGAGGTGAAAAACCATCACTACAGGCAGCAACAAAATATAGAGAAAATAAAACTGAAGAGAGTCTGAACAGGAAACCAGATTTGATAGCTGGTTTGTAGTATAATATTTAGGCAAAAAAAACAAAACAAAACAAAACAAAAACAAAAGATACAGTTTCCTAAGCTATTGAATTAATAATAAACTTGACCTTTGTTGCTTCCTCTTCTTCCTCCATCTCATCCTCCTCCTCCTCGTCCTTCACTGTCATCATCATCAGCATCATCATCGCTCCCTCTTACCTTACCATAGCCAACCCCTTGTCACAACTACAAAGTCTTATGTAATCTATGATCTGGCCTAAGCTTCCTCTCCCACCCCTATAACACCAGGCTTTTCCTGGCTCACTATGCTGTAACCACACTGAGCACCTTTGTGTTCTTCAAACACTAAAGTTTGTTCCTATGTCAGAGTCTTTGCATATACATGTCTTTTCTAGAGGTCCTCCCCTCTTTCTCTTTCCATGGCTGTTCCTTCTGTTATTCACGACTCAGCTCATATTATCACCTTTCAACAAGATTTTTCTGACTACCCTATTCAGCATTACCCATTAACATATAACTTGTATCAGAACAGAATCCCTGACTTTTTCTTTTCCAAACTGTGTAAATATGTCTACAAAACTTTTTTTTTTTTGCCCACTACAATATCCTCCTTACCTACCCCCATATTATTTTGAGGATCACATAAGATAGTGAACAGATTTTAAAACACTATAGTAATGTGAAATATTTCATTTCAGCTCTCATAGATGTGATATACTTATTTGCTAATCACTGAAGAACATCCGCTGATTTATAATCTTACAGCTGCATAAATTCTTTATTTTCTTGTTTTTATCATGAAATAAAAATGCCTCAGTCAGAGTTTAGGGAAGTATATCTAGGAGTATACACCTGAATTCCCTTGAGATTACATTGAAATTAGCTACTGACCTCAAAGGAGTTGCCTTCTTTGTAGTGATGTCAATACCTACCTCAAAGAAGTCACATTCTGTGTAATGACATCAAAACTAGGACAAAGGATCTAGCACCCTAAGTGAGCAAAGAAAACCTTACACAAAGCTGATATTGGAGGCTGACTTTTGTCTTAATCTTCACCACACCAATAAGTCCTCCCACTTGTGTAACACGTCAAGAAAAATTTAATTTTAGTTCAGTTTCAAGAGAATAGAAAGTAAAGCATAACCAACATAATAGCAAATAAAAATATGTTGATGTAACAATCTAAAATTTTTGCAAGGGACTAAACAGCAATAAAATAAATTCAACTTCAATTCAAATTTGAATGAATATGGGGTAATAAAAGTGGGCATAAAACTGAACTTACTTATAATCTCTTTTGTATCTCAGTAAATGAAGAAAACTGTTTAACTTTCTCTTGGGTTTTCAGATGAAACTTGGCATATGTTAATCCTAGAAACATTAAAGTCATCATTGGTCTTCTTAGTCAAATTTTTATGTTTTTAGTTAATACTTTAATATAAAAGAAGTTAATTTAAGTGATTAAACCAAAAACATGCTCTAATAGATAACAATGAATTATAATCAGTATTTCTGAAACTAACCAATACAAATACATGAAAATTTTTGCAACTCCTTTGGTAACCAAAGAAATATATTAAAACAATAAGTGGTGCAATTTTATATATCAAATTGGTAAAAGCATAAAATTCAAATATGACAGTATCTACTATTAGCTTCAGTATGAAGAAAGACGTACTCTCATATAGAGTGCAATTTGGCAATAGGTATTATAAAATCTATAATTTGATATGCAGGCTTGACTTAGTCCAGCATTCATCCTAAGGAAATAATCATGATTCATGCAAATCTATAGCCTTGAGGGTGTTTATCATAGGGCTGCTTATACACGAAAAAAGAACTGAAAACAGCCTTTTTGATGGGTCTATCAAATTATGTTTCATCTATAAAATTAAAATTTAAAATAGGTATACAATATCTAAAAATGTTGCAGAAAAACAACTCTTATTATTTAGAAATATTCACAGGAAAGTAAGTAAAAAATAAGAGCAACAAGATGCAATTACTGAACTTATAAAATATATATTTGTACATAAAAACAGACTAGTGGTTATATACCAAAAAGTCAATAGCAGTTGTCTCTTGATAAAAGAATTATGACTGACTTTTGTTTTCTATTTTTTCATCAGTGCTTTTTGTACATTCTCAAGAGTGAATATTGAAGTATTTTTGTAAATATGAAAATATGTATTATTTTTTATAAAAATAAATTAAAAACTAAATAGCTATTAAATTATGATTAATGATTTAATCTTGAACAAAGTTCCAGATAATGAAAAATTGGCAATATCACACAGCATTGAGAAAAGAATAAAAAATAAACTAGAGGGGCCCCCCGGGTGGCTCAGTCGGTTAAGCAGCTGCCTTTGGCTCAGGTCATGATCCCGGGGTCCTGGGATTGAGCCCCATCTCAGGCTCCCTGGTCAGTGGGGAGCCTGCTTCTCCCTGTTTCTTTGCCTACTGCTCTGCCTACTTGTACTTTCTAGCTCTCTGTCATAAATATATAAATTATTTTTTAATTAGAAAATTAGAAATGTAACTAAATATAAAGAGAGGGATGGGAGAGATAGAATGATCATATTTCAGAAGTATGTTTCAGTCTAAGCAATGCACTGTGAGCAGATAGTAGACTTCTCATTTTTACTATGTAGGCCAAAAATTCAGTCAGTAGTGCACAAGATTTTTTTTTAAATGTGTGTTTCTTTCATTTACTTTCTCTCATCAATATCTGAAGAGTTGGTGTTATTTCTTTCTAGGTCTTATTAATGATTTAGAAAATTCTGAATGAAATAAATATAGTACACAAATTAAATCCACTGAATATTTCTTATGTGTAATATCAGGTGCCACCATTAGTCATAATGTCCTATTATTATATTGTAGTGGTGTCATTTCTGTAGTCTATAGTACCTTACACTGTAGAAGGCATTTTTGAGTACTTTGTAGGACTTATTCTCACCAAAACCCTTGAAAATATTATATTATTTTCATTTTATAGATGAAGAAACAAAAATCTAGCAAGTTTACATGACTCCCCAACATCAATGCTCAAAACAAATGAAAACTAACAAAACCAAGTCTACAATGAATCATTCCTAAACTGAGCATGACTTTGAAGAATACCATTCCATACCAGTCCATGAAATTCCTATGTTTTATTTTCCTTTTAAAATAATAAACTAGAATTCTAAAATTATTCCCTCTATTTCTATGATCAATCTACATGAATATGTAAGAGCTGTTGATTATAGAACATCACAGTACAGAATTTCCAAGTACTCTCTGCAAATTATATCACAGTTTTTTCTGTATTCCAACCACATGTTGCAAAGAATAAATGTTCAAGTTCTACAAATTATTTTGATTTCTTTTCATGAAATTTAGCAAAGCACTTATTCTTCATTTCCAATTTGATTTAGAAGGTATAGGTAACAAAAGATATATAAAGATTATTTAAAAGATGTACATTAGGTGAGATGACTATAAACATCTATAACATCCAAGAGCCTTTGAGGTTAATTTCTGAGGGTTACAGAAGATGGGGAGATGGGATAACTGGTTGATGGGTGTTGAGGAGGGCATGTGTTGTGTTGAGCACTGGGTGTTATACACAACTAATAAATCATTAAACACTACCTCAAAAACTAATGATGTAGTATATGTTGGCTAACTGAACATTATAAAAATAAATAATTAAATAAAAAGAAAGACACACACAAAGATTAAACTGGAAGCAGATTAGATTAATTTACTAAAATATTTTATTTTTGTTTTCTATCTACATTGTAGATTTTTTTAAGATTTTATTTATTTATTTGACAGAGAGAGAGAGAGCACAAGCAAGGGGAGCTGTAGGCAGAGGGAGAAGGAGAAGCAGACTC